>OZ024710.1:6608015-6773079 GCA_964016945.1 Microplitis deprimator | reverse complement strand
ACTTCAGACATTTCAAAGTTACTCGTAGACGCTTTGGATTTTGACTTTATAAACCATGAGATTGTATCGTGGCGTACTAACGACTCATTTAATTTAACTTGGTTACGTGAAATTCTACAGCATTTATCAGTGGTCCTCGAAGAAGGAGGTAGTCTGCTGGACGTGGCAAGTAAGATTGATTTTCAAGACGTATCTAATGTACTTGGAGTACCAGATCTTGCTGATGGTGTAGTAAATTTATTGAGAGACAAGACTGTAGACAAACTTTTCGCTGGACTGAAGGAGATCCTTGACGATGTTGAGCCTTTTGTGGACAGCCAACTGGTGAAAGCTGATCTCTATTCAATTGTGGATGCTTTTGAGTCAATGGAGATTTTCAAGAATTTGGGTTTACTTGATATGAAATATCTCGTGGCGGAGATGTTTGTAGACTGGGGTGTGCTAAGAAGATTCCTGGTTGATGACATGGCAATTTCCGAGGAATTTGTTGAGCTAATAAGTCAAAGCAAAGTGGATATGTTGTCAATATTTATGAAAGAACGTTCCGCTATTAGTTTGAAAGACACTGTCTGTTCTCAAGATAATCTTAAAGACATGTTGAGTTTCGAGGGCTCTAATACAAATGCCGAAGAGATAAGTTCTGTTCTCTGTACGCTCAGTTCACCGGCAACGCAAAATATGACAATCACTTTGATACAAAATGTTAATTTTGACTACGTCTTTAGAACTTTAATGAGCGCTAATGTTAAAAACATTTTAAAGAATGCGAACTTAACGGAAACGGAGGGTAAAGTTATCTTTGATAATATCGGAGTTGTCGCTGAGCTAGTGCCTTTTTTTAAAGACAAACTTACGACTGGATTCACCTCAGATACTGAAGAAAATAATTCTGAAAATACGGAGGTATCTAGTGGTAAATTTCTTCAAGACGCCAGCGAAATGCTGTGCGGTAGAAAATTAATTTCAGATAATGGACAATTTTATCGTATTATCAGTAGTATTGAAGACAAAGAAAAGGCTTATGATGAAAGAGAACTGAATTCATTGCCAACGGAATTTTGTCGGGATACTTATAAAAATGTATTGGGAATGAGTGGTGGTAAAATTGTTTGGTCATATGTGAAACCGTTGCTTCGTGGTAGAATTTTGTATGCGCCGAATTCTCGGACAATAAAAAGAGTAATGGAATTGGCAAATCAAACTTTCAGTGAAATAGACACATTTGGACATTTGATGATGAATATTGAAAAGACGTTGGTGGCTCTGGCAAATTTATCAGAGATGGGAGAAAGTCTTAATGATTTAAAAGATATAATGGCTTCGAAAGTAATGAAAATAGCGATAAAATCGATGAGTGGAGGTAAAATGCAAGGGGATTTATCAAACTTTGATTTAGGGGAAATAGCATGGAGATTAAAAAAGTCTAGTAAATTAACTCAGATGATAGGAATGTTGAATGATTTTATTGAGTGTGTTCTCGTTGACCGCATGGTAGGATTTGATACCGAAGAAGAGCTTGAAGTAGAAGCAAGAAAATTGACTGACACAAATGAATTTTTAGCTGGAGTTGTATTTATGAATACACAAAAATACACGCGACGTTCATTGGACGAAGGTCTACCTAATGACGTAGCCTATAAAATTCGTATGGACGTGGATTATGTTCCATCAACAAAAAGAATGAAGAACCAATTCTGGATCCCAGGGCCCGAGGGTTCTTTTATCGAAGACTTGAGATATCTTCGTGGGTTCATTCAGCTCCAGGACTCAGTCGACCGTGCAATTATCGAAGTCAAATCCGGCAAAGAACAAAATTGGAAAACTCTCAGCCAACAGATGCCATATCCCTGCTGGAAATTTGCCTCATTCCAGTCAACTCTTTACGAATCTCAAGGTCTCATAATTTGTTTCTACTTTGCCCTGATGATGTGCGTGGGCTCAGCAGTTCGTTACATCGTCTGGGAACGGGAGTCGCAAAACGCCATGGTGATGAGCGTAATGGGCCTCAAACCATGGAGAAATACCTGCGCTTGGTTCATCACATCCGGAATTGAATTAACAATTGTAATGGTGTCAATTTGCATTATTTTAATCGCCGGCAAAATTCTTCCCAACTCCGATCCGTTTCTAGTTATGTTACTACTTATGGACTACGTATTCTCTATTGTAACTTTCTGTTACATGATCTCTACAATGTTCAGTTCAGCTAGTTTAGCAGCAGTCACAACAGTTGTCATGTTCCTGCTTACTTACATGCCCTATGTTATTGTCATTGCTATGGAAGCAACTTTAGGACTCGGTTACAATATTTTACTTGTCAGTATTTCTAAAAAAAAAACAATTATAAAAAACTTTTAATCACTTAATTAACACAATTAACTATTTTTCTTAGTGTTTGAGTATGTCAACGAGCTTTTGTTACGGCTGTCTCTACGCAACTCGTCGAGAAGTCCAAGGAATCGGTCTCACATGGGATCGCCTTTGGGAAGAATCCAGTCCTGGCGATCCAATGTCTCTAGGACTAATTCTAGTAATGATAGCAATTGATGGAATTCTGTATGCACTAGTAGGATACGTTGTTACTAGATACACAAATTCAGGTATGATATAATAATGATACTTAATAAATACTAATAATGATAATTATTATTATTATTTGTACATAATTAAAGTATGTAATTAAATGGGATTTTGGTGTTGGTATCTCTGTTTTCTTTCCGTGATAATAAAATAATAAAATTTATTTATCATACATGAAAATAATGAATGAAATATGAAAGAGTTTGGAGATGATGTTTGTTGAAGAGGAGGAGGAAGAGTATGAGGAAAAGGAGAATAGCAAAAAGGCAAACGATAACAATTTTCAGGTAGGGATTTTCATGGGTTGAGATCACGTAGCTTGTGGTGGGCCGACACTCGTTCTCTATATGGTCGACCTAGCTACCTCGCCTTCGTCAACAGTCTCTATTTCACTAACGATGTTCTGCACCCTTCAGCAATTTACCAAGGTATCATTCGCTGCATGAACATATGTTACACATATATATATATATATTATATACATATATTTTTTATTTTTATTGTAACAAGTTAATTTTAATTGGCACGTCATTCATACCCCTGTACGCACATTGTCGACATTTTTAAATAATTATTTGTGACTATCAAATATTTGTGACTACTATAACTTTTAAATTCTGTACATAATAAAATTGTCCCTGACAAAATTAACAACAATGAAAATAATCTTTTAAGTTAATCAATTTATTTATTTGTGTGTTGGGTAATTATTGTACGAATTTTTGATAAGAGTAGATGAGGACAGTGACATCAGCAGTATGACGGTTAACGAGAAACAAATAGGCGTAAGATTTGAAACAGTAAGAAAAGTTTATCAAACAGAACGAGGAGATGTTGTTGCTGTTGATGACTTTAGTTTGAAACTTTGCGAAGGAGAAGTTACCAGTCTTTTAGGTAGAAATGGTGCCGGCAAAACAACAATCATGTAAGTTTCATTTTTTTAAATTTATACTTAGTCTTTGGGGTACTCTTTCATTAGAACGCTCAAAAATAATCTAAACTTCAAATTTTTTTTTCGAATACATGTAAGTTTTTATTAATAAATTTTTGAGGTATTATTTGTACATGAGTGAGTCAGTAAATGGACTTAATTTGCCTACATAATGTATATTTTAATCATAATTACATAGGTTTGAGATGTTGAAGAAAAAAATAGTATATTGTGTGACAAGGGATGAAGCAAAACGATTTCAGACCAGGGTGAAGTTGGCTGCCCTAAGGCTGACATCACCCGGAGTCTGAAATTGTGTTTCAATCTGAGTTACACACCATGTTTTTCATAATTACTTGCACTGGAAATTAAAGTTTCAGTGTCAGCAGCCAGTCAGAAATAAGTTAATTGAAAATTAATGGTGTCCTCGTACGAAAAAAATATATATGCGGGCAAATTTCATGTATGAGACATATATGCCTCATATATGAAATTTGCCCGCATATATATTTTTTTCGTATGGGTCATCAATTACTAACGTAAGCGTTAATTGTATGATCTGCAATTTATAATTAAGCAGAAACTATAAATACTACACGCAAAAAAATGAATTATAAAAATTAATAATTGATAACTAAGAATTTAGAATGTGGTCACAATTCAATATCATTTTAAATAGCACTTTCGTGGTTTTACAGAATAAATTATAATAATATTAATTTAAATATTGAAATTTAAAGTTTGTATGCAAATAAATCATGTTACAAGTAATAGAAATTACTGTGGTAGATAAAAAAAATGAAATTATAATAATTTAACGGTTCAGTTTCAACATTCGCTGTTTGGAACATTAACGTTTATAGTAAAAAAGTAAAAAAATATCCAGTATGATAAATAAAATTTTCAATGTCGAGCAATTGATTTTATATATAATGTTATATAATTATTACTTTCTTAAAATTGTAAAAAGTGTATCTTAAGCGCATCAATTTTTATAGTTTGAAACAATAAAATTTTACTTGTGTTCATGGGCTTCCAATGCATGTGAAAGAATTAACCTAAAGTATTATTGATGCGACTATACCTACATGGCAAGATGACGTATTTTATCATTTCAAACAATAAAATTTAAAGACCAATAGAGACTATGTTTTTTTTTCATATCAATATATTTTAGAGAATCACATACTTTTTCGCTTTCAATATTATATTATTTATGAATTACCTTCTTTGATGCGGATTTATTGTTCAAACAATAAAAATGAATGAAAATCCGAATAAAAATTATTATTTATTTTTTTGCGTGTATTTATTATTTACACTAATTGTTAAGTTTATAATAATGTTTTGGCAACTTAAGTTAACTTATTGTATGTTGCACTGTATTATTAATATGTAAGAGAAACTGTAAGTAATTTATGTACAATTGTTATATACAATGTACTGGTTCTAAGCATAGGTGTAATTACACTTCTTTAGAATTTGTTTTTACCAGAAATAAGTATAAAATAATATAAATTACTATTAAACAAATGACAAGTATCAGAGTTTAAATTGTGAAAGCCTTCAGTCAGCGGGCAAAATCATTATTTGTTTGTTCACAAGAGTCGAAACAAGTTTGTTCTGCTTGTTGACTGAAGGCATTCACAATTTACGCGTTTGCTAATGTTCATTCGCAGCATTAGACTAAAATTCACTTGTTTCGACTGGCTGTGGAAACACTGAAACTTCAAATTTCGATGCTGGTATCATAAGAAATATTTTAATGAAAGAGTACTTTCAGTAAAAAAAAAAAAAAAAAATGAATGTTATTTGCAAATTATTATAATTAATAGAAAAATGTTAACTGGAATGGTTGCACCAACTTGCGGTGAGATTTATCTTAACGGAGACGAAGGAACAAAACCTGACATAGGAGTCTGTCCTCAAGAAAATGTTCTTATTGATACGCTGACACCACGTGAGCACATGACATTTTATGCAAAATTAAAGCGGCCAATGAACAACGACGAGATGTATAAGAACGTGAATGCCATGTTAGCGTCTTTGGAACTGGGTAGACAGGAGCACGAACCAGTGTCGAGATTATCGGGTGGTACTAAACGACGTTTATGTGTAGCGCTGGCTTTTCTCGGTTCACCGAAGCTCGTTATCCTCGACGAACCAGGCGCGGGTGTTGATCCAGCCGCACGTCGTCGAATCTGGCGTCTTATAGACCAACATCGCGTTAACAGAACCGTTCTATTGTCAACTCACCATCTAGATGAAGCAGACATGCTGAGTGACACTGTCGTGGTGATGCATCGTGGTAAAATTCTCTGCACAGGATCACCTCTCACTCTCAAAACCACATATGGACAGGGTTACTGGATTAACGTGGCTTATCCACCAGCAGAAATAATACGTGAGATAGACAATAAAAGTGTTGAAAGTTTACGGTCTCAAGTGCTCAGCGTAGTGTCCAATGCAACTGTCAGTAATCCCAGCGGGCACGAACTCACAGTAAATCTTCCATTCCAAGGCAAGCACGGAGCGACAAATGATATCGCTGGGGTCATTAAAAATCTTGAAGACAATCAAAAAACTTTAGGCTTTTCTCGTATTACCCTAGAGTGCGATACTTTAGAAAAAGTATTTTTAGATTTATGTTTACGTGCAGATAGTGGACTTGGAGGTATTGGTGGTATTGCTTCTCCTGCTTCCGCTTCACGTGGCAGCAGTAACAGTGTCGCAAGTATCAGTAGTATTGAGTTGAATATGATCGACGACACGGATTCTATTTTAACAAGATATCCAACAAACCCATCAGCTTTTCGTCAAGTTAAAGCTCTGCTGAAAAAAAAATTGTGGCATTTTATACGTGACTGGAGAGCACCACTGGCAACTTTAATTCTACCCACGATTTTTGTTGCTGTCGCAATGGGATTTTCATTGATTCGTCCACCTTCGACTGACGAACCGTCAATTGATCTCAATCCAAAACTTTATGATACTCATCCCACCTACTTTTACAGCATCGATAATGGCAGTGATCCATTTTTACAAAGACTTTCTTTTCAACTCCACGATCGCTTTGGTGATGACTACGCAGGCGCTTGGCAAACTCATCCTAACGTAACTACTCAAAAATCATTATAAAAAATTAAAAAAAAAGAAAAAAGTTCGTTTTAATTAAAGTTTTTTTTTCATTTAATTTAGGACACGGGAACTTGTGAGTGCTCTTTGGAAGGTCAACAAATTTGTCATGGAGTTTCTAAAGCAGTTGAAGGTCTCTTTCAGACGTTGCCAGGTCGTCCAACACTTGACTGGATAATCTCAACGTTCCGCGAGTACATAGAGAAGAGGTGAGTTTGAATAATCCATTAGAATTTGAATTTAAATACAAATTTCCGGCGGGTAGATAGAGTTAAATCTCGCTAATTGTCTTAATGACTACATTGATGATAGTGATAATAATAATAATAATAATAATAATAATAATAATAATAATAATAATGTCATTGGTAATAGATACGGTGGATGGTCTCTGTCTCACTTGAAGGAAGACCCACTTTTCGTGGTCTGGTACAACAATAAAGGCCATCACTCACTACCAGCCTACCTGAATGCTCTTAACGAAGCGATCTTGCGGGCTTCTGGCGTGCCTGGTCACTTGAAAACTTTTAACCACCCTCTGAAATTGTCAAGCGACCAATTGAACCGCACAACTCTGTGAGTATTCTTGTAATATTTATCAATCTGTTATCACGTACTTGGCTCTCAGCACACATGTACAGGAAAACCCGGGGACAATGAGACTATTTTTGACACACAAAAAAACAAATTATTTTTTTTTATTGAAAACTCGGAAAAATTAACTCTGAGGTAAGATGAGGCCCAGTTTTTTCTACAACGACAATGATATCAAGGCGATAAAATTATCGATTTAAATATATTTAGGGGCGAGAGGGGTAAAACGGGGTACTTAAGGAAATACTAAATTTTTCAGGACCCAATTACGCTAAATATTTTTTTTTCTAAATGATATTCAAAGTAAATAGAAAAAAATTTAGTTGCGAAAAAAAAAAAATTTGTTTTTGCGGGCAAAATGGAGTACCCCCTAAAAAAGGAGAATAAAAAAAAGTTTCTGGATATTAAATAAGTTTGATTAAATTAAATTTTCTTGTAAGTAATTTATATAAAGAAAAATTACATTTTATACAATTATTGAATGCAGAGGAAAAAAAAATTTTTAATCATTTTTATCATAAAAAAAAAGTCATAAATGTTTTTCGACTGACAATCGATTTTTGAAAAAGTTAAACAAAAAAAAAAAAAAACTCAAAACATTGCTCAATTATATTTACAAAAGTGATTTTGGAATGTTTAAAAAACATTTAAATAATACAATTTTGGGGATACTCCGTTTTACCCCCTCCCCCTTTCCCTAAGTGCATTGATTATTAATCACCGGAATTCCGTTAACATTCTCAAAACTATTTTTCACCCGGGAAATGTTAATGATCAACAAGAGTCTCGTTTGTTCGAACGATCATTGGATTCTCTCGACAATTCTTACCCACCTGATGGCGAGGTTCTCGAGAGGCTGTCGCCGCTCGTCCATGACTCGTTAAACTTCTGTTTGCCTTCAGACTTGGCTAGGTCCGCGGGACTTGGTAATTGCTTTTCCAAGTTGAGCACGTTCTACTGTATACCCTTCGTCCTCTTTACTTCCATACTTCTACCCACCGTGGGCTTAAATACGGTTTCTAGAGTATACGTACCAACGAGAACCAGTAGAGGAGGAAGAAGAACAACTGAAATAAAAAGAACAAGTAGCAAGTGAATGAAAAGTATAATAAAGTACGAACAATATATATACATACATATACATTCCAGAGAACAATTCTGTACTCTGTACACTACAGACTACACACGGCAAATGATTTAAATTAAATCTCTCCGACCGACACATGAGCCAACTCACAGAATTGTTTCAAAAGAAGATATTTAAATTATTAAACTGAATCAACTCTTATTAATTCCAGATTGCAGCACGTGGCAGACGTTGGAGTCGCTCTTGTTCTGCTGATCGCATTCAACTTGGTAGCTGCACAAGGCGCACGGGAGCTTGTCCGTGAGAGATTGTCCGAAGAGAAACGTATTTTGTATTTAGCTGGTGTTCATCCGATAACTTACTGGACAACTGCTTTGATCTGGGATTTCTTGGTAAGCTTCCTTGGGATTTATTCAAGACTTAACAAATAAACTAAAGTGTAAAGTGACAATCTGCGGTCCTCGTTCTCAGAAACTTAAACTTCGTCATACAAAACTTTGTATACACCTCATTGGGGACATAGAAATCAAACTTACGATTGACAATCATCAATACTTCTTCTACTACTACTACTGCCAGATTACTTTTGTAACTATTCACAAACTATGACAAACCGCAGAGCTTACAATTTAGCTACTTCCGGTGTCCTACAGAATAATTCACGCTTTCGTTAATTGCTAAGATCGATTAGCACTCAGAATGTCTCATCAATGCCGAGGGTTAAACTTGTGGCCAACTCATGGAGTTGTGCCAACAAACTTTTGTTGGTTACATTTATATCCAACACGACTAGACTATTAAATATATGTTATTATAACTTATAATGATAATGATAATGACAATTATGCAACAGCAGCTTGTCGATAATATAATAATTATTTTAAGGTCTTTCTCGGTTCCATTGGACTTGCCGTTGGTGTTTTTGAAATATTTGGATTACCCGCTTATGTCGCGCGTGATAACCTTCCAGGTGTTTGTTTACTTCTTGTTCTTTTCGCGTAAGTTATCAATAAATTAATTGTATTAAAATATTAATCAAACGTTATATAATCGTATTGAATTTTACTTTGTGTAGATGGGCTTCAATTCCATTTACTCATTTAATTGAGAAGACATTCGACGACTCAAGTCTTTCAAACATGGTTCTCTTCTGCCTCAACACATTTATCGGCGTAATCTGTCTCGCGACGATACTCGTAATCGACATTTTGGGAAAGAGCCAAGCCGTTAAAGACACGCGACAATTATTGCATAATATAATGCTTTTGTTTCCACAATACGCACTGGGAGACGCTCTTGTTCAAATGTCAACCAATGACATAACAGCTGAACTGCTGGAACGTTTTAATATGGACACTTACAAGTCGCCATTGGGCTGGGAGCTCATTGGCCCTCATTATGTTTTCTTATTTGTTGTGGGTGTTATTTTATACTTTGCTAATTTAGCTATTGAATGCAGAATATTCCCAAGTTTTGAAAGAAAGAGGTAAATTATTAAGTTATATTATATTATATATTAATGGGCTGAGTAAATTAGAATAAAGTTGGGTAATGTCTTTAGTAACATCTGATGTTGAACTGTAGCAATTTATTTCAGAGAGTCGTACAAAGACGGCGGTGAAGATGAAGATGTAATGAAAGAAAGGGTACGAGTTGAAAACGGAGCAAACACAGACGTACTAAAGACTATTAAGCTGCGTAAAGAGTACAGAAGTGTTTATGGAACAAATGTTGCTGTGCAGAATTTAAGTATCGGTATTCAAGCGGGCACTTGCTTTGGTCTCTTGGGTGTTAATGGTGCGGGAAAAAGTACAACATTCAAGATGCTTACAACAGAATTACTTCCGTCAGCCGGAACAATAGTATTAAAAAATAATGAAATAAGTAGAAGGCCTTTGTGCAATGGGGAGATAGGTTACTGTCCACAAAGTGATTCACTTGATGGATTTGGATTTTTAAGTCCCCATCAGTGTTTAACTATTCATGGGGAAGTCTGTGGTCTGAGCAATGTACCAAAAGCCGTTGAGTTGATGTTAAATAGGTTTGACCTCTTGAAGTATGCGCATCAGAGGGTATCCAGTCTCAGTGGTGGAAACAAGAGGAAGCTGTGCGCAGCAGTTAGTGTCATGGCACCGGTCTCTGTAGTGCTGATGGACGAGCCAACGAGTGGTATGGATCCTGCCACCAAGGAGCTTGTGGCAAGGATTATTCGTCAGATCACAAGAGCTCAAGGTGCTGTTATAATGACATCACACAGTGTTGCTGAGTGTGAGAAACTCTGTAATCGAGTGGGAATACTCGCTCGAGCTGGTCTCAGGTGCATTGGGACTGTACAACACCTTAAACATAAGTATGTTTAATTACTTATCTCATTTATATTTATTATGGTGGCCGTTAAAAAATAAATTTTCTCAGGCCCCACATAAAAAGCTTCTTTTTAGTGAAAAAATACGTGGGGAATTAGGTTTTTTTTTTTTTTAAATAAAAAGACCACGTTCCTCAGGACGATCAAAGTTCATTTTTCGATGCAATCGCGGTTTTTTTTAAATATCTCATGAAATATGCAGATTAAAGAAAAAAATTACAAAAACAATTTTGTAGGAAATTAAATTTTTGACAAAAAAGATCATATTCATTTTTTTTATAAAATGTGTATTTACGATGATATTTTAAAAAAAACTTTTTTAGATCTTATGAATTCAGCGTTTTAAGGATAAAAAATGTTGAAAATAACGTTTTTTCTTACATATAAACAACTTCGTAAATCGTAACATATCAATCCATTAATGCTTGTTATAGTTTCTATATACTTAGAAAAATATTATTTTCAAAATTTGTAATCCTTAAAACGCTCAATTTATCAGATCTAAAAAAAGTTTTTTAAAAATATCTTCATAAATACACATTTTATAAAAAAAACGAAAATAACCTATTTTGTCAAGAATTTAATTTCCTACAAAATTGTTCTCATGATTTTTTCCTTTAATCTGCATATTTCATGAGATATTTAAAAAAAACCCGCGATTGTATCGAAAAATGGAATTTGATCGTCCTGAGACACGTGTTCTTTTTACTTAAAAAGAAAAAACCAAATTCCCCACGTATTTTTTCACTCAAAAGAAGCTTTTTATAGGGCGTCTGAGAAAATTTAATTTTTAACGACAACCCTAATACTTAGATTTATTTTTTAAAGTTGTAAATTAAATACATTTAACTGATATATTTTTAATGCTGACAGTGAATAAAAGAAGGTAAAAAGTATTAATTAAATAAAAAAAAAAAATCAGTAGGTAGAAAAACGTTAGAATTTAAAATGGCTTATAAACATAACGGGCTATTTTCCTAAAGAACGAAAACGACTGCGGTGGGAGAGAATTCAATGGCACACGATTTCCCATATGCTATGACTATAAGTAAGAATAAAAAGAAAAAATAAAAATATGATAAAATAAATGGAGGAAAGAAGAAGAGGAAGAGAATAAAAGAATGGAAGAAAGTATAGTAGATACAGCCAAACTCGTACACGAACTCGATCCCCTTTCGAAATGGGCTTTTAAAGCTTCTGTGCCTCAGTTAAGTGGTTGGTGGGACGAGGTACAAAGTATCGACCATTCTTTACTTCTATATAAATATATATATGTATATATAAATGTATCTAAGTGTGGTATGGAGAGCGACCTTCCTGTAAAACTTCTCTGGCTCTCGTTCGCCAGCCCCAACCATCATTCTACTCTACTCGTGAACTTTAAATAGCCGTGAAATCGTCCAAAAACAGCTTTATATATTTTATAGTAATTAATACTAAATACAAAATCCTTATTAAAATTATTATAGTACTTTTATATTTTAATATTTAAAACTTAAGCATCAGTATTGTTCGTACTGTTGTGTTTTTAAGTCTCAACATGTTTATATTTTATGAAAACATTTACCGTTGATAGAAATAAATGTTAATAATGCAACTCATTTAACCGTCGGTTGTTGGTTGGCAGTAAAAGGGTCTGAAAGTAGTAGTGGTAAAAGCGAGAAACCACATAACACTGAAGAAGAGAAAACAGCTACTGGTATTGCTGCTTCTGCTGGTCTCCACGCCACTTTTCCGGCTATTTTCTCTAATTGAGACATATTACACTACTGAGATACAACGACTTCTCTTCCTTCACTACTTACTATACTTTATATATCTTTACCCTTATTCATTTTTTTAATTTATCGTACTTTTTTATCTTTATGTCTCACCTAAGTCATCAAGTATTATAATGCTTGTATAAAATAATTTCGTAGGAATAATTTAAATATTTAAATTTATAGCTCTCGGTACTCGGTGAATTTAAAATGCTCTTATTATTTATTCAATTTATTATTTAGCATACAATCATGAGCTTCGTTCCCTACATCAGTTTAATTTTATTTTGTTTTATCGTTTACTAGGCTTTATTTATTATTTTATTAAATAACTCAATTACAAATAAATAACTTTTATTTTTTTATTTTTAATACAGATTCGGTGAAGGGTTCATAGCATTTTTGCGGTTCAGTCAGCCAGTAACGGTAAAAGAACTGAAGGATGCGATATCAAGGCACTTGTACCGAGCCCAAGTGTCATCCCGACAAGCAACAGCAGCGCGACTGATGATCCCTAGGGTTCACGACGTTCCACTCAGTGAAATTTTCTCAAGAGTCAAAAGACTTGCTGAGGACTTGAAAGTTACAGACTACACGCTCACTCAAAGTTCATTAGATCAGGTATTAAAAATAATAAAACACTCATCATATTACTACACAGAAAAAAAAATAGGCGCTGCAATAGGACGAAGTCCTGTGGGAGCAACAGGACAAAATCTTGTTGCAGCAACAAGATTTTTCCTGTGGAATCAATAAGATAAGTTTTTTTATCAGTATAATAAAATTTCAAAATTCGAAAAAAAAAAATTTTGAACGAAAATTCTAACTTTGAAAAAAAAATTAACTTCGAAAAAAAATTTCAATTTTTTTCAAATTTTGAAATTTCACTATACGAACAAAAAAAATTAGTACATGAAACTTGTTCTTTATCCTATTGATTCCACAGGAAAAATCCTTTTACTGCAACAGGATTTTGTCCTGTTGCTCCCACAGGACTGCGTCTTATTGCAGTACTTATTTTTTTTTCCGTGTAAATATTTGATACACTGAGAGATATTTTTATTTCATAGTAATAAAATTTATTTGAAAACAATCAAATGTGCGTTTTTATTCCTAGCGAATAAATTTGTCTCTCAGTGTAGTTTTTATTTAAATTTTAAATAAATTGTTAATATAATTTAAATTTAGTGTAAAATGTGTCTGAAGTAGATGATATACAGCTATCTCATATTATATACTCCACTCACTCTGTAGCTTTAGCGCTTTACTTGAGATCCGCCTATTCTGAAGGATATTAATGAACACATCTATGGTGTGCTATGTGTGTACCATAAGCATGAAAGCTGATGAAAAGCGCACATGCTAGTATTTCCGTACAAGAGTGAATGAGCGCGTGAGTGAGTTAGTAAATAAGTGAGTAAGTGTATTCCTTTTGGCCTCTGCTACTGTGGACATTGGACCCATTCTACACTTTTCTCGCTAATAGACTTCACTAATGGCTCAAACCACATTTTCATCCCTTTACACTTTATCTCTCTTTTAACTTCTTCATCACGTATTTTCTCAAGAACACTAAATATTACTTTTAATATAGTGCGTTAGTTAATATTTTCACTATTAAATTTTTTGATAAATAAAAGAGATTTTAAAAAACTGAATAAAAATAAAATAATTGATAATGGAGATTTATCTGAAATTTAGTTTTTTCGTTTAAATTTTTTTATGTTTTGTCGAACTGAATCACAAGTCAGAAGGTTAAGCAATTGTACTGTCGTTCAAGTTCGTCTTAGCGAAATAAATAGACGACGACAAGTTAAGGGATCAATTGTTGAGTGACTTTGTAGAAAAAGAAAAAAGAAAAGTATTGAGCTCTGGTTCGAAGAGATGTGATTGGAACAAGAGACACGAACTCTTATCACAATTACTCTCTCCACTTTATCGTATAGTATTTTTTTTTTTTTTAATCGTCTCGTATTCATTCGTAATGTCGTTTCAGCTTTCTCAATGCTCTGCTACTTCTCGTATACACTAAAACTGTACATACAATATACACTAGTTGCTGTTGTTGCTCTTCTAGACTTGACAAAAGTACAAAGCATTAAGTTTAGCCAGCGAACCAAGTAATGAGAGCTTGCACGTGACATAAAATAATCTGAGTGTCTTTACAAATTATTTTGTTGTTTTTTTAAATAAAACTTTTTTATAAATTTAAAAAAAATTTTGCATTCATTATAATTATTCTTAAAGAATAAATGATTAAAGTGAATTCTGTGGGATGTACGACAAAATTATTTAATAAACTTTGACGAGAAAATTTTTATAGGATCGTCTTTTGCAGAAACGGAAGTTTGTATAAACGAGTCAAAAGGAGGTGAGATTAAGAAATAAAAAAAAAACTTAAGAAGAAGACGGAAATATAACAACGTATAAAGGATCATTAAAGCCACGCTTTTAAAAGCCAAATACTTTTAAATTTTCATGACTCTCAAACTTTACTCACCATTATCAATTTTATCTCTTTATTATTAGACTAATTATAATTATTATTTAATTACTGAATATAAAGTTTCAAGTACAAGTCTGTTATACAATTATTTTCTGGCGGATAATTAATTAATTTTTTATTTTTAAGGTCTTGGTTAATTTTTCTGAAGAACTCGAGGATGACTCGTCAGATCCACGATACAGATCTCTTGTTAATTCGTATCCTAGTATGGACACCATCCACATGGATACATTCCAATAGATAATTTAAAAAGTACTTACGATAAAAATATAAAAGATAAAATAAAATAATAAAATCAACTGGAGTAAATTGAATTTTTATAAATTGCAATTTAATTTTTAAGTTTTTGTACAAGAAAGTTTCCACGGAACGGGTTTTTTTTTTTTAATTATTTTTTAATATGAACTGGGTAAATTAATAATGATTGCGAAGCGGTAATTTTGTTTGTGTTTACTTTACCCGTTTTATGATAATAGTAATTTTATGCTATAATTATTGGCGGCCTTAATTTTAAATGAAATAATTAATAAATGTTTTAAGTTTTGTGATGAATTTTGTGTGTATGTTAAAAAATTAATTATTGTGTGTAAAAATAAAGAGAATAAAGTTATGTATGAAAAAAAATTTCTTTCAATGTTTTATTTGCATGATAGTAGAGAAGAGTTGAGCAATAAATACTTAGAAATACTCGTCTATCGAGACGTGTGACGTAATATGTGAATCAAAAAATAGATTACATATATAAGTGGAGCAAGAAAGTTTGTGAAATATATATAATAACACAACGTACTACGTTATGAGATTTTCATGGACGTCTACGCTTCACGTCATATATATGTAAGTATATATATTATACATACGTCTATGCACGTAAGTGATTTAAAAATAAATTTTGAGCACACAAGTTTGACAAAGCGGGTTTATATTTTGACTATTTATATGAGGAAATTGATTCATCGCGAGTCAAAGTCTACGTGACCGGAAGAATCTTTTCAATTTAATTTTTCTAAAACTATAACAATTTAGACGAGACAAAATAAGCGATTGGGAGATATAATTTATCTATAATTATTCAAACGAGATTTCGTCATTAAATTACGCTTGAAGTTCTTCTCTTAATAAGTTTTTTGATTTTTTTTTTATAATGATTAAAATCGAATATTACCGAAATAAAGACTCGCTCTAAATAATCTAAAGTTAATTTAGGCAATAACAAGAAACCAAAATAGTCCATAGTTTTTCTGCCAAGAATTAAATTTTATATTAATGGAATCGTGTATTAAAAGCCGCTTACCAGAGGCTGAATGCATTAATTATATTTTTGAGCTAAAAATTACGACTCTGTACTTTAAGTATTTAATAATTATGTAAATTATTGTATTTTATTTTTTAAACAAATTAATTATCAAGTTGTAGTAAATCGTGCGTATAAAGGACCTCCTTCAGTAATTTAATTTTACAAAATATTTAAACTTAATATTCATGAATTTTTTTCATATTTTTAATTTATACTCTATTCCTCTGTCCTTTTAATCGTTTTTATATTATTTAAATTAAATTCTACATGCATTGTAAAAAGAGCGGTGTTCTAAATGGATTCAATTCAACACGGGTGTAGGCGGTATAATTTTGTAGTGTTAAATCGGTGTAAAGGTGGAGTAATCGCGGTGTAAACTGCGTCCGTTCATAGAGTATTAATTTTGGAAAACTTATAAAACACGAAAAATGTCAGTTTTTTATGAAAATTAATAAAAAATATTAATCATAACAAGTATAGGGGAGCCTGGGGCACGAAGGCCCCCCTCAAAAATTAGGGAAAAAAATTTTTTTTTTATTTTCCGTCAAGTTATGACCTCTACAATGTTTTTATCATATTTTAAGCCAATGTTATATGTGGGGTAAAATGGACTACTCGAAAAAATTATTATTTTTTTTTTTCATTTTCCGTCAAGTTAATTTTTTCATTACAACTTTTTTTTTGAGTGGTCCATTTTACCCCACATATCACATATTCGTCTAAAATATGATACAAACATTATAGAGGTCATAACTTGACGGGAAATAGAAAAAAAATTTAATTTATAATTTTTTGGGGAGGGGCCTTCGTGCCCGAGAAAAAAAAATTTTTTTTTTTCGATTTTTTGCAAAATTTCGACTGATTCTTCCAAAATAGACGGAAAATAAATGAATTTGGTGATTAAAAGCCTCAAAAAGAAAAAACCGGCTTAAGGGGGCATTCGTGCCCCAGGCTCCCCTAATATAAGAAAATAAAATATTTAATTACTTTTCTACATTTATCGATACCGTTATAATTACAAAAATGTATGATCTAAAATTTATAGACATCTAATAATTTTTATGATTTTTCATAAACAAAAAAATTCTATGTATAGAAATTAGAAAAAAAAATGTAGATGAGACCGGGGCACGACGGCCTCCTTAAGCTGGTAATTATTTTTAACACCGGGAAATTTTTTTAATACACAGTTAGAAATTTTGTGTATTTGTGTTAAAAAATTATTTGGTTAAATTTTTTGTGTTGATTTTTAACACAGAAATCTGATAATTCAACACAAACCGTTTGTGTTATTTTACTCTAACAGATTTTTTATATTAAATGATTAGAAAATCTTGAATGTAACACATTTCTTGTGTTATTTGAAAATTGACACAAAATTTGTATTATTTGACTAAACGTTCCCGTGCAATACTTCATTGCTATAACCAAGCAAAGCATTGTAGCAGCATTGTCTGCAGGGAAATTTGGATTATAATTTATTTACAATTAAATTTAGATAACTTTCATATCTTTTTGAACCGGTTCAATTGTTCACTAAATTGACATAAGTTCTACTAACGGTAGATCAGTATACTTGAGTTGGTTAGGTTATGTGCTTATGTTTATTAGTTGATTTTAACATGAAAAGTCTGTTAAATTTACACAAATGTTCTGTTAAATGTACACAAATTTTCTGTCAAAGGAACAGATTTTATGTGTTCAATTTTATTTAACATAAAATTTGTGCTAAAGATCAACACAAACGCAATGTGTTGAATTAACAAAAAAATTTGTGTAAATCGCTTGCAGCACACGATTTGTGTGGAATTTAACACAAAATTTCTAACTGTGTACCGGTAAAGAATATTTACACCGAAAATTTTAACACCTACACCGCCTGGACTTAGCCCGGTTTTTTTTTTTTACAGTGTGTGACACGACTTATATGTACACATATTGTCCTTTTAAATACTTGTACTTGTCAGAGCCATGCTCTATTTTATATTTAATCCTGTGCAACTTTCTGCTAAAATAGTAAAAGTAAATAACCAACCAATAAAACTTGAAATAAATCAATAACTCGAAATTTTTTATTAATTTGTCCATTTTGCTCATGTGTACCTTGTACAGTAAAATAAAAAGAGAAATGGCAAAAAGTATATAAGTGGAATAGAAAAGATTTTCTCTTAAAAAGTTTGACTCTTACAAATGTAACGAGAAATCCTTATACATCTATATCTATCTATCTATATATTTATTTTAACTCTTTTATTATTATTTTTCATTATTATTTCAACAAATTGTTTTTGTTCTTCTTATCGCAGTTGATCCTACTTCGTAGAGTAATCTCAGAGATCCTTTTCTTCTATCTCCATTATCCCAATGGGAGAATAGTTTCTAGGACACGACGTCGTGGTTATCACTCTGAGACTTTATCACACCTTGTGGGCTCAATATCTTTTCTCCTTCATTTTTATTCCTTTCTTAGCTGTAAGTAATCCGGAATTGTTAAAAAAGTTCTTAACTCTTTTTTTAAAATCCACCACCCCCATCTACTCGCATCACCTCGCTTTCATTTCTCGTCATCACTTCTTTCTCTTCTTACCCTTCCTTCACTTCCTTTCTCATTATATTTCTTTTTTCAATTTTTATTTCTTCTTTTTCTTTAAAAATTTCATGGACGATACGAAAAGACTTTGCTTCTCCTCATTTTTAAACTTTCATCCTCATTTAAAAAAAATTTTTTTTTTTTCATATCATAAAAAAATTTTTATCCTTCTTCTTTTATATATAACTATAGTTTTCCTAAAACTCTTCTTTCTAATACTTTACTGTTAAAAATTTTTTAAAAATATTTTCCTTGTACTATAAACTTATCAAATCATGAATAATAATGTGTTCATATATATTTAATGGAAATTGAACGGCTTTAATAATAAAAATTTATTTAATTTTTTTTTCAAATTTTATCATCATTCCTTGTCTATTTTAGTAGATATTTTATTTTTACACTGTAAAAAATAGCGGAGTGAACCTGGATTAAAACCGGAGTGAATGTGGAGCGGATGACTGTTTATTTATTTGATCCTCTCGAAGTAAAATTCATTCCGAAGAGGAGTTTATTTTAATGTCGAAACTCCAGTTCGGAGTAAAATTCACTCTGATAGGGAGTTTATTTAATATTAAAAGTCTGAATTGGAATGAATGCAGATTTAAATCAAATCCAGATCACTCCAAAATCACTCCGCTAAAAAACTGAACTCCCTATTTACTTAGTATGCGGAGTGATTTTGGCCCGCAGGGCTAACTGACACTCAGATTTTAGATTACAGATAATCTTGCTTTATTTAAAAATTTTTATCAATTAAAAAACAAATTATTACTTTCGAATATTTTTGGTGGCCAAATTATTCCCACACAGAAAAAAAGGATTTCTTGGCGCAAAAAATTCTTGAGCCAAGAAAATTTTTTGTCTTCAATTCATAATACAAAATATTTCTTGCGCCAAGAAATTCTTTTTTTCTGTGCAGCTACAGAGAATCAGCCGAAAAATGGATAAGTATATTAAATTTTTTATAACTTGACGATAAAAATATGAAAAAGTCATTTTTTTATAATTTTCGGCTGGTCCATTTTGCCCCTGGTGTCATGCGTAGGCTTAAAAATGCGCAAAATTTCAGGGAGGCCTCTTTGCCCGGTCTCCCCTATTCACTCCCGATTTTTTACAGTGTGTAAAAACATAATAAACGAATATATCCAAGCGATCTTGAAAGTTTCCATGACAGACATGTTGATAAATAAAAAAAAATTAACGAGCTGTTTTTATTCATGGGTAATTAAAATAATAATGGTAATTTATTGCCAGAATTAATTTGTAACGGCGGCGAGGTTTATTGATCCGCTTGAATAATTTGATAACACCTAGGCAATTAATCGGACGTATATACAAATATAAAAAACTGTAACAAGGTCATATCTACAGGCGCACCCATATCGTTTTTATTTATATTCTGCTATAAGAATTATTGATGCTTAAGTCTGCTATTCAGGAAAGTTAAGAATCCTGTCGTAATTGCGAGCTTTAATATTCTGAGGAAAAAAACAAAAAAGTCGAGGCAAAGTGAATGACTAAAGAGGTTAAAAAATTCCGTCGTAGTTACTGAACGTTAAATATATAAAAAAGTGGCAAAGCCACGAAAATTGCATTAACTTAGTACCGCACTGATGGAGTGTTGGCAAATTAAATTACACAAATTTTTTATTTTTTCCAATAAAATCTATTTACCACCTCTGAAGATGGAGTTAAGGGTAAGTTAAAGAGATTAATCATACGCCCGTCGAGTCGAGCTACCGAGAAAATAATACCGCTAAAAGTGGTAAGAAGTTGTGTGGGTGAAAATAAATTAAAAAAAAAAATAAATAAAGTAAAAAATAATAAAAAAAAAAAACCAACTCACACGGCTTACTAGAGTTTATTAAATGCACTCTTTACAACAATCTCACCCCATTATTTATGGACGCTTTTCTCCACTCACCCTCTGTGAAATTTGTTTTCATTTTCATTTTTATTTTTATTTTTTCAACTTCATTTCTTCATTCAACTTTATCGTTTTATTTACGGTTTTAAAAACTCTCTAGAAGATTTTCGCGATCATCCTCTGCAATGACTTTTCATTTCAAAACACAAAAAATATTTTTCTACAATAAAAAAATTTTAAAAATAAATTAAAATTATTGTAGTCAGAATAAATAAATATCTGAAGAAATTCGATAATTATAAAAAATTTCAAGTAATTTATGCTCTTTAGTTATTAAATATTTATAAGTAATTTATTTAACATAACCACTTTAGGTCAAGCATTTAAATAATTTTTTTATTTTAGTGAATTTCATAAATTAAACATTCACAGTATGTATATTCAAAGGAAGCGTACAAAAAATGAAAAAGTATACTTTTATAAACGGAAATTTTTCGTTAAAATATCGTAATAGGATGAAAAGAAAAATTGAGATGTAATTAAATCGGGCGCTGACGGGAATTGGGGGATAAAGGAGTAGGATTATACGAGACGTCGTTAGTGAAAACGAGCAAGTCCTGTTAGCTGTTACTACTCCAGCTATTACGACTTGGATATACTTGTACTGGTGCATCTATACTTATACCTATCCTCTTTTACACTCACAGTTTTTCTATCTCTTGAACTTTCAGACTAGACGGATTCCAATGAACGAACGGAGAAGAGAATCCGCGTTAAACGAAACCCGATATAGCTTAATCCGATCGAGATTTCGTTTTCCTTCCGTCTGTTTTGTTTTATTTTTCCTGCTTTTTTTTTTTACTACTCCTTCAACATTTTCTTTTATTTGCCAACACTACACTGGAGATTGCAGTTATTACCGTTCCGAAAAATGATAAAAAAAAAACAGGATAGCAGTAATGAAGACAAATGTTTTTATAAAATTTTCCTCGTTCTTAATGTTAATAAATTATTTATAAGAAGATCTATACTTATTAATTTTAATATTTATATAGATTTTAAAAATTATTTATAGTTACTTTAGATAAAGTGAACTCTCGTAAAGCAGTATTCTACTTTGAGGGTGCAAAAAAAAAGCTATTTTTTATGAATTTTTAATGAGATTATGAATAAAGATATACATGTAGAGCTTGTTAGGCTTAATAAATACACTATTGAAATACGTTAAAAAAAATTTTCTTATATATTTTATATACTTTTAACACACAAAAACATCATTCGAATACAACGCCTCGATTGGTAAGAAGCCCGAGTCAAAAAGTAAATTCGGATTTAAGTCTCAAAGTTCTCAATGAGGTTTTTGAGGATCAATTTAGAATTTGACGATTGACAACAGTATAGAAAGTTATCCTAGTTTAGTCCTCAAAGTAGTAGTTAGGACCAATTTTACCACTTTGAGGACTAAACTGGA
The DNA here is from genome assembly GCA_964016945.1 of Microplitis deprimator. Lineage (NCBI taxonomy): Eukaryota > Metazoa > Arthropoda > Insecta > Hymenoptera > Braconidae > Microplitis > Microplitis deprimator. Next base: position 6,750,893 of record OZ024710.1, on the reverse strand, counting down.
ATAACATAATCTGGATTAGAGTCTCAAAATACTCAAAACATACAGGAATACTTTCATCCGCATTTTAACCTCAAAAGTTTCATTTGACGATTCTCTCCCCTTCTTTTTCTATCCAAAATTTTTCAAAGTCTGAAATGTAACTTTTCATTCGTTGAAGATTTTGAGGTCTTAGTTATAATTTAAAATAGATAAATTATTCGCATTTAGACCTCGTAGTTCTCATTGAGGATTTTTAGTACTAAAGTAGAGTTACTTTCTGAGCAGCAAATAAAACATCAAAGGAATTGAGACTTTTGAGGACTAAACTAGAATTTGTTTTTCGACTCGGGAGGGTCTGCGTTTGGTGTTAAAATTTAAAAAATGGACAATGTGAAACAGAAAATTTTTGAATTTTTAGATTCAATATATCTTTACCCATGCAGGAGCTGCCAGAGTTGAACGACGGGCCCCTACTTGGGCCAAGACTGGGTAACCTAGCCTTGGCTATCCAATGGCAACCCAGGCTTGGGCCAGGACTGGGTAACCTAGTATGCATTGCAATAGTGTATTCATTAAGCCTAGCAAGACTTACATGTATATCTTTATTCATAATCTCATTAAAAATTCGTAGGAAATAGTCTTTTTTTCGAGCGTTTAAAGTAGAATACTGCCTTGAAATGAATCAGTGAAAAGTACTCCAATCAGTAAATATTCGCTGCACAAATAATCTCGAGGATGTCACTAATTCAATCAGTGATATACTTGAGACTGATTCGCAATGAATATTCACTGATATACAGGATTTTTTACTAATTAACTTTAAGAGAAAAGGTTGAAAAAATATAACTAATATCCGGTTTTTGTATATGCCTCTAACTGGTCTCAAGTTTACAGTCGAATTACAAACGAAAATGGAATAGAAGAAGCTGAAAAGGAGTTGAGGTTGTAAGAAGTAAGAAAAGACAGACTCTAGTTAGTGACATCACGTATAGCTCGATACGTGATCCGAGTTTAGCAGATGAAAGACTGATGCGACAAAAGTTTATTCTTACTCACGTAATCACACTGAATTCTAATAAATGTAACTATATCAGTAGAATAAATCTTATTTTTTATTTACAGTAGCTAAAAAAAATTATTAATATTTTTAAATATCTCAATAAATTTTTTCAGTATTTTATTTCATTTCTTTTTGTTCGCTGCTTACGCTGACGGAATTTCGATAACACTATTATTAGACTGTGACGAGTCACAAAAATTTAATTAAAAAAAAAAATATAATAATAATTTTATAATTTTACCCTATCACTTTTAATAAAAAAAAATAAATTTTAAGTGTAAAATAATATAAGAATAAGTGAGAAAAAAAAAATCAGTGGAAGAGAATAAAATTCTCGGGATCGAAGGCCGGGACGAGAGAGAGAGTTAAGATAGGCGCAATTGCTTGCCAAAAGCAGGTATAGCACCAAGCACCGCCGCTAGGCGGAAAAGGGCGCTTATCGGTGATCGTTTGAGGACGGTTATAGTAGAAGGGTTAAAAGCCAACGCAAATACCCACAAAATAAGATCAGCTCACTGCCGAAGAATATCTTGCTGTTTGCTCACGCTATTAAAAATGTAGTTTTGTTCCTTTATTTTATTATATTTTTTTTTGTGTTGCTTAAATCCGTGGGAATTTCCAAAGTGTTTTGAAATTTACGTTTCCAGCAAACTTTACTTAAATACTTGTATTTTTAAATAATATTTTATCATAAGTCCAACATTTGCTTTTCTATTTGAAAATAAAATCACAATTGTCATAAGTCGAGGTACGGATAGTAACAAAAAATTTAAACAAACTAATAATTTATGACTTAATCCTCAAGGGTTCAATCCTAAGTTTCCAAAAATATTCATTTTTTGCTACTATCTCACCAGCTGAACTAAAATTAAGTTTAAGTCAAATTAAGTAAGTAGAAGAGAAAAAAAATAGAAACGTTTCAAGACCGTGTGATAATTATTAATTACACTCAAATATGTGATGTCATTGGAATGTTTGAATGTCACTTTAATGGCTTTCCCGAACATAAAAATAATTTTATTGTTTCTTACAGATATTAACTAAGTGTGTACTAAATTTTTTTTTATACAGTTTCATTTTACGAAAAATTTGGAAAATCCAAAAGTGCACGGCTCATAATGCTCATTTATTATGAAATAATATAATAATAATAAAAATATGGCGGGAAGCACGAATAAATTTAAAATATATACAAATTTCTTTCATTAAAATTTGTTATGTTTTTTTTTTTTTTATTATATTATTATTTTTTTATAATTATAAAAGAACTTACTCAAAATATCTCGATTAATAACAAAAAAAAGTATAGGGGAAGGGGGGGGGCAAAGGGGAGTAGGGTAGGCAAAAGGGGGTACCCCCAAAATTTGGTGAAAAAAAAAATTTTTTTTTTTTTGTCTAATTACTGTATATCCGATATTTTTGAGCATTTTCAGCCCTACGCATGATACCTGGGGCAAAATGGACCAGCCCAAAAATCGAAAAAATGATTCTATCAAATTATTATCGTCAAATTAAAAAAAAATTTAATATACTTCCGCATTTTTAGACCTACCCATAACACCTGGGGCAAAATGGACCAGCCGAAAGTTTTGAAAAATGATTCTTTCATATTTTTATTGTCAAATTAAAAAAAAATTAAAATGTTAATTCATTTTTCGGCTGATTTTCAGTAGTTGGGGCAAATTTGGCCACTAAAAATATTCGAAAATAATATTTTATTTTTTAATTTATAAGAATTCAATTAAAAAAAAAAAAAAAAAAAATTATCATTTTTTGGAGAGGGGCCTCTCTGCACCACAAAAAAATTTTTTTCTCCCTTCATATCCACCAATGATGTGAAATGTAATTTTTCTGTATGTATTTCACATAAAAAAAAATTTAATTTAATGAAATTTGATCAACTTTCAGAAATTTTTTTTTTTCAACTTTTTTAAAGGGTACCCCATTTAGCCCGCCAAAAGTAGAAATTTTATTTCTTAACGGCAGCTAAAAATTTTGTCTATTCATCTTGGATATCATTAAAAACAAAAAGATTTGGCGTATTTTAGTCATCGAAAACTTAGTATTTTCATAGGTCCCCCCTTTTGCCCCTCCCTCCCCTATATGTAAATAAAAGAAAAAAAAAATTTTTTTTTTTTTTTTTCAATCATATTCACAAAAGCGAAATTTTTCAAAAACAGTAGCAACAAAAAACAATCGAATTGAAAAAATTCATGCTTACCAATTAGCAATAATACAAAAAAAAAAACAGCTGTACTAGGACGGTAATGCGCAAGCGCTCCTGGTGGAATAAATGTACGTATAATGTATAGATATATGACCACTCATGTTAATTTTACATATATATATATATATATATATATATATATATATATGTCGGAGATAAAATAATACTTGGGGTTTTCCTGAGACTTGGGAAAGTCCCAATTATATTGAGTTTGTTTTTTTTAGACAATAAAACTAAGTAAAAATATTTTACAACTCAATCCGCTTAAGATTTTTGTTAGTTTTTATATTTACGTTTATGACGGTAAACTTGGGTCGAAGGAGCACATCTGGGCATCCAACGTAGCCACGATCGAAGGATAGCAATACTTTGGGCATAATGAGTTTTTAAACAGAAGGACGTAGTTTGTACGTGTTTGTAAAAAATTACCTGAAATATAGTTTTGGTCGACTTGAGGACTCAAGAATATGGGGGACAGAGAAGCAGTTCTAATTGAGCAAAGGAACAGACAACATTGCTATCCTACCGATCGTGTATTCGTTTTCGATTTAATTTTACCGCCGTGCACATTATACAGCAATAACTCGAATATTGTTAATTAATTGTTATCCTTTAGTAAACTAACCGCTATAATAATTTGTGTACTTCTATTGTGTAATATTTAATGCTATGTAATATTCAATATTGTTGTAATATTTAAGATTTATTGAATACTTTGATATTGTGTGTTTCTCCGATACTTATATTATTGCTTATAACTTTATTGTTTAGTGTACACGATATTTGTGAATAGTAATTACCTGTGTTGTGTTCATTAATTATGTCAAATAAATAAAATGAGTGGTCAAGACAACAACCCAAACCCGAGTCTTAATAATACCTCGACTGGTAATTCGACATATATATATAGTTATACAGCCTTTTTTTATTCTTTTATTAATTGTAATTAAACGACACTGAGTTACCTAGCCATTCGCAATACGAGACCTACAATTCTTTCAAAGAATTTAAAAAAAAAAGTTGATTCAATTACTGGATTTTTTCGCAAATTACAATATATACGGGTTTCATACACTTGACGGACAGGAAATTTTTTTAAACTATTTTGATGTTTTTTTTTCTGTTTTTATTGAACTAAATAAATTTTTGAAAAGTATGGAATTAATCTCCATTAAATTATCTTCAAAATACTATACAAGATATCTTAATTCTGTAAACTAACAAGAGTATAGTAATTGAAATAGTTGCCGAAGTGAGGTGAAAAAAAATTTTTCGATCGTAAAGCACACTCTGATGCTTCGCATCATGAGTCGTGCAAAATAAATAATTTTAATTATTTATTTTTTTAAACAAAAAAAAATTAATTCCAGTTCATTAGCATATTTTACACATCAAACTTTCATTACTTTCCGTTACTCCAACCTTTTTTTATACCATGAAAAGAAAAGAAATTGATAATTAAAAAAATAGACTAACGCATATTATTAAATATACAGTACATATTTAATAACGCAACCTTATGCGGTACGTTAATTCTATAATTAAGGACACAATATGGAATTTGGTAGCAGTTAACAGCCCGAATGCAAGTGCATATCCCTGCAGACGACATACATAGTCTAGCAAACTCGTCCAGTACAATATGTATGCATTCCAAGTGGTAACGCAGGATATTTGAAGCAAAACCCGTGAGATAGTTTTCCCGCCTCTAGCTCTAAAACTTACCACGGAAACCACCTAATCCTAATCACCTCTTCCTCTACAACTATTACGACTTTCTCTCTCACTTTCTTATTTTCCATTGAATACTTCTCGCTCTTACTAACAAGTCCTTTACACATATTCTGTCGTCATCCACCAAATAACAGTACTTTAGTTCCCACCGGTTGTTTTCAGTACACTGAATCTCTCCGAAATCCTTGAGTGCATCCTACTACAGTACACGTTACATTAGAATCAGGCATAGGACATACAACAGTTAACATTTAACATAGGCAATATTCTACACAACAACTATAGCGGCGATTATTACACATCGTAGTTCTTGATCTTATTCTATATATATAAATATATATATTGTGAAGATGGGAGAACTTAGACACTCTTAAGAGAAAAGGTATACATATACATATATATATCTTATCCCCTATATCCTATATACTGTCGGCTTTACTTACACATTTCCACCCTTCCCAACACTACATTACACTAGTCAGTAGCTCTATATATAATCTGGCTTATACCATATATTGTACATAATATATATGTATATATATATATGTTGGTATTGTGTGGTGTAGTGTAGAAACTTGTCAACGAACAAGGATCTCGACGTCAGAGGCAGATGTCGTGTGATCCTTGACGCTAAGATGCACATGCTTACTTCCACTGTTGAGTTTCAATGATAACCGTATTGCATAATATCATATATTATATATATATATATATATATATATATATATATATATATATATATATATATATTTACATTGTATGTTAATTTATCATAAACCATGGATAAAGACAATTTACTTATTTATTAATATTTATAGAATTTGGTAATTGAATCTAAAAATAAATATTTTTATAGAATATTTGCTAAGGTGATGAAGGTTAACGCGATTGTGGAACATTTGTAAAAATATCGTTAAAAAAAAAATATTTGATAGAGTATATTTGATAATAATGGATATATTATCAATTATATTCTATAACAAATTTTAAGTTTTATTATTTACGACTTGGCTACTTTTGCGAGGCTCACGTAGTCATGCGATCATTTAAAATACTTTTTAAGAATTTAACTCAGTTTTAACTACTTCGATAAGTAAGTATTCAGTATGTATATTTAAATATTTTTATTACTATTTCAAAAGAAAAAATAGTTAAATTATAAAATAGGGAATTGAAATAAAAAATGCTGTAATATACACAGGAAAAAATGATTTATTGACGGAAAAAATATTTACTCGCCTCAAGAAATTTTTTATTTGCCCTAAGAAATTTTTTGCATTATATGAATTAAAAACGAAAATTTTCTTGCGGAGAGAAAAAAAAGTTTTAAGGTGATGACAAATTTCTTACGCCAATAAATTTTTTTCCTTTTTTCTGTGTACATATTAAAAGTTTTTGATTATGTATTCTTTTTTCCAATTTGAAATATTTGCTTGAACCATTATCACATAAAGCAAATCGTTATAACTAATCAGATCTAGTGATTATTTTTAGACATTAATGTATCAAAATATTTTCATACGAAATTAAAAAAAAATTGATCTTGCCTTTACTTTTTCAAATATACTCTATAAGCTTAAAATAATATGTAAATCAATAGTTAAAAATCTGATATTCAGTACATAGTTATTAGATGTTGCGTAGAAAATATATACATTTTTATTTGTCTTCAAAGCAAAAGTAAACCTGTATGAGCTGACGGATTTATATGACCTTAGATACTTGAGCTGGTCAAAGGACGTCTTTGACGTAATAAAGTTTTGATTTTAGTAACTGCAAGGCAATATATTTTGCTCCGATGGGCAGAAAAGACATATACTTTCAACTTATACATAAATATTCTAATAAAACAAGGGGAGATTGAAATACATCATTGTTAAATAGTTTTATAAGAATAACCCAGACAGGAAAGTACGACGGGCCTAGGCTTGGTTCAACTATGTAGAACTCTGGGCCAAACTTGTAAGCCAGCCTTGCTCTTCGGGCATCTTGAGGCCCGAAGCCTCTTACGTCAGACGCTATCCCCAATCTGTGATAAGGTTTACCTCTACTAGAGAAAGGTCGAGAAGAACATTGAGATGAATGCGAAGAAGACATTCCGACAAGAGTCTTCAAGAGGACCCAAGGTGACGTCATCTAGCAATTCTTACCCTCCCACGATTGTATCAATCATTATTATCTATTCGTTACTATACAATCGGTTATCGAGTTTATTAATGTTTATAACTGTTAAATAAATATTTTTTTCTCTCTACTTACAAGTGAAATATATCAAAGTGTTCCTTTTTTATACATTAATAATATTATTACCCAGGTAAAAAAATTTCAAGTCAAAAAATCGGTCTGTCAGTTGACCCTGCGGGCCAGCCTCAAAACTTCCCGCCGTTTTCGAGCTCCTTGAGCTCGAAAAACTATTGTGGATACATTTTCGAGCTCTTCGAGCTCGAAAATACTTTTGTATGCCTTTGTTTTCGAAAAAAAACGTTTTTTACCATTTTTTCTCAAACGATATCTCTCGAACTAATAAAGCGATTGAGATGGTTAAGGTTGCTATCGATGCGTTTTATTGAGTTCTACAACTGATCAGACTTTGAAATTTATTTATCGAATCGTTTTTGAGAAATTTCAAAAATACTAAAAAAAATTTTTTTTTTTAATTCTTTCGACAACGGTATCTCTTGAAAGAATTAACCGATTTTGATGGTTGAGGTGGCATTCGGCGCGGTTTATGAAGCTTCAGAGCCCAGTTGATTTTGGAATCAATCCATCCAGCCCGTAAAAAGTTATCCGAAAAAAACATTTTTGAAAAAAGTTTATTTTTGGAATATCTCCGAACGCGCCCTACCGATCAAGCTCAATTTTTTACAGCTTCGAGATATTGACAAACCGCGTCGAATGACACCTTGACGATCAAAATCGGTTTATCCGTTCAAAAGTTATAGATATTTACATACGTACGCACATTCACACATATATGTATACATACACTCGGACATCATCTTGAATTTAGTCAGAATAGGTTCCTAGAACCTCAAAACGTCGACATTTAGTGGAATTTCGATTTTCACAAATCGAGGTGAAACCAATAACTTCCCGAATTTTTGAAAATTTGCAATTTTCTTAGCGGGAAGTTAAAAAATGAGAAAAAGTGGCCGACAAAAAAACCAGGTATTGAACATGAGGCCGAAAACTATCCAAGCTGAAATTCGACTGATAATAAGGCCTAAAAATAGCCGAAAACTTGAAAATTTTCTGTTTTATATTAAGTTGCATGAAATTTTTCTAAGTTCTATAATTTCATTTAAAAACAAAATATACTATGGACAAAAAAAGACTGATTCAATTTATCATGAAATTTTTGACTTATTTTCACGTAACTTCCGGCCTTTTCCAATAAAATTCTACGACTTTAATGTGATTTCGGCTGAATTTAGGCCTCTTGAATAAATTTCTGTGATTTTAAACAAATATTTCAGCCCGGGATATAATGAATGAATACGTATGTGCATACAAATACTTTTTTTTCATACCGATGCCGAAAGTTCGTATCCTGTCCCTAATTTGCGGGATGAAAGTGGTACATTCTAGCCCGACTAATAAAATTAAAAAAAAAAGATAATCGCTATGTTTATTCCCAGCTAAATATAAAAAAAAAAGTTATATTTTTTCCCGGCTGTCAAACTTCATTGACACGTTCAACCTAACCCAAGCTAATCCGTTACGTACTTGTTTACAATATCATATGTAAAGTAAAATTAAAATTTTATGGTATTGTAATTCCTTAATATTATGATATTTTTATAGTGAAGTATATTTATAAATAAATTAATAGAAAAAATTATTTTGTTTAACGATCTATGTCAAACAATTCAGTTAAATAATTTTGAAAATTAAATTAGAGTGACTCACTGACTTTTTATCATGTACATACTTTTTAATTTATCTGTAATTGAAATAAAAGTCTGATAACTAAAAATTTAAATGAAAATACCTGTTAAAAATTAAAACATAATCATTTAAAGACTTTATTTATTTTATCGAAAAACAAAAAGTATAATTATAATTTTTATTAACTAATTAGAATAAAGTAAGTATAATGAATAACATGATTAAATACGTAATCAAGAAACACTAGACATTAAGTTACTTTTAATGAATTGATAAAAAAAAAAAAAAAAATTGGCAACATTAATAAGTTCATGATAATCTTATTCTTTCTCGTCTTTTTTAACATAATAATAATTATTAATTGTAAGATTATCAATTTTACATTTTTCGAATTTTACAACGTCACTCGAAATCATTGATTTTATTGCATCCGGTATTACATTTTCATTATCGAGCTGTTTTATTATTTATTTTTATTTAATTTATTTTTTATCAAATTATAATTAATTTTTTGAAATTGTAAAAATTCTCTAGCTAAATAATAAATGTCAAGATTGTTACCAGGTAACATCTACATGTATTTATTATTTTATTATAAAGAAAAAAAATTGACATGCGTAAACTTATTGAAATTATTTTTAACCGGGGCAAAAAAAAATTGAAATTATAATTTTTTTTTGTCTTTATTATAACCATACATTTTCTGATGTTTCTTTACATCAACGAACTTTCGTTCCTGGTATGATAAAAAAAAGTATGTGCACCACGAGAAGAAAGTAAGTCATCTCAACCCGCATGTTTGTCACCCTCGCCTTCGGCTCGGGTGACAATTTTCATGCGGGTTGGAATGGCTTACTTTCTTCCCTTGGTTCACAATATACTATTTAAACATATTTTACAAGACATAACAGAATAAATATTCTTTTACGAACTTAGTTAATAAGTTATTTTGGCATCATTGGCTACTATTGTAGTTACTTAAATATAAGTACAATACAATTGTGAAAAAGACATAAATTAGAAGAAGCAATAGATCGAGATTGTAAAGATGAATGTAAAAATTTAACAATGAAAATAAAAAGGAATAGAATAAGGTATTATTGGTATTGATTCACGTAACGTAGTTAGTTGGTTCTTGGTACCGCCAACTCGTCGCCATTCAGCTGACTCACGCACACATCCCGGAATCGATAAGAAACAAAGTATAGATTGCAATTGTATGCAGTGAAACCATCTCATTGAAATTATATATCAATGAATTATGTTCCATTGCCGATCCAACTATTCAATTATCAGTTTATATACTGTCAGTATACATTTATATATAAATAGTTTTTAAATTATACTTTTCATATTTATAGTTATTAAAATGCAAAATATTCTTTATATATTTAAGTGTATTTGAAGTTAGGCGAAGATTTAAGGAAATATTATCATCGGCAAAATAATTCACTAAAGACGAGAGAAAGATAAACGTGTCGTAAATATATGTTTATCTAGAAGTATATTTATATTTAATAGATATATGACTAGGTGTTTGTCTATGTTGGTATGAATATTTTCGAGGGTACGAGGACGAAGTGATGTATATGTAAGTAAGCACGCAAAACCTTTGGGAAAAGCTTTAGTAGAAGTGTTATAGCAGCCATCGGAAATTGAAACTGACTCAGGCCACGTATATATTTTATTTGCGTATACGTTATTTTGCGCGGTGAAATATAAATTCAAAATCACAGTGTGAAATCGTATTTTTTAAATTTTAATGTTTACGCCAAGTGATAAAGTACGATAAGGTGAATGGATTGTGATAAGAATTATATAATACTGAGATATTTAATACGATAAATTGTGTTGTGTATACATATATTAATTTATTAGTCTGTAAATGTTATTTAATTAAATTTCATGTGTTATTTTTTATTGCATTCCATATTAATAGATTTCGAGGTCATTCTGTCAGCTTAAATATAATATTGGAAAATTTTAGTCATAATATATGAGATTATCTGCTGGTATTATAATTTTACCTTTGATGACGATTAATAATCATTAGACTGGGTACATTTATAATTTTTTACATGTCTGTCACTTGTCATATATTATCATTTTTATTATTATTATTATTATTATTATCATAACGAGTAAACATTGAGAGCCAAATGTTAATCAACATTTTCTTAACATAAATATATGTTATTTATTAACATAAACATATTCTTAACATAAACAAAAAAAATATAAAACGTCATACTCAATTTCATTAAGTTGCTTTCATTCAATCGTAAAGACTGCGAATAAAATTTTTTTATTTCTCAATTTTCTATAATAACTTTTTTATTTTTATAATTATAGTCTCATTTAAAAATAATTGCAACTTTAAAGTATGACACTGAAAGAAAATATTTATTTTAAAGAAATTATGTATTTATTTTGAAATTTTGAATTATATGTATTTATTATTTAAATATTTACATTTAATAATTAATTACATATTTATTATTACAAATAACAAAATTAATAAATTAATTTAAATAATAAAAACTGTCATTAATTATCCATTATTACTGAACCATATCACAGATAATTTTTTGCAATTTTCTTCGATCAAGGAAGTTTATTTTTTTTTTACAAAAAAATGCTTCCTTCAATTTTTAACAAAGGTCTTAATTTTAGTAATCAAAGAATTTTTTCAGTTAAATTACGACATATTTTATTCATAAATGAGAAAAGGAGAAGTGGAAGGGGCTCGCTCTTTAAAAAAAAAATTTCCGACGTGATTTTTATTTTCAGTTGCTGAATTAATCTTTGATATCAAAGTGACCCGTCATTGCAACAACAAAAAAGAATCGGAACCAAAATATCCATTTTTTCTTATCAACATTTTTGTAAAAATTATAGAGGATCCTAAGGGCCCATTTTACACCCTACGTTATTTTAAAACTCCAGTATCAAATGATTACTTTATATCAAACTTATAAAATAATTTGTTAGCGTAAAAATATCTGCTCTTGATAAACTGCAAGTAATTGAGCAGTAAAAACAACTTATTGTGACAATAAAAAAAAAACAATAATCAAAGTCAAGAATTTCCGGAAATTACATCTCAATGTTACATTGATCAAGTCCAAGATCATACGACTGATTGAACAATTGACAGCTGATATGATACTAAAGATATATAATAATAAATATAACAACTTAAAAATATGTCCGCACATATAAAAATAATCATGATGATCTGAACAAAAAAGAGTGAGAAATAATGTTACGTAAAGTATTTGCAAGTCTGCGTTAAATTTACGTAATCTACTCATTAAGGCTAAACTTTTACAAGTAGTAACATTTAATATTTAACGTACATAAAAACCCGACAATCTGTCTACTTTATCGTTACCAGATATCATTAACACCAACATCAAAATTAAAACTCAAATTCAGTAAACCTCAACTATGCAGCTTTGATATTTATATCAATATCTATATATTCCAAAGGAATCAAACGAAACTTAATTTATTAATAATAATAAAAAACATACAGTAAATATATTTCGTCGGTAATTAACTCCAATGATACAAAGTTAAATCTAATCATATAATTCCCACAGCTATATTTTATTGGCTAGACTCATATTAATACAGAGCAACACATGTTCCGTTAAACTAATACTATAACAAAAATATCGTGTGCTGTTTACTGGTAACTGCTGGATCGAGAATGTATATGTACAGTCCATATATACATATACAAAACACAAACTTATGAAAAAACACACACTTTCTCAACTGTGCCAAGTTCTCCGTAGACTGTAGGCCTCGTGCCGGTATAGATAGAGCCTCCAGTCTGAAAAGGGGCCAGTGTAAATCGGCCTTCTGTCCGTGAGACGTCGATCGTTCTTATTGACGTCGTCGAATTTACTTCTGGTGCTATCCATCTCTGTATTTACACAAAATTTTCATTCTATTAAATATAACATTTATTATTTTTTACAAATAATATAATATCTATCTAACATTTGAATACTCCAATTTATCATATCGTAAAAATACGAATACAAATAAAATCTATCAGTAAAAAACGTGCTGGCAGTTCTTTGTGTTTAGATCGCTAACGATCTGTGGAAAAAGGTAAATTACTTGAGGGAAGTCTTATCATATTTTTCACCAGTGTATTATTTGTATCATAATTTGAAATAATTTTAAACAAATATATACCGTGCAACGTGGTTCGTTCATTCATTTAAATTTAAATTTTCATGTTCATGCGCATGTGTAATGGATGTTTTTATCAGATCATGAATGTTATCTAGTTCTAGCTAAAAATTACCATTTAAAAAGTTATAAATTTATCAACAAGTAAGATGAACAAGAAGATTTAATAAAATAAAATAGGTCTGTGCCGCAACCTCGTGTACTCAGCTGACGCATATCGGAGCTATTTCTGGAACTTTCCACTTCCCCTTACAGCTCAACCCTCGTGTCCTAACTAAATACCGCCTTTACTTTAACACACAACATACATCTTTGTTCCTTTTATACTTAAAAATTTTTACAGCTTTGTAATATTATACTAGGAAAAACTTAACCACTCCTTAAAGGTAACTTAGAGCTCAAGTCAATGGTTCAGGATCAGATCCTGTTATAAATATTTACCGTGAGAAATTTTTAAATTAAAGCAGATAATTTTATTTACGGCTAATTTTAAACATCATCACATTGTGTACTTGTTCCGAGAAATAAAATTCAATTCTACTGCATTTAACATTTAACATATATTAAATTTTCTGGCCTTGCTCTCCTGATAATGCTCTTGACCGAGTTTATTTTATGTATACAAACTTAAAATTCAAACTTGTTTACTTCATATTCAATAATTACTTATAAATACATACATACATACATACATACATACATATATACATTAAATGCACACAAATTACCACGTGGTTTCAAACTATTTACTCAGATAAAAATCTTTAAATATTATTTTCTTAATTGTCATTACTTTGAATTAATATAATAATAATCAACATACATAAATAACTTAATCACCACAACATATATTTGTTATTGTTATATTTATTATACTAATGCAACAACAGTTTAGTTTTGGCGTATAACATAAACTGTAAAATGTAGATAAACTAAAAGCTAACACTGGAATATCCGCACTGCGTCAGTGTTTCATTTTAGATAATAAATTCAAGAAGGATATTGTGTTACCACTTTTTATCCTTATTAATTTAACATACTGAGTTTTCACACATTCTTATTATTCATAATTACAATAAACATAAATGTGTGTGATAAATAAGTGGTTACATCACTTGAACTAGACCCAATTAATTTTTTTAACCCGCATGCTGTGCAACAAATGGAATTTTATTTGTAGTGATGACTGTAAGTAGTAAAGAACAATTATGTGGGTAAATATTTCCTTAGAGATAGAAATTGTAATTAATAAATAAAACATTTAATATGATAACAGTAGACATAATAAATTAATGAAACGTTTGTAACAGGAGTTAGGGTAGATAAATATAAATTTTATTATTAAGATCAGCTGTAATTTGTACGTAATATCAGTACTATAACTGTTGATATGATATTACTCCATTACATTATCACTTATCACTTACATTGAATTTTTTTATTTGTCTGATCCCATGTCATCTTCTGCACTTATGTTAGTTTAATATTTTGCAATACTCAGGAATTCATAGGGTATCACATATGAATGTTTACATATATTTATGAATACTTGTTATATAAATATATGTAAAATTGCGAGGATAGATGAAAACATGTCTATATATATGTATGTATATATGTATGTATGATGCCACCGGAAACATGTAGATCTGGCAACGTTGTATCACTTTGCATTGCTGTTCTATAATCAGCATACGATATTGCACTTTTCTTCTCTCACTTTAAACAGCAGTCTCACTCGTTTATACTCTTATCTTTGCCTGGTTGCCTACCTTTACTTTGCCTGCCTTTGCTCTGAGTAGCCAATCGATTGCAGAAGCTGATCTACCTTGTTCAATTTATACATCCACGTATTACTGTTCATTTAAATATTTTAGAACCTAATAGAAAAAACATTCACTGTAAAAAATTTAGGTGAAAATGGCCCCCGAAAAGTTTACACAGTCGTGTGGTGTGAAATAACGACCTGAGTCAAAAAACAAATTCTAGTTTAGTCCTCAAAAGTCTCAATTCCTTTGATGTTTTATTTGCCGCCCAGAAAGTATCTCTACTTTAGTACTAAAAATCCTCAATGAGAACTATGAGGTCTAAATGCGAATAGTTTATCGATTTTAAATTATAACTAAGACCTCAAAATCTTTTAAAAATTTTAAATAGAAAAGGCAAGGGAGAGAAGACGTCGAATGAGACTTTTGATGTTCAAATGTGGATAAAATTATTCCTGCATGTTTTGAGTATTTTGAGGCTCTAATACAGATTATGTTATTCTAGTTAAGTCCTCAAAGTGGTAAAATTGGTTGTAAATACTACTTTGAGGACTAAACTAGGATAACTTTCTATACTTTTGTCAATTGTCAAATTCTAAATCGATCCTCAAAAACCTCATTGAGAACTTTGA
Source organism: Microplitis deprimator (assembly GCA_964016945.1). Lineage (NCBI taxonomy): Eukaryota > Metazoa > Arthropoda > Insecta > Hymenoptera > Braconidae > Microplitis > Microplitis deprimator. The sequence continues at coordinate 6,735,398 of OZ024710.1, read as the reverse complement.
GACTTAAATCCAAATTTGTTTTTTGACTCGGGGATGTTAAAAATCCTCGGTGACAATTAGTCATGCATCCGTGTAATCTACCTTTTTTTAACACTATTCTGTGTTACTTGTTATAGTTTTGATTAATTACACATTAATTAATAACACACTACCTAAACTAACACGATATTTGGTGTAATTTTCACATCACAATTTTTCCACCGAGTCCAAAAATTTTTTACAGTGTAGGCATCAACTTATTTATTTGAATTCTCATTAGCAAGCGTTCTTACTTTTTTCTCTCTCACACCCAAATGGGTAAACGTTACTATCTTTGTTGCATTAATACAGTAATCAGAAACTTTGGCCGAGTTTTTCTCTCAAACAAACGAATATTATGAAAAAATTAAAGCGCACTTTGCTAAATTAGTCAGTAGTGCATCTAAAAAAAGTTCACTCTGTAGTTTGCATTTAGATATTTTGCTTCCGAAAAAAACTCAGCCGAAAATATCTGATAACCCCTTTTACCCCATTAAAAAAATTTTATTTATTACAGCTTTTATTTATAGCCGTATTTTATTAAATTATTTCCTGGGACTAAAATTATTATTATGATTTATTACTTTAAGATGTTTGTTTACAAATTTAAATATTTGTTCAAGCTTTGAGGATTTTAATTTCCCTTGAAAACTTTTAACGTCTGTTGAAAATGAACTTGAGTGAATTATTAAATTAAATATAAATTTAATTAATATTTCAAAATTAGTTGCAATATATAATGTTTTTTTTTTTTTTTATGATTTCAGATCTGATTAAATTTTATTTTTATGGCTGGCATACGGGGCTAGTAGGCCCTATAATTTATTGAGTCGCACGTGCGATTACACAGCCCGTAACCGATGAGTGTTAGTATAAATAATAATAATAATAATTTAAATTATCTTGATACCTTGAGGAAAAATAAAAATTATGATATAAAAATTTATTCAAGAACGTCATCACAAATGTCATTTAAATTTTATTGTTATTATAATACTGTGATAAAGTAATGATGATTATACTTGAAATAACTTTAAATATAGAGATAATTTTTTGGGTCATCGGTATTTCAATGGCTAATACTTATTTAATATTATGAGTCATATCACGTCAAATACACAAATGAAACGCGTGTCCGTTTCTTATTGTCCTTTTAATTTATTGATAAGTTTAAGTGAGGTGCGGACATGCGATCCATTTGAAGGAGTGATAACGTGACTCAAATTAAGTCCAATAAATGCCGACGACATGTAGCAACAAGACACCCTCTTATATATCGAGATAATAAATATACTCTTACACTTATTTCTCGCAGAGTTTTACATTTTAAGTTGATCTTAAAAATTATTTACTCTCAAGGTTTCATCCAATAACTATATTAGGGTGGCCCAAAAAAACCGACTACTTTTTTTTTTCGATCTCGCATGAAAATTTGTTGGTTTAGGATGTTTTAAGAGGCCTCTCCAAAAATCAGCTCGATAAAAAATTTTCAGGAGGTCGCTCACGAAGTTTGAAAATATCAAAAATGATCGAAATTCGACTTTTTTATTTCAAATTTTTTTCTTTTTCGTGGGAATAATAGTTTACATTTGTGAAATCATGACTACGCTGAAAATTTAAGCCCAAAATTTAAATATTTAAACCTCGCTCAAGAATTTTGAATGTTTTCGAGTGCTGTCTTTTGGAAGTTTTCGAGCGACCCTTGAATATTAATAATAAAGCTCGATTTTTTCACTATCAATTTGCATGACAATGAATGACAATATAACCCGAGAAATAGAAATAATAAGTTATTTACATACTTTTTTATTTTTTAATTCAATTTTTGGGTTTTTCGCTCATTCAAAACTTATCAAATTTGATTGTTTAAGACTGTCCTGTATATTTTTGGTTCTGCAAAAGTTATATTTTACTGAAATGACAATAATTGAGTTATAAAAAAATACAAAAACTAATTCAAACTATTAGTTACATATTATCAGTTAATATTCAAAATTCTTGAGCGCCGTTTAAATATTTAAATTTTGGGCTGAAATTTTCAGCGTAGTCATGATTTTACAAATATAAACTATTGCGGCCACGAGAAAGAACAAATTTAGAAATAAAAAATCCGAATTTCAATCATTTTTGATATTTTCAAAATTCGTGAGCGACCTCTTGAAAATTTTTTATCGAGCTGATTTTTGGAGAGACTTTTTAAAAAATCGTAAGCCAATAAATTTTCATGCGAGATCGAAAAAAAAAATAGTCGGTTTTTTTTGGCCACCCTAAACTATATATATGATTTATTTATTTAATTAACTTGTTATTTATTTTAATAACCAGGTTAGATTGACAGGGGGTCATATGGTGAAGCAGAGGCGGTTTATTGGTAATACTAATAACAAAATGATAAATATACGAGAAAATTTATTAGGCATGATCTAGATATTCGAGTAATACATAAATAATAAATATTGTTTATAACTATAAATTTTGAGCTAAAGGAATATTTGACGCTGAACAAAATAAATATTAAATTTTTCATAAGGTATTTTTATTTTATCGTGTACACGTATTTACGGAAGAGGATTTTTATGCATATATGTGAGTTTTAATATAAAAATAATAATAATAACAATAATGGTAGTATGATATAGTATAGTAGAGTAAAAAATAAAAAAGTTAAAAATGAAATTTTGCTAGAAGGCAAGTAAAAGGCACTTACATTACGTGGTGGCATACGTAGGAGCTAAATCTCATTGTCACCGGAGGTGAATATTGAGAATTTTCAAAGGGTGCTAGCATCATCACTGCCTACATCTTTGCTAGTATTTCGTCCAAAAATAAATAAGAGAAAGAAACTTCCGACGTTGTGATTTTGACGAATAGTCACTTTTTCCATACAGATGAAAAAAAATATTGTTTTTATGTACATAAGGCTCGATAAAGATTTGTAGATGTGTATATAAATTTATATATAGATATATGTAAGCTTGTGATTGATTTGTGTGATCTGGAATTTTATTGAAACAAACTTCGAGATTGTTTTATTTTATAAAGGTTTGTTTATTTTATTTTATTTAATTACATTTGTCCACTACACGCAGATAATTTTATAGTATTTTTTACATTAAAAATTTATAGAAAAATTATTATATCATAGTAATGAGGACAGTATGGAATTATTTAACAAATTACCGATAACGTAGAAATTTTTAAAATACATCGAACGGAATCTACAAGGTGCATTGTAATTTTGACAAAGCAACAGATTAAGAAATTTAAATTTCTTGGATAAAATTTAATCTGTTGCTTTGTCAAAATTACAAGGCACCTCGTAGATTCTGTTCGATGGATTTTAAAAATTTCTACGTTATCGGTAATTTGTTAAATAATTCCATACTGTCCTCATTACTATGATATAATAATTTTTCTATAAATTTTTTATGTAAAAAATACCGTAAAATTCTCTGCGTGTAAATAAATAATGATAAAAAATTGTTGGTTTAGTTTTTAGGTTTACGAGACTGGATAATTTAAAAAATAAGTTTGCAGAAGCCAAAGGATATAAGTGATATAAAAATATAATTCAGTATTTAATTAGAAGATTTCAAGTTGAAGATTTTAAGGATTATTAATAAATAAATAAATAAAAGTCTACCAGAATATTTAAATTAAATAATATATAGATAGAAAAAACGTACAAATATTGGATGGTTTAAACCATCAGCATATTTTGTTATTTCTGGAATTTTATTTACTTATGCCGTCCAGGCAGTGTTTCGTCATAATGGTAAGTAACATATAGTATTTTTTATTTTATCCTTTCTAATATTGATTCCATGTAACATTTAAAATTTTAATTATAATGCAAAAAGTATTTAATTTTTATTGAAAATTATTTAATGATCGACTGTGAAAAAATTATTTAAATTCATGATGAAATTGAACAGTCTGAAAATTTCAGTAGGAAACATTTATTATTAGCGTAAATATTTAAAAATTTTATTAATTTGACAGTCGTGAGTTTGTCAGAATTAAAAAGATTTTAAAATTGATTTTTTTTTATTCTTTAAAAAAAAAATTAAAAATACAGTCAATTAATTTTAATTAACAAGTTGAACTAAAAAAAATGACAACGAAATCGTACAAGAAATATTTGAACATGTCTCTGTCTTTCTTTCTCTCGTGTAAGTTGATGAGAATGCCGACGGGGTCACGTACAAGTGGAAATTTCCACTGCCCCACGCAACTTGCGTTACATTTAACATGTGTATATATGTGTAAACATATATATTTATATTTATATGTGTATAAATACCAGTATGTTCCTCAGTGAAAAGTATGTCCACATATATATGTTCAGTACATAGTTGCTGTAGCTTACACACGATAAAGTTAACATGTATTTGTATGTCTGTTATTTAAAAGGACTGAGCAAGATTAATTAGTATGGAGTAGACAGAGTAATTAACTTTATAAAAGTTTATTGTAGATATCACATTTAATTTATATTAAAATATATATTTATAATAATAATAATAATAATAATAATAATAATAATAATAATAGTTTACATGATGTTAATTATTATGATGAGTCACTAATTAATTGTTGAGATAAATTTAAATGACTTGAGTATAAATACGTTTAGATTAATGAGAATAATCAATAAGTAATCGAGATATTTATATGAAGATGAATATATATATATATATATATATATATATATATATATATATATGTGTATACGAGAGTTGTACATTAGCCTTGGAAAATGACATTAAATTTTCATTGGATTGAGCGAATCAAGTGAAAATTCGTTGCACGATTTACTCTCTGTGTAATTTAACAAAGCACATACAGAGCGTTACTACTCATTCCCGCTTACTCGACGTAATATTGTCATCCAGTGTCGAGAACAATTTATCGAATTTATGAATACGTTGCGATCAATTGTTATTATATTCAATGGGAAATTAATTAATTTTAATTTAAAGTCAAATGAACTAAAATATAATACATATTGTGATTAATTGGATTGCCGACAATTTCATAAATAAATTGACTTTTTTTTTGTTCTGATAAATTGTCGTTTTTTTTTTTTAAGAGCGGTCATTATTTTATTTTAATTCGTCGAATGGACAATTTTATTATGCAGATTTCCCAATCAATTATTTATGGCTTTTATATTACGCTTAAAATATATATTTATTGCAATTAAATGATTAAATTTATTAATGAATTAATTTAAAAATAAATATGGAAAAAATAGTAGAGGCGATAAAATTATTTGATGGATATTTTAAATTTTGACTATCAGAGGAAGAGAGAAATAGAAGGCAAGTGTTCTATATAATATAATAGAAGATGAGGTGCTCATTAATAACGCGAGAACTAAGCGTAAACTTGCAGAGAGTGGCTACAGGAAATCGCTATATAGTTTATGGTACACGTGAAACGAACTTTACTTCGGCTAGTCGATTAATCTCATCCGGTTAACGCTCGGACGGATTTATAACGAAAGTAATAGAAAGTGTCGTGGTGCCAAATAAAACCACGTTAAATAAAAAAAAAAAAAAGGATGGGAGGAAAAAGAAGTAGGTGATGAATGGCAAAAAATAAAATGTTATTTTCAACATACCGTCGAGTTATTTTAATTGACATTTTATTATTTTTAGTATTGTAATGGCCAATAACTTTACCATTACAATAAGATATATATGTACATAAATATCAGGGGCGAGGCGAAAAGGGGATGTTAAAAAAAAACGTTATAGATTCTAAATACTCTCAATTTTTTTGCTGTTTTAAATATTTAAAGAAAATGATAAATTTTTTTATGGTCATTGGAAGAAATTTTTAACTTCCCGCTAAGAAAATCGACGATTTTTTTTTTTTTTTTCATTTTTTAGTAAAATGGAAAGTTTTTAAAAAAATGAAAAATATTTTTTTTTTAGATTTTTAATACGATCTCATAAATATAGTAATTAATTTTAGAATAAAAGTGCAGATAAAAAAATTTTAACAAGAACAAATTTTGAAAATTTTCAGTTTTGAAATAATTGTAAAAGTAAAAAAAAAAATTATGATTCAAAACCATAAAAAAAAATTTTTTTGATATCCCGTTTGGCTCAGTCTTTTTTATGTATAATATATATAAGGTAAAAGTCCCTATATCCGCTCAGTACCATTAGTCGCTGACTTTAACTGGTTAATGCGTTTTTTATCATTTTTTTTTTTCAATTTTAACTAAAAAAATTATTATTGATAAATAATTATTTGTGAATTTAAATATATTAAAATATGATGTATCAAATTATTTTAGAATAGATTATAAATTTACAATTAAGTGACTGTTTTCAAAATCGCGCTCAGCCGGACATTTTTTACATTAACGTTCATTCGTTAGATTAAATGTAGGTTATGTCAAATTTTTCAAACATAGTTATAATGATATCTTATAAAATATATTCTTGAAATTAATGAAATTTTATATTATGAAGGAATAAAGTAATATAATTTAGAAGTTTTTCCAAATTAATAAACTCATCATAGTTTAATTGATATTGTTTTTGAGCGACTATAGGGCCATGTGTTAATCGAGTAATGGTACATCACAACTTTGAGTGAGCGACTATGGGTACACTCAAGGATCTTATTTAAAAAATTAATAATAATTACTTATCAACATTATTTTTCAAACTAAAATTTTATTCTAATATTGTTTTTTCTTAATTAATAACTAAAAAAAAAATCTAAAATAATTATTTTATTTATTAATCTATATTGAGTGATTTAATCTCACTCCAATGAAAAGTGAGCGGGTATAGGGGCTTTTACTTTATATAAATATATAATATTTGTTTTTTGATATTTTAACAAATTACACGTTATTTATAATAAATACGCTATTTAATGAAAATATTATTTTTAACCGTAAAATATAGATGCTAAATAAAAAATTAAATATAAATAAATAATTAAATTTAATGATTCGTTATTTATATTTTAAATTATTTATCATCAAATTTAAACGAATGTACAATTTAGTGAACAGTCACTCACATTTTTAAAATATGTATTTAAGCAATTGAATGCACTTGAAACTCATGCACTCTATCAATTAAACTAATTGTAACAGTAAAAAAAAAAAAAAAAAAAAAAAAATGCATACATAAATATATTATAATTTTTATAGTATTTTTTTTTTAAGGTCAGATGTTTATTTTTATCCGAAAATAATAATAACAATACGTGACAATGAAGTATCATTTCATAGGTCTTATGAGTTATAAAAAAGTCAACGAGAATCAATGAAAATTATAACACATATCGGTGATATATTGAAATATTTTATAAAGTCTTGTCACAGTCAAGCGATGTCAATCGTTTTTACTTATGATAGGGGTATTATGATTCAATCCTGCTCGTTACATTCAATTTATCTTGTGTGTACAATAGCAAATAAATAACCCGGTTTAAATTCTCTTAACAATCTCATATTGATAATAATTCAAATTGATCAATCGATTTAATCGTTTATTAAAATTAATTCAATCTATAAATACACGGAAAACATGAACTATATAAATTGAGAAACAACAAATAATATAACGATAAAGTGATCAGTGAATACTATCATTCTAAATAGTAATTTTTTCTTTTATAATCAAAACGTAAATAATAACAGTATAAATATTAAAATTTATTGACTGCAGGAAAAATTAATTTTTGTGACAGAAACTTGAAATGTACGACATTTAGCGCCTATAACCGGCAGCTAAAAATATTAGATAAGATACAGTTGGTAAAAAGATACCTAATCGTTCTAATAGTCATCAACAGATCAAAAAATAATTTTTAATTACATGTGCGATAGCAAACGACCAAAAAATATCGAAGTAACTCAACGAGCCACCTTGTGACAAAATTCATCATCATTTTAACTCGTACACTTACCGACTTCTCTCTCATTTTCAATAAATACTCAAAACAATCTTACCAAATAAATAAACGCGGATTTATAACCTGCCATTTATAGGCACTAAATGTAGTACATTTCAAATATCTGTCACAAAAACTAATGTATTTATCTAGTACAATCGAGTCTAAGTCGCTCGTGTGTTGGTACCCTCGCTTTCGGCTCGGGCATCAATCTTCACACCTCGTGTCTTAAACACGATCGCACTCGATAGATAAACTATTAATTGTAACTTTAAAAATCGTAACTTAAACATGAACTTTATTGTTTGGAATGTTAAAATTTCCTATATTGACACCTATAGGTTCCGGGTTATAATTTCAAACACTAATTTTTAAATCTTATTTTTTTCTATGTAGAATAGAATCTATGTAGAAACAAAACAATTTCAGACCAGGGTGAAGTTAGCTGACATCACTCGGAGTTTGAAATCGTGTTTCATCCTGAGTTACACTGCCGTGCTTAGCAAAAGAGCAGTAAGTTCACTTACTGCCTTTTAATTTAACATTAGTTAAATAAAAAAGCAGTAAGTGAAGTTACTGCCCTATTCCTAAGCACGGCCGTACACACTAGATTTTTTATGATTACCTGCATTGGAACTTAAAGTTTAAGTGTCAGCAGTCGGTCAGAATAGTATAGTACACACCTAGGGAGAAAAGTAGGGCATTCCGGCCCACACGGGTAATTGCCTATCCGAGCCGAAGGCAAGGATGGCAAACACGCGGATTGGAACGTCCTCTTTTTGTGGTGTGTACGATTTTTTACCAGACCTGAACCTGAAAAATTAAATTTTTGCCTCTGTTTGTGAGAAGAGTGGCGCATGCGCTAATTTTCATCATTTGTTTTTTCATTGAAGCAAAGAACAACTTTCTTCCTTCTAAACAGGGTAGGAATTTAAACTTTTGCCGCAGGTATGGTGAAAACAAGTTAATTTAAGACCAATGGTGTGATCAATTATTAGTGTAAGCGATAATTGTGATTTGCAATTTATAATTAAGTAGAAACTATAAACACTATTTATTATTCACACTAATTTTTATAAAACAATCACAGTCAGAACTATCATTTACGTAAATAAAATTAATGGTATAAAATTACTATCAAACGAATGACGAGTATCAGAGTTTGAATTGCGAAAGCCTTGAGTCAGTGGGCAGAAAAACATTATTTGCTTCTTCCCAAGGGACGACACAAATTCGTTTTTGCCTGCTGACTGAAAGTAGTCACAATTTACGCGTTTGCTAATGTTAATTCGCGGCATTGGACTGAAATTAGCTTTTTTGGACTGGTTGTAGAGACACTGAAACTTCAAGTTTCGATGCTGGTATCATGAAAATTTTATTAAAAATCGAGTAAATATATCTCTATACATTTTTATTGTTTCATTTGGTTTGTTACATTTTCAAAGTTAATTACAATCCAAATTAATTATTTGCTCACTGAAAAAAAAAAATAAATAAATAAATAAAATCCGCGCATTGTTTGATTATTAAATAATATCAAAAATTTTAATTTAGTTTTAAAAAATGTTGAAAAATGTATGACTCGATTGTTTGGATTACGTAAATTCTATTTAATGAGTTTGGAATAGTACAATGGCTTTTTAGGTTTTTTTCTCCATTCCCAATGTGCGGAAAATTCATCAGCTCTGATTTCATCGTACAAATTAATAACAGGGTCGTTATTGCTGATCTCTGGCAATAAATTTGTGAAAAAATTCTTTTATTAAATCGTTTGTCGATACTACGTATCCTTGCTAATAGATGTCGTTATATCTCACACAACAATAACCCTGGCTATTTTTATTCACCATTCAATTATTCATGTATATTATTTCTTCACCAGTAAAATTTTAATTAATTTAATAAACTGTACGACTCATTTACTAAAATTTTTTATTTTTATTCGCTATTAATTTTAATAGAAATAAAAAATATAAAAAGCAACAATAATTATTATAACTATCGATTATAATTTTAATTAAAAATAACGAATAATATATTTATGAAAATAAAATAATTATTCGTATAATAATGTCTACATTCAACAAAAGCTTTTCACTAAAAATGTATTGTGCACTGTTACTCATGAGTTTTTTCATATTTCGTTCGAAAAATTTTTATTTAACATTTTCTCATGAATCTTTATTACATTATTTTCTCTTTCTCTATTTTTATTTTATTCATACGGTCTTTACCCGTAACTCTGTTTTTATTTAATAAAATTCTTAGAGTTGCAAAAAATTTTATCTTTTCAAAGTAAACAAAAATTTATGGACTGCGCTGACTGTTTATGTTCATCAGATTGTGCTGCATATATTTTAAATAAACGGGTCCGTGAAAAAAAATTTATGAAAATTATAATAATTAAATACATTTGATATTTTTTAAAATTATAATTTTTTATCAAAGCTCTTAATTAATTTTTTTTTTTCTTTCCTTATTGCAAAGGTATTTTTAAATATGTTAGCTATGTTTTATTCTATAAAATAATTAAATGAACATAAATATATATACGACTGTAATACTATATATGCATATTTCTCTTTGATGTTGTAATGAGTTGAATCATGTTTGTAATATTTTAGTAAAGCGTACATTTCACATTCCATCTTCTCTTTTGATTAAATTAAATATACTGAGCAACGTATGTGACATCCAGAATACTCTAAACTGTTGGCAAAATGGTAACTGATGAATCAAATCACCGGTATATTTACTATCGCGGTTTGTGACGTTTTCGAGTGCACGAGAGCTTTATTAGCTCTCAACCAATCCTACGTATATTCTGTACATGATAAATATTTATGGACTACTCCTCAAATGTTCTTGATATCTCTTCAAAAGACTCCATTGATAATGATAAAAAAAATCTATTTTAAAATATTCTAAAGGCTTTAAAACATTGTCGTTTCATTCAAATTTTCCCGATAACTGATTTTTTTTTGCTACGAAAAGAAAATAATAATTTTCGGGCATTGTTTGTGAAGATGAATAGACAGGTTCATTAAATGCACGACAGGATAATAATTAAAAGAAGAGACAAAAAATAATATACAAAGTTGTCGATGCTGGTAGGATTTTTTAACGAGAGAATACAGAAAAATAATTATAATCTGTCGAGTTTTAAAATTAAACATTGAGTTAAATTAAAAGTTCGTGGAATAAAAAATTTATTCGATTGTTTTATAGTTACACTTTTATTTATTCGTTGTTTCAAAAGTTTTCTATTATTTAGGTACTTCAATATTTTTTAATACTGTAGAATATACTATCGAGTATTTATTATACAAATTTAGTGTTTATACGTGTTAAATGAAAAATTTTTAATTTATCCGTTTCGTGTTTTACGATGATTTTTTTCCGTTCTAATAAATTGGAGATGGAAATTCATGGAGCTGGTTCGTTATTTTTTGCAGTAGATGTATTTTTAGTAAACAAAAAATATTTATGCTACATGAAATTTTTTTTCATTAAGCTCATTATTTACCGAAATAAAAAAATATTAAATTAAAAATTATATATTTACTGAAAATAATATATTATTTCATTATACTCAGAGAATTTTATAGTATTTTTCACATCAAAAATTGATGTAAAAATTACTATGTTATAGTAACATGAGGACAGTATGGAATTTATTGAACAAATTACCGGTAACGTAGAAATTTTTAAAATACATAGAACAGAATTTACAAGGTGCATTGTAATTTTGACAAAGCCACAGATTAAATTTTATCCAAGTAAATTTGAATTTCTTAATCTGTTGCTTTGTCAAAATTACAATGCACCTTTATAAATTCTGCTCGATGTATTTAAGAAATTTCTACGTTACCGGTAATTTGTTCAATAAATTCCATACTGTCCTCTTGTTACTATAACATAATAATTTTTCTATAAATTTTTGATGTAAAAAATACAGTAAAATTCTCTGCGTGTATAAACTCTTCATGTAGAATTCAATTAATTATTCAATTTTTTCTATTGTCGAGTCTCTTACGTTATCCGAAAATACTCCATATGATCATAAACTTATTATTACTATTGTTTAAAAAAAAAAAATTTTTTTTAAAATAAATTATGATGTATATCTTAATTTATTTTTTCATATTAAAATATTTACTTGAGTATGAATGGATTAAATTATGATTACGCTGCAAATCCAATCGGTTTACGCAATGATTTTATTTTTTATCTAAAGTATTGTCATCATTTTTTTTTTAATACTTCCAGTATTTAATTTTTCTACACATTGATATAAGAAATCCGAGACATTTAGAATATCAAAAAGTGAACACCACGATGTTTATTGAAAAAAATAAAAAAAATAAACTTGAACTTACAACGTGTCACTAAACACATTTCAAGATAAAATAATAAAACTAGTGTTATTACTTTATAAATTAAAAATAAATTCGATATTTTATTTTTTTTCTTTCAAGAATTTATGACTATTAATCGTGGGTAAATGAAATATCATATAAATTATATTTACCGTCAATTTTACAATCTAATAATAGAGGTGATTAAATACTTAATTAATTGCTCTACAAATATCATTTATATCTATATATAACATATAATTTGTAGAAGTAATGTTATATTTAATTTTCGGGTCATGCCAAATTTATTTCCACCTAAATAAAGATTCTGTTAATATTTGATAATAATAAAAAATTATTCATCATCAATAAAATTTGAATCGAATAATTATTTTAAAAATAAGTGTGTAAAAACAACTCGTTAATTTAATAATTTAATTGACGTCATTTACAGCCGAACTCCATTAACTCGGATTCTATTATCTCGGAACTTCCCCTCAATCTTGAACCCCACTACGAGTTACACTGTCTCCCACCCTATGCTATACATTTGTATGTCTCTGTGTATATTTATCTATGCATCATTCATGTAGACAGAGCACATGCGTTATAGATTACTTTTTAAGGAAGAAGGGGCATCCGTTAATTTGGACAATATAAGAAATTTCTGCTCCTCCGTAGACTAACTGTCGAAATTAGTGGAGTTCGACTTTGATTAATTAGGTATGCAGATGCTAAAAATATTTAATGAAACGTTACCCAAAGTTTAATAATTTGATGTCAATTAAGTAAAGCAGTAAATCCGTAGTTCCTTTATTTAAAAATATTTCAAAATAATGTTTGGTACCCCGTATAAAGAAGTCATGAAAAAATAATATATTACAAATATATTTTATTAAAGATACATAATTAGGTGAAGTGGGAAACAAAATAAGAAGTTATTTTTTATATAAAAAATTAAATTGTTGTCGATTTAAAAATACAGTCTAAGCTCGTTATAAGTAACCATCAGGGTTTGTAGGTAAAAAATTTCTGGAAAAATCAAAGATTTAGTCTCTCTCTCTCCACCTTAGTTCTTGGGGCATGTTCTACATGTGTACGTTACGTATGTGAATTATTGCATGTCGCTAATTATAAACAACGTTTGAAGATCGACAATTAGTGATATATATTCTGTACAAACCAAAGGTAATGACATGCAAATATTATTTAATTGAAATACCATGTATTTACAAAAATTAATTGTTTTAAAAAATTTGTTTCGAACAAAAAGTGGATGATGTTTTTAATGATCTTCAAGATATAAAATTTGAGCCTCCGAAAGAGTGGGAGAACTTTGAAGTCCTAACGAACAGCACGATAAGGGAAATTTGCTTATAACGGGATTGCTTATAACGAGCGTCGATTGTACCTTTGACGGTGAAAAATTATGCATACACTGTAAAAAATTGGAAGTGAATTCGGAATGATTAAGGATTTTATTTAAATCCGAATTCACTCCGTTACTCGAAGTTTCGGAGTTTTAGAAAAAATCACTTCGCATGCAGGGTAAATAGGGAGTTTGTCTTTTCAGCGGAGTGATTTCAGAGTGATCTGGATTTTATTTAAATCCGCATTCGCTCCAATTTAGACCCGAGTCAGAAAACAAATTCGGATTTAAGTCTCAAAGAGATTTTTGAGAATCAATTTAGAATTTGACGATTGACGACAGTATAGAAAGTTTTCCTAGTTTAGTCCTCAAAATAGTAGTTATGACCAATTTTACCACTTTGAGGACTAAACTGGAATAACATGATCTGGATTAGAGCCTCAAAATATTCAAAACTTACAGGAATGATTTTATCCACATTTGAACCTCAAAAGTCTCATTCGACGTATTCTCTCCCTTCCCTTTTCCATCTAAAATTTTTAAAAGTCCGAAGTATAACTTTTAATTCGTTGAGGATTTTGAGGTCTTAGTTATAATTTAAAATCAAGAAATTAATCGCATTTAAATCTCATAGTTCTCATTGAAGATTTTTAGTACTAAAGTAGAGTTACTTTCTGGGCGGCATATAAAACATCAAAGGAATTAAGGCTTTTGAGGACTAAACTAGAATTTGTTTTTGACTCAGGGACTTTTAAAATTAAAATAAACTCCCCTTCAGAGCAAATTTTACTCTGAAGGGATCAAATAAATTAACAGTCATCTGCTCTGCGTTCACTTCGCTATTTTTTTCGGCGTATTATTCTAATATATAAAGTGATATACAATGAAAAATTTTTCTGTATATATTTTGTAGCATATGGTTTTTTAAACGAGATGTGTAAATAAATTCAGTAGTCAAAAAATGGTATTTTATTATCGCAATCCACTACTAACTGAAACGATTAAATTTTTTAGTATGCTGATCCTTTATGGTCACACTTAATCCTCGAGGTCAATTGAAGAGCGTAAAAGTTTTTCCAGCTTGCAGTCACGGCGTCGTTGTTGTTAGCCGGAAAGGTGAAAGAAAAAATGAATTGAAAAGATAAAAAAAGACAGGGAGATGAATAGTAGAGATTTAAAAATAAAAAATAATAAAAGAAAACTTTTAACTTTTATGCGAAAATCTTTTCAGCGTCCACTAACTTTTAAATCGTGTTATCGCGATTAATTAATCGCTCCTTTGAATCTCTCCTTTTTTAGTTTCTATCTCTATACCATCTATTTTTTCTCCAAAGCTCTCACTGATTTTCACGCAGATTTTTCCATTACACAGTTTTCCGTTTCGTGAATCGATGAGGATAAGAAAGAATTGTAAGTCCAGTATTGTGTTACTCGCGAATATTAAACGGAAATTTCCAGTTTAGTTATTTTTTTTTTTATGTACTTTTATTTCTGTGTTCTTAGCCTCTTGACTCTCTCGTTTACTCAGCAACTAGTCGACACATTAATAGATAACGCGTCCCGAGCTGAATTCTATTCCACTGAGACTTCTATTAATATTTCACTTAATCTCTATTTCATTATCTGATAAGTATATATAACTGTCTCTCATATTCATGCAACAACTATCAGGCAAACAATTAATTCATTTAAATTAAATATTAAAAATATCCTACACCATTTTAATTTTTCGTCTGTACTAAAATACGGAATAATAAATCGATCGTTGAAAGCTTTCTTGAGGTCACGATGCTTCTGAAAAAAAAAAATTTATCTGAAAACCACATCATAAAATTCTCTATTTTATTTAATATCAATTATTAATAATTAATAAGTCGACTGGGAAAAAAGTTATAAAAATTAAATTCGTGTACTAAAGACGATTAAAGTTAAAAAATTTATTTTTAACTTTTTATTCTAGTTTTTTTTGAAAGTACATTGTCTTAAGTATATTTCTTAAAAATGAATAAAAAATCTTTTTAGATTGTCTGTAAAAATTTTAAAAATATTTCTGTAAAATAATGAACGGAATTTTTTTATAGACAGTAATTATGCTTTGACCCAATTGCACCAGTAGGTATGAATGATCCGGCAGTGATCAATGTCTCAGTAGCATTTTAACTTGGGGGCTTAGAGATGTATAAAAATGTATAAGTGTAGTTTCTGTGCCAAGCCTGCGCTATGCAAGCCCGCAATATACATACTCTACGCTTCTGTGTAATAACAAAAAAAAAAAAAAGAGCACAAAAGAAAAAAGAGCTCATGATCTTCACCCCCTCGTCGGGGATACTTTCTAGTATATCGTCCAGTACGACTCGGTCTATTCAACTATCACGTTATCTCGTTATCGTCTTTGATCAATAAACATTGATATTGTACATTATATATATCATATATTTATCAATATCACTGTGATAGATATATATATATATATGTAATAAAACGTAACGATAAATTGTCAAGTAATTCTTCAAGTGTTTGATATTAACAGATCTTTATCTATATGATACTCATATATATTATTATAACATTCAATAAATTATTAATAGTTTAAATTTGCTAAGTTAAGTTTCGTGCTCTACTTGGGTCCAGTTTTCATCAGTTTAAAATTTTTTGAGGAATATTTCAAGTATTCGGTTACTTGTCATTATCAAAATCATCTTCTGTTAAGTGACCGCCTCTTGTTTTGTTCTATTGAATTATCGATATTATTGGATCTATTTATCTTTATATCGTTTTGTCTGGCTGGCTGGTTAGTATACTGCATATATACTCATTACAGCATCACAAGCCCGGTGAGAATACGCGAGTAATGTCGCCGAGAGGACGGCGGGGCGCCGACGACGTCGACGTCGTTATGACGCTGTCGCGTTTTCGTTGCGTAAGTGAGTCTGGACGTCGGGTCGTCGCGGCGTCAGTTGATCGAGCGCTGCAAAACCCTTCGGAGTTCGTGAGATTATCTTCGGAATAATTAAAAATTCATATTTTTTCGATCGGGTAAAAATTTTTTCACCCAATCGTGGGAATCGATTATCAAATATTCCGTTTAATTGATAATCTGTCGAAGGTGATTCAAGATTTAGGGCGTATTTAAGTCTCAAGGTTACCGGGTCAATGGTAGGTCACCTCACTGCGACTGCAGAGAGTCTAGATTCTGTGTCCTTGACCTACTTTTCGACTATTTATGTTTTTATTCATTTATTTGTTTGTTAATTTGTTGGATACTTTTTAATAATTGCGCCCACGTGAGTCCCGTATCACTTTTGCTTTTCATCTGGAATATACTTTTTCTCAGGGTCAATGCCACATGCCACTGTCATTAGACGCGTGCGCCTTAGCTATCACGTAATACTTTAAACCTGCATCTTATTGTTTTATTTTTTATTTGAATATTATTATTATCGCAACCACTGCAGACACAATATTATCAAGAAAAATATTAAGAAATACTTATTGATTATCCTTTCGGATTAAATCAGAATTAATTACATCATATTGGCACCTGAATAACAATTTAATACCCGGAACTTTTAATGGTAAATATAATTTTCCATTATTATGTTCATCGTTGTGTCGTAATAAATTTATAATTTCGAATAATTGAGTTTTCCTCAATTTTAAAACAATTAATTACGCTGTGAGAAAAAAAATTGAATCCAGGAAAACTTGACTGATGAAATTCAAATTAAAAAAACTTTTTATTAAATTGAAGTATTATATTTTTAATTTTAATAACAATTTCATCAATACACTTGTAAATTTCTACGAGCAATTAATTTTTGTTACAATTAATGGCGTTATTGCGCGGCTCGTGAGTCAAATGAGGACTAACTGTTTCAAATTTAATTCCGAGGCTATTAAATTTTTGTAGATATCTCAATAATTTTTAGATAATTTATCAGTTTTCTTGAACTATCGAAAATATTTATATAACATTTATTGTAAAAAATGTAAATACTTAATTAGGAATTACTTTGACTTAGATTTTTTTGTCATAATAAATGCGGCAATATCGCAATTTTTAAATCTCAATATATACATATATATATGTCAATATACTATTAATACACATCATGGATGATAATAATAAGAATAATTATTATAAAGTGAGAAATGACGATGGATCTTTTAGAAGGAAATTTGTTTAATTACTTGTGATTAAACAAATAACTTAAATATTTTGACAGTTTAAAAATAACCTCTAATAATTTTATGGTCTCCTTTGTCTATGTTTACAAACGTGTTCTTTTTTATTGTGCGCCGTTGCCGGTTTTAAAAATGACCAATGACGTGACGTCATAATTTCAGTTTTACTAACTATAATTATTAATAAATAATTCAAATTCATCGATCACACTATTTTTTTACAACGATCACATCATTGGCATAAATTGAAGAATATTTTGAAACATTATTTGACCCTTTGTCTACTCTAATAATATTTTTTATAAAGTTGAAACATAAAAAGTTATAGTTTCCCATAAGACTGTGTTAAAACTTCGGTTTTTAATTGTTAATAACTTTTTCAAATGATCGATAACATTCACTTGAATTTTCAATAACGATAATTATAGATTCATTCTTGCCAAAAATATAAAATTTGAATTTTTATCTAATAGTAAGCCTCACGCAAGAATGGCCTTAAGTAAATATTTTTTTGGCACTGTTTGTAAATAAATACTTGAATTAAAATTTTTTTCTTGAAAATATACATTGTCTTCTTTGAATGCATATATTTTAATAATAGTTTTTTATCTTAAATAAACATCTTAATTATGATAATTAAATTAAGTTGAAAAATTTATCAAGCACATGAGTGGCTTTTTCCATAGTCATAACTCATTAAATATACTAAATACTTAAAAATATAAATTTCATAAATTTTTTTATTGCTCAATTTATTTGTCATACACACATAGATATTCAAATGTATCGGAATTATCATTAGTACAGCCAACTGATACAACAGGTTGATAACAAAAAGAAATAAATATCGCTTAGTAATAAAATTTATTTGTGGGGGGGGATGTAATTGTTTTTTAATATTATCTAGTAAGTTCAACGGCGCGAAAGTCGTTACCGGAAAGGTATAAAAGATACGTTGATGATCAAGTACCGTCAGTGATTCGTAACGCGAGCGGGTATGACTATACATTTATTATTATCTTAGATGTAGTTTTAGAAAAAAATATATAAATTTATCATTCGTAAATAATAAAAGTATCATTTTATTTTTAACTAACCTTCGATACAATCGTTAAGTAGAATAACTTAATTATACTATCGGTTTTTGTTTACTCAAGACAGAGGTTTTACGTGCACATCATTATCCTATTTGGAGTTCATTGATCGATGAATTAATGCTGGACGATCCGATTCAAGTGATTTTAACGCAATTGCGGACGGAAATAACAGCTATTTATATAAGACAGTTTTTGTGATTTGTGATTATTGTTAAATTGTTGAATAATAAATAATTAAAAAATAATAAACTGTGATAAAAGTCTGCGGTGATCGTGAATAATTTCGCGAACTAGTTTACGTTAATAAAATTTTTAAAGTAAAACGGCAGGACACTTATGAAGGGGTCCGTCGTTGCAACGAGATCCATTGCTGAGCTTATTAAGCATATTTGGGATATTGATTGGAAACAGTAGTAATAATAAGGTAATAAAATAAATTTAAAAATTTTATTTAATGAAAAATGAATTTATTTATTTAAAAAAAAATTGATTAAATTATATCGTAAATTAATTTAATTTGTCGAAGTAAATGTTTGTGATTATCTGTATTTACCGATTACTAGACTACTCGGAAGTGAAGATCGTGATAAAAAGAATCCTTATGAGTGTCAGTAGAGCACTAGAGTTGCCGCTAATCGGATAATCCAGAGTCTTTAGTCCTTAGCGAAGTAGACGATTTTAATTTTCTCTTCTTCCTTTAAAAGCTCCCCATTGGGCTGTCGGATACCTTGGGGCTGAGGCAGGTCAAGTAGACGCTTTTAAAGGGATGAAAATCAAGTTCTCTGTTTCACTGACATAACTTCCATTCAAAACTTTATTTATCTCCTTCTCTATTACTCTTCTCTTTCTATTTTTATGTATATCAAGCCCCTCTTCATCAGAATAAGATAAAACCAAGTGTAAGCGCTACTATATCTTTCTTAGCATACAAATTCTTTTTCTTATTCTCTCATCTTTCTTACTTTAATCACGTTAATCTCGTAATCTTTTATTTCCAGTTAACTATTTTTTCTATTTTAACATAATCTTATTTCAATCTTTTGTACATACTTTTTAAACATCAAATAGAGCTTTTCTTTATTTAATTCAATTTTTTAAATTATAATTTCGCAATTGTTATTTAAATTACCAATTTATCATTTTTATTATCAGATTGTTATAAATTTTCTTAACCGCAAACAAAATTTTTGGTAATAAAAAAAATTATTTAAATTTTATATTAAATTATGTTTTATACAAATAATAGTATATATTTTTATTAATAGATTATTCGGCAGATCGTATGATAAAAAAAGTATAAAGTTCAAAATTTGTTAGCAAGTACTGAATTTTATTTTTTTTTATTTTATGCCTGATTCTCTCGTGAATAATGAAAATAAATAAATGTAGTCAAGGCATGATGTTCATTGATATCGATTTCCTTATCTCGTATATTTTTATTTTGATCAGGCTTCCGGTACTACGACTAATGACGCAATAAAAATAGATACGTTAGAACAAAAAAAAATTTAATCGGAAGTCGCGGTGACTTATAATTCGAAGTAATAGTATTTTATATATTTATTAATCATATTGATTTTAATTACATTTTTATCCTAATCTCTGTTAACTAGATTCCGTAACTTATAACAATTACACTGTAAAAAATTTTCGGAGCGGATGACTGTTTATTTAAATATTAAAACTCTGAATCGGAGTAAATCCGGATTTAAATAAAATTCAGATCACTCCAAAATCACTCCGCTGAAAAAACAAACTCCCAATTTTGAGTGATTTTTTTAAAAACTCCGGAACTCCGAGTGACCGAGTGAACTCGAATTTAAATGCACTGAGAAAAAAACTTCTCAAGTATTCAAATGTTTGTATCGTACCAAGTAAATGTTTGTTTAATCTCAGTAAAAATGTACTCCAGTATATTTTCTTAAAATAAGTATAGAAATTCTTAAACCAAGAAAATATTGCTCGATTGAAGTATACATTTACTATGATTAAGAATATTATTTGATTGTATAGTACCGAGTAAATACTTGTTTAAATGAAGTATTTATTCGTGTAAAATCCGTAATAACTCCGAATTCACCCCCGATTTTTTTCAGTGTATGATCATTAAATTATAATTCAGTAACCAGATTTTTTTTTATAATTAAAATAGAAACCGTTTTACTATATACCTTTTATTATAATTTGATCTTGGCGATTATTGTGGTCGTTTTTGCTCTTAATCATTATTACTGCGATTAACGTACCATACACGTGACAGTAGTCAAAGAGTACGTCAAAGCGCTTTCCCGCAAGGACTTTACTCGAAATAAACCTGGCAACAGCACCGACCGTGTCATTTTGCAATTGCGAAAATGCATCGTTGTTAGAGAAAACGATGATCGTTTGTGCGCCTGTAAAGTCCTTCCATTTATTCTCGTCTCTCAAATAAATATTATTATTATTATTATTACTTTATATTCATTTAAATTTAATTTTATCACTCAAAATATTGTCGCTACATTTTTAATAATATTATTTAAATTTTAATATTTTATCTCTCAAATAAATCTAATAAAAAAATGTAAATATTTAAATGTCGTAATTAAAAAAAAAAATTAATAGATTAAATTTAAAATAATTATTTAAGTGATAAGTTTTAAATGTTAAATAAGATTAAAAAAAAAAAGTTAAAATTTAAAATTTAATTAAAAAATGAATAATTGAATTAAATTTAGAACCTTAACCTTATTGTACTTTGTTTGTTAACACTTTTGGATGAATAATTGTGCACTTACTGCCATAGAGTTTGACCCAGAAACTAATCTAAAAATAATAGTTGTTGTCTCTTTAGAGTTCTCTTGCGAGCACTCATCAAGTCCCATCTAGATAAATTGCCAAAGAAAGACAGAGAGATTTTGATGGAAGATAAAGAGATTGATGGCAGATATCATTTTTTAAAAACACCGGGAAATCCCATTTTTAATATTTATTTATTTATTCTCTTTTATCTTAAATCACAAATATATATATCAAAATATCAATATAAATAAATAAATATTAATCATCTGATAAGCCAATTAATTATATAAATTTGTAAAGTTAATCTGATGAAATAGAATTTAAATATTTTTTATAATTTTATATTTTTATGAAAAGTTTTGTGAGAAAATTGTTAAATCTACGCTGCCCTCAGCATTGAGATGTTTCACTGTATGAAATGGCGAACGTCGACTCGGTGTCGAGGGTTTACCCTACGGATTACCACATCCCGGATAATGTCCACTATAGAAGTTAGTTTTCGTCGGCTCATGATAGAGTTCTAAGGATTTAAAGTATCTAACACAGTCAGAGCCCCAGACTCGAAAATTAACTATAAAACCGAGGATTTTACATTTCACAAAATCATGATGCTTGTTAAAGTCCGTACCATGTAACTTTTTTTCGTGTAATGAAATTTTCTACGCAATAACAAACCAGAACTATTTTAAAAACTTTTTTATAAAAAAAAAAAAAAAAAAAAAATTATATTTTAAAGATAAAAGTGAAAACCTTTGACATATTTTTTTTTTTAACGTCAAGTACTGAAATGATTATTTTTACAAAGCGTTCAAAGATTGAAATGTTAAATTTACGTTATATAAATTTATGAAAAGAGAAATATAATACATGAATTTGATGCGTTACTACTTTGATCAGCATAAAAAAGAATTCGCTGACGAGATGAAAGAGTGTGAAGTAAAAGTAAAGAAAAAAGAGGGGGTGATGAGGTGATAGAGAGAAATAGAGAAAGAGACTTAAAGCAAAAGAAACGCCCGAAACCCATTGACCTAACGAAGTCTTGTCTGAGGAGCTTTTATCACGATTGAAAAAGGGCTCGTGATACTTTTTCATTGACGATCTTTGCGAGTCTTCTTTATATTACTCAGGTAATAAAAGACTTGAATACGTCAATGGTTTTCAATAGCTTACAAATGGGATTTCAATTTTCATTACTGCCTCCTAAAAAAGATGAACTTATTTATTGTTACTAATAAATTATCATTTATATATTTATCAAACATTTATTTATTATCTAAACTTTTTTCAGAGTTGTTAACTGAGAATGCGCGATGACGCAGCGAATTTACCAGTGGTCCACGAACCCTCTCGAGGGAGCCCCGCAGAGTATCCAAATGGAGACTCCCAAGTCAAAATCAAATCGTCAAGAAAAGATCCCCTTGAGGTGTAAGTAAAATTCAACATTTGTTTATTTAATAAATTTATCAATTACATTTTTTTCCTCTCCCTCTCAATCTTAATCTTCTACGCCTTTTCCCTCTTCTTCTCCCGATACTATTTTTCTTACAGAATTTTATTTGTAACAACCTTTCCTAAACTTTGAGTAATATCAAAGTAACTTGTCTCTTGGCCTCCGAGTATTCTGGATCATGTTCCGATCGTAGCTTTGTCGTAAAAGTTTTCCAACAGCAATTATGTCGGTTAATGGATCCCCCGGGGGATTGCGACAGATTTTAACAAAAGAAAAAAGTATTCTACCAACGAAAGAGTAACTTCGACAGCTCCTTGGACTCTCGTGATACTTGCACTTCTCTCAAGAATACGATTGCTCCTCGACTCGTTCCTCTCGAACCACCCGAACTCGCGCTTTCTAGACTCGAGACTTTCGTACTTCAATATTTCTTCATTATCTTTTTTTTTCCTCGTAAACTTGCAAGATCTATTGAATGCCTTTCTAGACGTTTATATTTATCATCCTCCTATTTTATAAATTAAATCATCTAAAGGGTCATACCGTCTGCTATTTATTTTCAACTTTTCAATAATTTTTTTTTTTTTCTTAAATAACTTAATTACATTTTAAATATTTAGTGTCACTAAATTTTATATACTTTTTTTTTAATGAAAATATTCCAACCGTCACCTCTACAGTTATTAAAGATGAATTATTATTTTTAGATTATTGATCTTCTTATAAATGTGCCATGACCCGAATTTCAAGTTGTAATCCTTCAATTATCCTTATCCTATGCTCTTATTCCACAGAAATCATCAAATTTATTATTACACTAACTATTACTATAACTATAGGGGAGGACCGGGCAAAACGGGGTACCCCCGAAATCTTATGAAAAAAAAATTTTTCTGCTAAATGTTTTTTAAACATTCCAAAATCACTTTTGTAAATATAATTGAGCATTATTTGAATTTTTTTTTTGTTAAACTTTTTTTCAAAAATCGAGTGTCAGTCGAAAAATGTTAATGACTTTTGTTTTATGATAAAAACTATTAAAAAATGTTTTTTTTTCTTCATGTAAATTACTTACAAAAAAATTAAATTTAATCAAATTCATTTAAAATCCAGAATTTTTTTTTTTACCTTCTTTACGGGGTACCCCATTTTGCCGGCAGAAATGAAAATTTTTATTTCAACAACTGAAAATTTTTTCTATTTACACGGAAAAAAAAATAGTTACTGCAACAGGACAAAATCCTGTTGCTTCCACAGGACTGCATCCTGTTGCAGCGCCTATTTTTTTTTTCCGTGTACTTTGATTATCATTAAAAAGAAAGATTTAGCGTATTTGAGTCCTCGAAAACTTACAATTAGTATTTCCCTAAGTACCCTGTTTTGCCCGGTCCTCCCCTATATTTAAATTAATATTTCTACTTATACTAAAAATATGCACGTAACATTACGTGGTTAATTAAAAAGTTTAAATGAGCGTGTGTGGTACCCGTATATTTCGTTTGCAGACACACAACAAGACAAGGAGAAGGATAAAAAGGAAACAGAATATATATTGGATGATAATGAGCCAATGTACGAATTAAATATTTAATAGCATATCAATATAAATATATAAGAAAAAAATATAACGACTAAGTATCATTATTTGAGAAAATAATAATGGATCCGATGATATTTTAAAGGAGATCGCTAACAATAATTGTACCTGAGTACAGATAATTTTTTCAAACAAACAATTTTTTTTTTTTTTTTTTTTTTTGTTACATTTATTTGTATATTAATCAACAAAATACGGTTTGCGTAAATTATCTGACGTGTAAATATTATAAAAATGACATGTTGTAATAGTTTTAAATTTCTGTGTCCACAGTGAATTTGTTCCACCGCAGACAAAGGAGGATAAGCCAGCTCCAGAGGCACCATCTTTACCACCCTTGCCTTATTACAAACTCGTGAGTATCCTATTCCATATACCTTCAATTAACCATATATATATATACATATATATATATATATATATATATATATATGTATAACTTATCTTAATTTAATACTTAACACTGCCTTATATCTGTACGTGATCCAATTTAAATCTCATTAAATATCAAAAAGCACTTGTTAAATTTATCATGTAGGTTAATTTAATGAAGGTACTTTATTGAATAGATGGAGTGTAACATTTAGCTATTATGTACATTAATTATTATATTAAAAGGGTTAATTTTATAATGATAATAATAATATAAATAATAATTATAATAATAATGACCCGGCTTGTAACGCCTTTGTGATGCAGTTTCGATTTGCGACATTCGGCGAGTTGATGTACGTGTTTGGAGGCCTTATCATGGGCACCATGACGGGCCTGTGTATTCCAGTTGCAAATATACAGTATGGTGAGTTCACTACACTTTTGGTGGATCGTAATATGAAGAATCAAACCAGCACAACCACTTACATCATGGAGATGTTTGGTGGCGGAAAGGTCTTGTAAGTTTATATGTGTTATTATTTTTATTAGTCATTTATTTATTTACCGGTCTTTTTTATCTATACTAAATATTTCGACTAAGGTAAGAGACCTAGTAACCGATCAGGAAACTACTACCCGATCACTCATATATTTCTATATCTACATTGATTAAATTTTACTAAACATAGATATACAAATTCATGGAGTGATCGAGTACTAGTTCCCTGATCGGGTACTAGGTTTCTCACCTAAGATATTATTAAAAAATTTTCTTGTTTATTATTTAATTGATTTTATCTTTTTTATTTATCAATTTATTTTAAAATGTTTCGACACCGGGAATCATAAAAAATAATTGTAAGTGTAATAGATAACAGTTTTAATTTATTTTGAAAAAAACAAAATTCCTTCCACAAAAATTTCGAGAACTTCATGTCCCTGATTTTTCCTTCATTACACGGAGAGAAAATTATGGGGATGGTTCCCATAATTTTGTGAAATTCTTTCCTATACCAGTATAGGAATTACGACCATAAATTATGAGAGCAGTTCCTATAATTATGGGAATGTTTCCCATAATTATAGGAACTGCTCCCATAATTATGGGAATGCTACCCATACCATTATAGGAATAGTCCCTATAATTATAGGAATGGTTCCTATAATTTATAGGAAGACTTCCTATAATATTGTGGGAATCATTCCCATAATATATAGAAACTATTCCTATAAATTATAGGATCTATTTCCATAAATTATAGAAACCATTCCTATAACATTATAGGAATGGTTCCCATAATAGTATGGGAACGATTCCCATAATATTATAGGAATGGTTCCCATAATGCAATTGGAATAGTTCCTATATCATTATGGGAATCATTCCCATAATATTATGGGAATAGTTCCTATACCATTATGGGAATCATTCCTATAATATTATGGGAATGGTTCCTATAATATTATGGGAATGGTTCCCATACTATCATGAAAATATTAATTTTATAAAAAGTGTGAAATCACTTCTACAATACACAGAAATATTATTAAACATAAAAACAAAAATTCAAAAATTGTAAAAAAATTCGTATTTGGCAAAAAACATCAAAATTTTTAACAGAAATTTTTTATCAGCACAGAACATTCAAGAAAATTCAAATTTTGAAAAAAAATTTAAATTTCGATAAAATCTCAAATTTGGGAAAAATCTCGAAAAGTTTATATTAATTTTAATTTAACATGATACTGAAGTAAGCCGACGTCTAATAATTTTTGGATTTTTTTTTTAACAATAAATTATAAAAACAAAATATTTAAAAAAATTGCACCTGTAGTTTTTTTAATTTTCTACATGTGCATATTTTTAGTTTTTGCTTTTTTTAAAATTGATTTGTTGGAAAAAAATTCAAAAATTACTAATTGTCTGCTAACTTCAGGACCATAATTTAACGAATCCCTAAGTAAACATTTCATAATTTTCAAACGAATAACGATTTTTTTATTTTTATTCAATAAAAAAAATAAAGAAGAATTAACTCCTTAAATTATTTACAGTTTATTAATATAATTATTTTCATCATTTAATTAAAAGTAGTTCACGCTTTATCTTCGTTCTTTATTCATAGAAATTTCAAATTTCAAATTTTTTCGCGGTTCGTTGCGTGAATTTAGTGTTTCAATACAAATTTACCGTCGAAGAAGCTTCATTTGAATCGCTCCATATTATGAGGGAAATTTCCACACTATTTTGAAAAAAAAAAAAATTTTATGATATTATAGGGATGGTTCCCATAATATATAGTAACTATCCCTATAATAGTATGGCTACTGTTCCTATACCATTATGGGAACTATTCCCATAATGCATAGGAACACTTCCCATAATTTTCTCTCCGTGTAATTAAATAAAGAAAAAATAATAATTGAATACTTGAGTAAAATAAAAATTTACTGAAAATTTTTTTAATAATTCTCGTCAATTAGTTCTTACTAGAAAACAGTATTATGCAAACGAAAATAGGGGAGGGCCGGGAAAAACGGGGTACTTAAGAAGATGCCAAGTTTTTGAGGGCTCAAATACGCTAAATCATTTTTTTTTAATGATAATCAAAGTAAATAGAAAAAATTTTCAGTTGCCGTTGAAAGAAAAATTTTCATTTTTGCAGGCAAAATGGGGTATCCCCTAAACAAGGTAGAAAAGAAAATTTCGGATTTTAAATGAATTTGATTAAATTAAATTTCCTTGTAAGTAATTTACATGAAGGAAAACGATATTTTACATGATTATTGGATGCAAAGAAAGGAAAAAAAAAATGTTAATAGTTTTTACCATAAAATAAAAGTCATTAACATTTTTCAAATGACACTCGATTTTTGAAAAAGTTTAACAAAAAAAAAAAATTGAAAATAATGCTCAATTATTATTTACAAACGTGATTTTGGAATGTTTAAAAAGCATATATCAACGTTCTAATTAGCAAATTGTCTAACTCCATTTCAGAAAATCCTCCATTCATGCGAAAAAAAAGGAAGTTAAAAATTTTTTTTTATCTAAAAATCAATTCCATATCTAGTATATGTATAGTATTTTTGTCAAGGTTACTCAAATCATATTTTCTCTGACTATTAGTATCTGAAAATTGCACAGAATCACCTACGAAATATAATCAGTTCGATAGTTTGCTAATTAGAACATCGATATGCTTTTCTATACATAGAAAAAAAAATTTTTTTTTTATAAAATTTTGGGGGTACCCCGTTTTGCCCGGCCCTCCCCTATATTATAAAGTAAAGATTAATTTAAAGAAGATAATCATTGTGATAAAAAATTAAAACTAATAAATTTAAAAACTTATAATGAAGATCTAAATTACAAAAGAATACTCTAATGTCTATAGACTTTGTTAAAAGTTTTGTTTAAACTTCTTTAACGATCGAAATTAACTTCAACCCGTGAGACGTCTTATTCAAATACTTTAACAACCAGATATTTTTATATTTTTTTTTATTTATGTAAATTCAAAAAGTTAAGTACAGAGAGTGTATTGTTCATTAACACTTTTACATTCTCATAAATATATTCATGTAAAAGCTAAGTAAAAAAATTGGTGGTCCCCATTGTGGTGAAAACCCGGAGTTTTAATGTTAAAGTGAAGTCTTTTTCAGAGTGAATTTCACTTCGACAGGATTAAATAAACAAAAAATCACCCATTTCAAATTCACTCCTTATTTAATCCGCTTTTACCCCGAAAATTTTTTAAATTCTCTTTAGAAGCTTATAAAAGTCATTAATATTATAGTAATCTCGATTCAAATTCTGATATCCGTGTAATAGCAGATTATTTCATGTACTTCGTAAAACATTATAAGGAATAAACACTCACTATTTTACTACTTCGTCTCTGATACGTAATAGCATTAGCGAATGTTGTATTTGAGCAACGAGTCCACATATGCCCAAAGTAATCCCTATAGTATAATAGACATGAAAAATATGTGAAGCCAAACTATTCGTTACGTGATTGGTCGAAAGCAAAAAAATATATGCAAACGACACGAAAATATATATTAAAATAAATATATGAAAAACGACGTTGCGCGCGAAACATGTACGCTAGTACCTCTTTTAGAAAAGCCTTTTCGCAATTATATATAAATAATAATATCTTCATCAGTTTGTGCATTATATACACTTAATAGAATATATATTTTATAGAGGACCTAATGCAACGTTTGAGGAGAGAATGGATGCATTGTATGATGACTCAGTGGCCTTTGGCGTATCCTGCGCAGCTCTATCGACACTGCAATTTATTTTCGCGATATTTACAGTGGATCTTTTGAATGTCGCCGCTTTTCGTCAAATTCACAGGATCCGTCGTATGTTTTTACAGGCAGTACTGCGACAGGATATGGCTTGGTACGACACCAATACATCGACCAACTTTGCCAGCAGAATTACTGAGTAAGTTTTTATTGAATAAATACTGTCTATTTATTTAGACCCGATCCTTTATGACTAATCCTTGTTCCTTGTTCCTTGTTCCTTATTCCTATTAGTACTGTGTCTGATATTGATATTGATACTGACATTAATACCACGAGTTGGAGGACAATGACACGTTATATACATTGCTCGGATAGACTAAATACAAGAGAAATGCCTGAGGGATGTTTAAACTGGCGTCGTGGCGAATGAAAACGAGAAGAGGGACAGAGGGACAGAGGGGCTGAGTTGCTTGAGAGCTAGAGCTGGGCTGAGTAAGAGCAAAGTTCAGGATGCGAAAGAGCAACAGGTGGCTTAGAGTTAGTTGGAAACCCGAAAATCTTGTCTCCACTTGTGTGTCCTCTTTACCTTTAGCTTCTCTTGTGCTTCACTTGTCTTGTGCAGCTTCTGTTGCCTGTTGAGGTAGAATGGGAACCGAGATAGCGACCAAGCGAGTAGAAACGATGAGATGAGGGAACAAGACTGACCGACTACGAACCGAAATCATGTTCTCGACGTCAATATCATCCCTGTTAGTTTCTATCGTTTAGCTTTAATTAACTTTTACTAAAGCAAACGTTATTCCCTTATCACTGAGCTTGCTTGCCTGTGACTCGTGTCATTCACTGTTCTTAAATTCTCTTCTTCACCGCAAATTCTCTTTTGACCGGATTACAATCAGCTTGACTGGGCAAACTCGTTGTACTCATGATCAAAAAGATCTTTACGTCAAAGTAGTGATAAGTCGTATCACTCGTATTCTGTATTAATCAAGTTAATAACTCGCTACATCAATACTTTCCTATCGACCTGTCTTATTTTATCCCATTTTCATTTGATCAATTATAGTCATGAAATATATTTACTGCCTGTATTTAACTACGATTTGATCGTAATTATTACAGTCACAATGTTTTTAACTCTTACCATATTCATAAATTGATAATTACAATATTTATAGTCGTTCTTATTGTATTAGATGGTAAGTGTTACCATACTGCGTTAGTAATATTTACAATGCTGACTCAGTCGTTTTTAAAACCAACTAAGATAGTATAGGTTATTATCCTAATAGTAGAAATTGCCATACAGTAAAGGAGAGTCTACTATATTTGCATAATAATTTTTACTATATTAGCTAATACAATTTTTTTCTCCGTGATATTCAATCTAAATCAATATTTCGTACTATGAAATTCGGCGGGAAATAAAACTCATTTTTCTAAACTGAAGGATTCGCAATTCATTATGGAAATTTTTTCGCTATTGGGATTTATTTAAAATAAAAAAAAAATTTTTTTACTAGAATTATATGTTGGATATGAAATTAAAACCTATAAGTGATAGATTCTTATAATATTTATAATTATTTGATTGATTTAAAAACTGAAGAAAGAATCTTAAAAATATGTCCGCTGATCTTCGAAACTACAAGGGGAGAATTATCTAATAATTTTTACTCAGTAATTGTGAGTAAAATTGGGCCTGGATGAATAATTATTCTATTTCTAGATAGTGTTCAATTATGGGGTAAAAAAAACAAATTTCGAGTAATTTTTAAATAAAATAGAGTAAAAAATAAAACAATAGGAATCAGTTTTTATTTTTTTTGTATTTATTTTGTTTTAGGCCCAGGTTTACTTTAAATTGTATGGTACATTTAATCAAAAAATTTTCTCCGTGTAGAGATCAAAAAATTTAAAAAAAAATTCTAAATAGCACGTTGTTTATATATTTAATAAAAATTATTTTCGGGGGAATTTTAGGTTTCATATAAAAAATTGTAAAAGAACTCATGAATATGTCAGTAAAATTTGACAAATATTAATACCGTACAAATGTCATAAGTATCAAAGAAAAATTTATAAATACAGACATACTTGAATTGTGAATACTAACATGTCTTTGATGATCGGAATGTTTTTCACACAACGAAAAAAAAAAATCTACTGGATGACTAGATTTCTGAAATGTTTTGCTCCGGAACTATCCCTTAAGTTGCCTTTAGGCAGTCGAATTACAGTAAAGTTTTTAATTTTCATTGCGCGAAAAACATTCCGGTTTTCAGGTACAAAATACCAACTCGCATTTCACTACTTTATTAGTGACAGTAATAATAACTTACATTTTTTTAAATAATTTTTTCAGGGATTTAGATAAAATGAAAGAAGGAATTGGTGAAAAATTAGGTGTCTTTACGTATTTAATGATCTCATTTGTATCATCAATAATAGTGTCCTTTTATTATGGTTGGAAGCTTACACTAGTGGTACTGAGTTGTGCACCAGTAATTGTCATTGCCACTGCGATCGTAGCCAAGGTTCAGAGCTCACTTACTGCATTAGAATTGACGGCCTATGGTCAAGCGGGTAGTGTAGCTGAAGAGGTTCTTGGCGCGATTCGTACGGTAGTGGCATTTGGTGGCGAAAAAGTTGAAGTTGATCGTTACACTGCAAAATTAGTACCTGCCGAAGCGACTGGTATTAAACGTGGAATGTGGTCTGGAGTAGGCGGTGGTATTATGTGGTTTATTATTTATCTGAGTTATGCAGTTGCATTCTGGTATGGTGTACAGCTAATTCTAGAAGACCGTCCGAAAGAAATAAAAGATTATACACCAGCAGTTTTGGTTATTGTCTTCTTCGGTGTACTTGCTGGTGCACAGAACATGGGACTAACTTCGCCACATCTCGAAGCTTTTGCTGTTGCCCGTGGATCTGCGGCCACTGTTTTCCAAGTGCTCGATCGTATTCCGACCATTGACAGTCTGAGTACTGAAGGCCAGAAGCTCGCCAGCGTTAGCGGTGAAATAGAATTTAAAGACGTCCACTTCAGATATCCAGCACGTAAAGACGTTAAAGTCCTTCAGGGATTAAACTTGAAGATTAGACACGGAGAAACTGTTGCACTAGTCGGTGGATCTGGGTGCGGTAAATCCACTTGTCTTCAGCTTATTCAACGTCTCTATGATCCTCTACAGGGACAGGTATGTATCATCTAGTTCAAAATGACATACATAAATATGGACCAAGTTGATCAGCCCAGACAGTGCGATTAGTTAATACTTTTTTTTCCATAGTAGTTTTTAACTGAATTATTTTACTGAAAACTAGAAAATGTTGACTGTAAGGTAAAATAGGCAATGGTTGTAAAAAAAAAATTTTTTTACTAAAAATTTTTAATTAGCTGCACTGTCCGAACTGATGAACTTGCTATCTTAGTCTACAAACTAACTAAACATTTAAAAAAAAAAATTTTTTTTTTCTCAAAAATGGTGTCTTATATTACCTGGATTACCCTCTACATATATGTATATATACATTTTTTTAATTAAATACCAACTGCATTAATGAATTTTTCAAAAGTAACTTTAAAAATAAAAATGTAAATATATACGAAAATATATTACCTGACACCTTTTTATATAAAAAAATTTTTTTATGGATATTCTTTTTACTGTATTTTATATGACCCCGTCGTCGTAAGACTTACATAATAATTTTTTACATCATCACTTTTTACGACTAAACATACTCGCAGTAAGAATCCAAAAATTTACATACATTTAATTTTGATATATATATGCATACATAAACAGCGTTTGATCTTGACTGCTGATTGCAGTGGGATTTATATAAGTATTAGTTTTAAAGTATTAACTTGTACCCACGTTGATGCATGTTTTTGATAATTACGATGATGATTCTACAGCACAACTGTTGCGAAATTACTCGTTAATTAAAATTATTTACCTCCAGTGCTCACTCTTTACGTCTTGTATATGTTTTAACAGGTAATGTTAGATGGAGTTGACATATCCAAACTAAATGTCGCATGGATGCGGTCGCACATTGGTGTAGTTGGCCAAGAACCTGTGCTTTTTGATACAACCATAAGAGAGAATATACGATACGGTAATGACAGTGTCACAGAAGAAGAGATGATTAAAGCAGCTAAGGAAGCTAATGCACACGACTTCATTAGTAAATTACCAGAGGTGAGATAACATATATATGAATATAACTTTACGTAATTTGGATCGTATGTTTAACCAACCTGCTAAAACTATTGATCTATTTACTTGTCCTTGATCCTGTTCCATGTGCAATTAAATGTATGTATTTTATACTTATTTATCTCGAGAGGCAGATTATTCACCAGCAACCACCATAATTATACTTGTCAAAACGTTGTGAACGACTGTGGAATACTCACGGAAGCTAATTGATTCCTGTTGACACAACTCCCAGCTCCCCAAAGACAGTTGTTAAATTTAGGTATACCTAATGGGTTACATGAGTCATGAGTACGATAAATCACTCGGTTAGATTATCAAAACGTGCCGATACTATTGATTGGACTTGTCAACGTTTATAATTAACTTGTTATTTGCATAAACATTACATTTCATTACTCTCTATTAAGTATTTAAATGTTATCATTAATAGTTTTATTTATTGGCGACAACATGATTAATTAATTTATTTATTAATAATTTTTCGACACTGGAATCGAGATTTCCTAAGTGCCGCAAGATACAAAAGTTTTACAATTCATAGTATAATGTTAATACTTAAATATAAAACGATATAATGATATGAAATATAAACATACAATAAGTAAGATAAATTTCGTAATTTAGTAAATTAAATCGATTACGTAAGTTAAGTTGGTGGACTCCAATACAAGAGCATTAATAATTATACAATAGTAATCAATAATCGTAAAAGTGCATTTAAGACGCGTTTTCATTTGTTTCTCTATTCGCACTTAAGTGGATGAACGGTACTATCTGTGTTGCACTTGAACAGTAAATGGGAACTTTGTCCAAGCTTTTCTCGTAAACAAATGGAAGTTATCAAAAAATTGAAGTGCACTTTGCTAATTCATAGAATAAACCATCGAGTCTGTGTCTTTATTTTGCGTTTAAGGCTTTTATATCAGAGAAAAGTTTGGACAAAATTATCTGAAAACGGTTCCTAAATGATGTCTTTCTGCAGAAAAAAATTATAACACTCTGATCTAAATTCTTTATAATTTACTATTGACACAATAAATGATGGTACATCATTTTATACTCGGATAGCAAATAATAAAAATGAATACTCATATGTATATGTACGACAGTTCAGTTGATGCAAGACATCAATTTGCCGATGTGCATGCGCACGCACGGTACTCAAGATACAGAAATTCTTTCGCAATATTATATCATAATTAAATCGCAAAATTTTATGCGTGATGCTCGCAAAAAAGAATAATTTATCAAGTCTATGGAAAAATAGTTTAATGAATGTCTCTGGTCCGTTTACTTAAAACTAGTATGATGATCAACATTAAAATTTGTGCTCAGTAGAGTTTATAGTGGTTGCGGGCTCTACAATTCTCGGGGTTAATCAAACAAACCCCCATTTTCGGTGATAGCAAATTGTTGAAAAGCGAGAGATCCGGGTGGTGAACACTTGTCTCTTCTCTCTGTCTAGTTTTGTATTTCTCTCTCTCTCTCTCTCTCTCGCTTTTCACTCATCACTATTCACTATCCACTGTTTATCCTCATACTGTCGACTAGCATGTACGATAACTCATGTTAATTTTCATCTCGTGCCCAATTTACGAGTTTACTGTGAATGAATTTTAAGTGTTAATAGGATGATAATTTCTATTTAATCGGTAACACATTTATTAATTATTGTTTTATATACACGGTGATGTTGCGATTTGATTGTAAATTTTGTAATACCAAAGTACTCAATCATAAATTTATTAATAATGACGTCATTAATTATTATGTTACAGGGTTATGACAGTCCTGTTGGTGAACGCGGATCGCAATTATCAGGTGGGCAGAAACAAAGAATAGCAATAGCCCGCGCGTTAGTCCGTAAGCCGAAAATTTTGATTTTGGACGAAGCGACATCTGCGCTAGATCTTCACAGTGAAGCAACAGTACAGCGTGCACTTGACGCAGCTGCCAAAGGCAGAACAACGGTTGTTGTTACTCATCGGCTCTCGACAATCACAAATGCCGATAGGATTGTCTTCATTAAGGATGGACAGGTGGCTGAAATGGGAACACATGAGGAATTACTTGCATTGGGAAAACATTATCACGGATTAGTGTCTGCTGATGCCAGTGAAACTGCTAAAGGTTTATAAATTATTGTTAGAATATAATTAATTTCCCTTCCAGGCTTGTGATTATTTGATAGTTATTATTTTCATTTATTCATTTATATGGATTTATTTTATTATTAACTCTCAATAATTACACTCTTGACACAAATTATATTACTTACAAGAGGTCTAAAATATTATTTAAATATTTTTGTAAAAGCTAGTCCGAGTTAAAAAACAAATTCGGATTTAAGTCTCAAAGTTCTCAATGAGGTTTTTGAGGATCGATTTAGAATTTAAAGATTGACAACAGTATAGAAAGTTTTCCTAGTTTAATCCTCAATGTAGTAGTTACGACCAATTTTACCACTGAGGACTAAACTGGAATAATATAAACTGGATTAGAGCCTCAAAATACTCAAAACATACAGGAATGATTTTATCCACATTTGAACATCAAAAGTATCATTCCATGTATTCTCTCCCTTCCCTTTTCTATCTAAAATTTTTAAAAGTCCAAATATAACTTTTCATTCGTTGAGGATTTTGAGGTCTTAGTTATAATTTAAAATCGATAAATTATTCGCATTTAGACCTCATAGTTCTCATTGAGGATTTTAAGTACTAAAGTAGAGATACTTTCTGGGTGGCAAATAAAACATCAAAGGCATTGAGGCTTTTGAGGACTAAATTAGAATTTGTTTTTTGATTCGGGAGGATGAATTTTTATCACACTGTGAAAAAATTCGGAATGATTACAGATTTTATTTAAAACCGAATTCACTCCGTCACTTGGAGTTCCGGAGTTTTAAAAAATCACTCTGAATACGGTGTAAATAGGGAGTTTGCTATTTTAGCTGAGTGGTTTTGAAGTGATTTTGATTTTATTGCAATCTACATTCACTCTAATTCAGAGTTTTAATATTAAAATAAACATCTTTTAGAAGTAAATTCCACCCCGAAGCAGATTTTCAATATTTAATTAAACTTTCCTTCGGAAGCAATTTCACTACAAGGGGATTAAATAAATAAACAGTCTTTCGCTCCGCATTCACTCCTGATTTACTCCGCTAATTTTTTACAGTGCATAGATTTCAATGTAGTCATAAAAAAATTGTTATGACAAAAAGAAAAAAAAAACGGGAAAATTGCAGAAGACTTTTTTCGTTGCGCTTTAAATTTTCTACAAAAAAGTATTCTATACTTTTTTTTTTAAATGAATAACTATTGAGATATTTGAAGCTTAAAACTTAAAGAATTAGCTATATAAATTTAGAGTTAGAACCGATGAGAGCTAACGCATGTCAATTGTTTTGTGTAGCTAAAGCAACAGCAACTGCGGCAAAAAGTACAGTGCCAGCTAAACCAAAAGCTAAACCACCATTGAAAAAACAGTTCTCAACACTGTCAATGCATTCACATCGTTTGTCACTGGCCGGCGCATCTACAACTTCTGAAGAAGAACTCGATGAGCATGAAAAAGCTTACGATGCGCCCATGGGAAGAATCTTTGGGCTCAACAAACCCGAGTGGCCATTCAATTTAATTGGTAAATAGCAGCGAAATATACTAATAATTTATAAGATAACATTATGTTATAAATATATAAAATGATTAATTAAACATTGACATAAATTTAAATAGGTTGTCTAGCAGCAGCAACAGTTGGTGCATCATTTCCAGCGTTTGCCATGTTATTTGGTGATGTCTATTATGTCTTGGGTTTAGAAGATCCGGATGAAGTTCGCGAGAAGACAGTTACATTCTCAATTTACTTTGCCATCGTCGGAGTGGTGACTGGAATAGGAACCTTCTTGCAGATGTACATGTTTGGATTGGCTGGTGTACGAATGACTGCGCGTATACGTAAAATGACATTCTCGGCGATATTGAAACAAGAAATGGGATGGTACGACGAGGATACAAACAGCGTGGGTGCATTGTGCGCTCGTTTGTCATCAGATGCGGCAGCTGTTCAAGGAGCAACTGGGAGTCGTATTGGTGCTATTCTTCAGGCAATGTCAACACTGGTACTTGGAATAGGTTTATCAATGTACTACTCGTGGAAAATGACATTAGTGTCTGTGATAACAATACCTCTAGTACTTGGATCAGTGTTTTTCGAAGCTCGGATAATGGGTGGTCAAGGTTTACAGGAGAAGAAAAAAATGGAATGTGCGACACGAATAGCAGTCGAAGCTATTTCTAATATTCGTACTGTTGCGAGTTTAGGTAAAGAACGCGCCTTTCTTGAGCGTTACTGTGTTGAGTTAAACCATGTTGCTAAAGCCACAAGGATCAGGAATCGTCTACGTGGTCTTGTATTCTCATGCGGGCAAACAATCCCTTACTTTGGGTACGCTCTCAGTCTCTATTATGGTGGTTATCTTGCGGCCAGAGAGGGTCTGTCCTATCAGGACGTGATAAAGGTTTCCGAGGCACTGATCTTTGGTTCTTGGATGCTCGGTCAGGCACTTGCTTTTGCTCCCAATTTCAACACCGCTAAAATATCCGCCGGTAGAATATTTAGACTATTAGATCGAGTACCGGAAATTGCAACACCGCCGGAATTGGAGGGTAAAGATTCTGACTGGAAGGCTGATGGTTTGATACAGTTTTCGAAAGTTGAATTCCACTATCCGACGCGTTCGGAGCAACAGATTCTTCGCGGTCTCAATCTTATTGTTAAGCCTGGGCAGATGGTAGCGCTTGTGGGTCAAAGTGGATGCGGTAAATCAACGTGCATTCAATTACTTCAGCGTTTGTACGACCCGCTTACTGGCAGCGTTACAATGGATCGTCGGGATATCACATCGGTATCTTTGTCTGCTTTACGTGCGCAGTTTGGTG
This sequence comes from Microplitis deprimator, assembly GCA_964016945.1. Lineage (NCBI taxonomy): Eukaryota > Metazoa > Arthropoda > Insecta > Hymenoptera > Braconidae > Microplitis > Microplitis deprimator. The sequence continues at coordinate 6,696,789 of OZ024710.1, read as the reverse complement.
TTGTAGGTCAAGAGCCAGTGCTGTTCGATCGCACTATCGCTGAAAATATTATGTACGGTGATAACAATCGGGTTATCACGATGGATGAAGTTATTGAGGCTGCAAAAAAATCAAATATTCACAGTTTCATCAGCTCTCTACCTTTGGTAAGATACAAATACAAGAATAAAGTTTTCTTTGATGATGAAATTCAGATTGAGATAAAGTTTGCTTATTAATTTGTTGATTTTTTATGTTTTTACAGGGTTATGATACAAGACTCGGAAGCAAAGGAACGCAACTCTCTGGTGGTCAGAAACAACGTATCGCTATTGCGCGTGCTTTAGTCAGGAATCCAAGAATTTTACTTCTCGATGAAGCAACATCCGCACTTGACACGCAGAGTGAAAAGGTCAGTATATTTTTAAAACTGTTTTTTATTTAAAAAATTTTAGTAAATTAAAAAAGTATGAATCATAAATAAAGCATGAAATTTATTGTGTTGATGAACAAAAGTTACGTATGAAACTTTTTTCTCGCTCTGGAATCATTTCAGTTAAAGAAAAAGAGATTTTTAAATGCAGATTTTATGGATCTTTGTACTGTGTCAGGTCACCAATTAACGAACTGGCAGAAGCTCAGTCTCTCGTGAAATAAAATTAAAGGCATTCTAACCCCAGATATACTATCACATTAATGACTTTATACTCGCCATACATTTGATATTAATCTTTGACACGTTACATTATTTTATAAATCCGTTGATAATTAAATTGAAATTATTATTTCTCAGTAATTTTATTCCATAATATTTTGTGTAAAATAATTAATATATTCAAAGTGAATCTATTTTTCATTGGTAAATATTGGGAAAATAAATCGGGCAGTTGATTTAATTAATGGTGTATTGATTAAATGGAGGTCATTTTATTTATAAAATTTTTTCATACTGGTAACTTTTGAATGTAATTTTGCTTTCCCTGCAAAACAAAGGACGTTTTTACGCGACTCATGAGTCAAATGAGGTCTAACTGTTTCAAAATTAATTCCAAGGTTATTAAATTTTTAAAAATATCTCAATAATTTTTAGATAATTTATCAATTTTTTTGAACTATCGAAAATATTTATATAACATTTATTGTAAAAAATGTAAATTTTTAATTAGACATTACTTTGACTTAGATTTTTTTGTCATAATAAATCCGGCAATATCGCAATTTTTAAATCTTAATATATACATATATATGTCAATATACTATTAATACACATGGATGATAATAATACGAATAATTATTATAATGTGAGAAATGACGATGGATCTTTTAAAAGGAAATTTGTTTAATTACTTGTGATTAAACAAATAACTTAAATATTTTGACAGTTTAAAAATGACCTCTAATAATTTTATGGTCTCCTTTGTCTATGTTTACAAACGTGTTCTTTTTTATCGTGCGCCGTTGCCGGTTTTTAAAATGGCCAATGACCTGACATCATAATTTCAGTTTTATTAACTATAATTATTAATAAATAATTCAAATCATTGATAACACAATTTTTTTACAACGATCACATCATTAGCATAAATTAAAGAATATTTTGAAATATTATTTGTCCCTTTGTCTATTCTAATAATATTTTTTTATAAAGTTGAAACATAAAAAGTTATAGTTTCCCATAATACTCTGTGTTGAAACTGTGATTTTTAATCGTTAATAACTTTTTCAAATGATCGACAACATTCACTTAAATTTTCATTAACGATAATTATAGATTCATTCTTGCCAAAAATATAAAATTTGAATTTTTATCTAATAGTAAGCCTCACGCAAGAACGTCCTTAATATATTTAGATTGTATGTTTTTATTATTATTATTTTGGGTTAACAAATAGGTTGTTCAAGCGGCCCTGGATAAAGCTATGGAAGGGAGAACTTGCATCACTATAGCCCATCGTCTGGCGACCATAAGAAACGCGGACGTGATTTGCGTCCTGGAAAAGGGTATGGTCGCGGAGATGGGTACTCACGATGACCTAATCGCTGCAGACGGTCTCTACGCTCACCTCCACGCTCTCCAAGAAGCAGCCATGGAGTAAATTTCAAAGTTCTCGGGGCTCCAATACCAGTTTTATTTAAAAATTACAATATCCTTTAACTTTTATTTTCATTTTATCCGTTTTATTTTTTGTCAAACAAACGAGATAAAATAAGAATTAATGGAAAATAAAAGTAACAAGACCATTTATAAATCCCTTTAAAGCTATATTACAACATTAGTTAAATCTCTAGTGTGCGCATTTAAACGTTAGGTAGAAGGTGTGTAAGAGAAGTAAATGAACAATGCACGGCTTAGTCGTTAATTGATGGAGCGCCGGGAACTTTAGGGCTGGTTATATGACTTAATTTTTTTTTTGCCCGTTTACATTTATCATATCACAAGAATCATGACTACTCGTTTTATTATATTTTTTTCGTTACTTCCCTTCTTTTTTTTTTTTTTTTTTTTTTGATAAAAACAATAATCCTCAGCTTTTTGGATGATACTTTAATCCCTTCTTAATGTACAATAAGATTTATTTTTATAGTTCTTTAGGTTTTTAAATTAGATTTAACTATTTAACAAAAAAAAAAAACTTGATATCAAGAGTGATCATTTAAGAATCTGTTTAAACATTAACTTTTTATTTAATTATTAAAATAACTGATATTTTCTATTAACATTTCTTCATCAATCGGTACTATATTATTAAAATAATTATCAAATTTTTCGTTTTTTCATTTTGGATCCATTTCAATTGCTCTATAAAATTATTATCGAGATTCGTTTACGAGTTCATGACAAAGTCTCGCCAAATATTTAAAAAAAGTTGATAAAAAAAAAATCTATTCAACGATTGTCGAGACGAAACAATTGGAATACTATATCTATCTCTCCGTTGACGAATCAATCGATTCTCTAGACAGAAATAGAGTAGTTGCATAAGGTCATGCACCTCGAGTAAAAAGGTTCAATATCTTCAGAAAGTAACCTCATATATTTAACTTTATATACATATATATATATACATGTATGAATATATATATACAATGAAGAACAAAAGAAATCACATACACGCATGCCTTGGATTACGGATTACAACCTAGAGTTTTTACGTTAATATATGAATATATATATATATAACACATTGTACAGCAACGATTTTTCTTCTAACGAACTATCATGAAATATGTATGAGTCTACAAACAGAGCACGTGAATTCGTGTTTTATGCGTTCACTCGTTCTTGGGTTTTTATCGTAAATTATCATAAATATCTACATATTATTCAGCGATGAAACATTGTGCGCGGAAAAATATAATATATAATAAAATATAAAATATTGTTGTTATAAATTCTGTTGATAAAATAATATATATATATATAATTTTGTGTTTATAAATATTAAAGGATAATCACAATATCAATACTTTGTTGCTAGTAATTATGATAATTATATATGTATACATAAATGCTCAGTCGCGTTCTGCTGGTAACAAGGAATAATTATAAAATAAACTGATCTAAAGGACATTGAAAAGTAGGTAAATAAATTTAAAATAAAACTCAAGGCCTTACGTGATTATTTTCTTCACACAAAAATTTAAAAAATTATGATGAAGGAATATTCATTTTTAAATTTTGTGCACAAAATTAAACGTTAATTAAGGAATGTGAGAAACTCGTGCCTCATTAATTTAAATAAATCATTTAAATATTGCTTACCATGTAAACTATATATACATTTATAATAAATACTATATTTATAAATTATATAAATTTTTTAGATAAAGCTAAGAAAGATTTTTTGTAATCTATCGTGCCTAATTAAAATGTCAGGACAAATTTTCTAAATGCGGAGTACTTAAAAGTATTCAGTCGTTATCATGGAAAAAAAAAAAATGTAAACATGATTAACGATTTTAAATCAAAAAAATATATATATAAATAGATAATAAATAATATATAGTTTTGTAAGTAGGAATTAATGATTAGTAAATAAAACAATAAGTTGATTAAACATCGGTGACTATTATAGTTATTATTATTTTTATTTTTTCGATTACGAGTCGTATGACTTGATCTATGCCACTTTGTGCTTTACGCAGTGACAATACATATTTATTAATTAATTATATATTATTACTATTATTATTGTAATACATCTTAATAAAAAAAAAAAATATATATATATATATATGTGTTGTAAATATATTTTATAGTAGGAAAGTATGATGTTTTAACTTAACTTTGTAATTTAAGATTCAGCAGTGCAAGCGCTTGTTACGATAATCGTGTTAAATTCAAAGCTCGTACTCTGGCAACATGACGACAGACTTGAATCCAGCACAGGATTCTCGGCAGGATAACGCGTGCACCGTATCTTAATTTATTACAGTCAAGTATAATGCCGCGTGAGAACTTTAGAAAATTTACGAACATAAATTTAAAACAAACAATACTTTAGAGTGGGTTTTATATAATTGGTCATTGTACTTGAAAAACAAAAAATAATTGACTTTGATTTTAAAACTAATTGTTTATGACAGCTGTATTATTGAAATCTTATGCTTACAGCGATGCTGACACTAGAGAGATAATCATTCTTTTTTTTTTATTACTATGCAATGTCATGAAAGAAAATGAGCTAATTTCTCGTGTACGAAGTATAAAAATGGAAATAAAAGTATATTTTGAATCAATGGAATTTTTTTAATAGACCAGCGATTGAGTTTTCAAAATTCTAACCTCAAAATTTTTTACGATTTATTAATGCCTTTTTTTATATTTTAGATCTATGATATGGTTGCATTTAGTGTATATTTTTTAAAATTATATATTTTAGTTTATTAAATAAATATTTAATGCCAATGTTCGCATGTTTATTTTAGTTATGAAAAGATGAAGAAAGTTGCAAGCGGATCAAAAATGGCGGAGAAATTAATTGTCGGTTTAATGCAATTTCGTCTACTTGAACGTGGTAGAGATTATGGTAAAGTTTACTGCATTTTAAGGGGATTTTTTCTTTGATATTCTTTTAGGAAATTATATTTTAAATAGAAATATTGAAACATAAAAGATCCAATTATCGACATGGTACAAATTATTATTACTTTAGTTAATTCAAACATTTACTAAACTTTTGTAACATTTTTAATATGATTTTGAGAATTCGTAGAGCTGTAGAAAATGAGGTTTGAGTTCATAATAGAAAATATTTGACAAAAAAAAGTTAATATTTCGTGACGTTTTTGAAGACAGTACGAAACTATAATTGGTTAAATTAGTAGACTGTAAAAAATTGATAGTGAATTCGCACCGATTACGAATTTTAATTCAATCCGAATTCACTCTGTCACTCGAAATTCTGGAGTTCTAAAAAAAATCACTTCGAATACGGAGTAAATAGGGAGATTGTATTTTCAGCGAAATGATTTTAGGGTGATCTGGATTTCATTTAAATCCGCATTTACTCCGATTCGGAGTGAATATTAAAGTCAACTCTTTTTAGGAATTAATTTCAGTCCAACCCAGAGTTTCAATATTAAATTAAACTCTCGAAATTCACCCGAGGGGAATAAATAAATAAACAGTCACCCGTTTCGCATTGATTTCGAATTCACTCTGGATTTACTCCGCATTCACTGCGCTAATTTTTCACAGTGTAGATGCATGAAATAAGAGAATGAGTTAAAAAAATATTTTCGATAGTAATACTAAATATAGTAAATAAATTATAATGTCTGATATATTTCTAAGAGTCTCAATATTTGGGTCTTTGATCTGGTGTATCATGTATTCAAGTATTTTTCAAAATACAAAAGAATTCCCTATTAATGTTCAGATCACGAAAAATTAATATTTCTTTTTAAAGAAAACCATAAAAAATTCGTGTCACATATGAAATACACAAGAAGAAAATTATGGCAACGGTTCCCATAATTTTGTGAAATTTTTTCCTATACCATCATAGGAATTGCAACCATAAATTATGGGAGCAGTTCCTATAATTATAGGAGTGTTTCCCATAATTATAGGAATAGTTCCTATAATTATGGGAATCATACCCATAAAATTATAGGAATGGTCCCCATAATAGTATGAGAACGATTCCCATAATATTATAGGAATGGTTCCTATAATGCAATTGGAATAGTTCCTATACCATTATGGGAATCATTCCTTTAATATTATGGGAATCGTTCCCATACTATCATGAAAATATTAATTTAAAAAAAAGTGTGGAAATCACTTCTACAATACACAGAAATATTATTAAACATAAAAGCAAGTCTATATCTATATCTATATCTATTCGTGCATGAAAGTTATTCCTGTATAGTAATGGTAATTTAAAGCTTGATTTAGTGTTTCAAGCTTACAAGTTTTAGCTTCATTTGAATCTCTTCATATCATGAGAGAAATTTCTACACTATATTGCAAAAAAAAAATTTTATGATATTATAGGAATGGTTCCTATAATATAATGGGAATAGTTTCCATAATGATATCGGAATGGTTCCTATAATGATATGGGAATAGTTCCCATAATGCATAGCAAAACTTCCCATAATTTTGTTTCCGTGTAATTGAAAATCTTTGTTAAATAAAAATGGTGGATAGAAAATAATGTTTTTTAGTTGTTTTTGAGAAAAATTTTTCTCATATAAAATATTGATTTCTAATTAAATAACAGATGTCAAAAAACATTTTATGGATTTTTTGAGTCCAAGAATAAGTTCATTTATTTTAGTTGATAAGAAAAGTACCGGAAGGAAACACGAGCATCCATTTTCTAAATTTATGGACTAATTTTAAAATTATTATCAAATCTGAAGTAATTACCAGACGGTGGTAAAGTAGCGTAAAAAATACACAGAAATGAATTATCTGTCAGATGGAATCAATTATTTGCACACGTCAAATATAAAAAAGTAGCAGCCTCAAGTCGATTTATTAACATATTTATGTGTACAAAAATTATATTGCTTTTTAAATTTGTTTTTATTTAATTATTTTATATTTTATTGGCATGTGTAGAGTTAGTGGAATTTTAAGTATGCAATAAATCGATTTGATTTCTTTTACATAGTTGTTGATTATTTTATAGCATAACTTTCTTGACAATTGCTTTTTAAATTAATACTACTTAATTATTATTTATAAATGAAAATGAATAACAAGTTTGGCGGTTTCGTGAGTTTATATTTTTCAATTTTCTCCAACTTTGTCGAGAGTAAGGAGCATCAAAGTTTGAAACTATCTGAATAATAAATCATAAGCTCGACCGTAACGATTGTTTTTAATACATAGTTTATAAAAGTTTATTAAACAAACAAATAAATAACAAAATATTGTTGGTAGTAGGGAGTTTAATTTCAAATTCATTTCATACAAGCTTGATTGAACTTTACAAAAGCACGAGTGTGAGTGACATAGAAGTAGTTACGACGTCATAGCTTGCTCTATTGTCTCACAGGGAGCCCGCAAAGTGAAAAAACAAAGTTGACCAAAGTGAAGAGAATGGCATTTGCAAAAGTTACGAGAAGTGGTTCTCGGGTATATGACTATGTACGTTACGACAACCGAGATGAAGAAGATGATGAAAAATAAAAAAAGGATATAAGAATATAAAAATACCTTACAGTAAAAAATATAAAAAAAAATAAGTTAAGAAAATCAAAAGCAAGAGAAGAATAAGAAGATGATAAACCGAGTTTTACTTTTTTACTACCAACTTCCGTTTGCAAACTTATAACCCAGTGCTACGAATGGAACCAGTAAAAAAGTTTTATTTCACAAGCACAAGCTACTACCCTACTACCTCAGGTTGATCCATACCAACTTTCCGAGTCTCCTAGGATGACTGGCTCCATAAATATTCCGCCGGTTCATTCTCGCGGGGCCAGGACATTTTTGTGTGCATTGCCACCAAAGTGATGCTACTTTTTTTCATTAACAACAATCATAATCAACCGCTGACTAATTTACTTTTTTAATTTTTAAAATTACAACAGACCTAATTTTATTTAAGAGTCTTGTTATTTATCTACAGACTATATTCATCATGCACTAGAACTTTGAATACATATCACTGAAATTTTTTCAGTTCCCAGAACGATCGAAATATCGAAATTCTAACATAAAAATATTCATAGCTCGACAGAAACTTGAATTGGCATTCAGTGTTCAAGTTTCCGTTTTGATGCTACCTCGACTGTTACTGTTACTATTCCTACTGATGCTTCATAGGAATCATACACGAGGATATGCGTTGTTCCACGAACACGAAAGCTCCACAGATCGGCTGGACAACTCCCTATGTATTTCTCTCTGTATTCTGGAACACCGTGCAATCCGTGGTGCATATAAATCAGCATAAATTGCAATGCCGGATTCCACAGTCGTCGGTATGCATCTACTTCTCTCTTGCTTCTGTATGCAGCCCTACTCTTGCTGTTGGTACTACTGCTTTTGGTTCTGGTACTCGCACCACCACGGATCATTTTAGTCTGCTAGTGCTGGTATGCTTTTCCATCTCTGTCGTACTCTCCACATGATTCCACTTCCGGAGAGTCGTTTTCCTGCTCTCTACTCTTGTATGCGCGTTGTCCTGATGCTGAGAGTACATATTATCCAGCGTTGGTTACCGTTTTACTACTACATACAATTGTTGCTCCCAGTACCCGGCTGTGAATCCTGTTCAGACTGTGACCATGTCATCTATACATTAATTGGTCTCATTTCTGGTTACACATACCTAAACAATCGCCACCATCGTTACATTTTATTTCACTATTTACATTCTTTTTTTTTTTATATATATATATATTGCTTTGGTATTCGCTTCTCGCCTACAGAATAATATTTTATTCATTAAAAAGTAACCAAAGTTTTTTTTCCATAGCATCTTTTGTTACTTTCCAGTTTGTTCACTATAAAGAGTCGGAATGCGAATTCGGAGTAAATAGGGAGTTTATTTTTCCAGCGGAGTGGTTTTGATTTTATTTCACTTCGATTGGGAGTTTTAATATTGAAATAAACTCCCCTTCGAAGTGAATTTTACTCCAAGGAGACTAAATAAAAAAAGTCATCCACTCCGCATTCACTCCGAATTTACTCCAGATTTAATTCACTTTCAGCCCACGAATTTTTTTCAGTCTATGTAAGATAATAAACTTAAACAGATTGCAGTCTTTGACGTAGGAGAGGGATCACTAAAAATATTCGAAAATAATATTTTATTTTTTAATTGATAAAATGTTTTAAATAATGCAAAATAATCTGTAATCTAAAAAATCAAAAAATACGTTTTTTGGGTTCAAAATAATGACAATTAGGAAATATAGAATTGTTTTTTTTTATTAAATAACAATTAGCAATTAAGCTACTCGAGGCGGAACGATTTATTCATCTAAAAAAATTTTTTTTGAGTATTATAAAACCAAAAATAGTTGTCAAGAGAAAGAAATACATTCTTAATGATGAAAACAATTTAAAAAAAAAAAACAAAAATTTATCATTTTTTGTAGGGGGGTCTCTGCCCCGCAAAAAAAGAAAATTTTTCTTGCCTTCGTATCCACCAATGATGTGAAATGTAATTTTTCTTTATGTATATTACATATAAAAAATGTAATTTAATGAAATTTGATCAACTTTCAGAAATTTTTTTTTTCAACTTTTTTTTTAAAGGGTACCCCATTTTGCCCGCCAAAAATAACAATTTTATTTTTTAACGGCAGCTAAAAATTTTGTCTATTTACCTTGAAAATCATTAAAAATAAAAAGATTTAGGGTATTTTAGTCCTCGAAAACTTAGTATTTCCTTAAGTACCTCCTTTTGCCACCCTCCTTGCCTTATTTATAATTAAAATTGAACCCTTCGTAATTTTTAACCCAAAATATATTACCGTTACATTATTTGTTTTCATTCACTTTAACTATCTCAATACATTTTTTATTGTTCCCAAAGCAATTTTTCTTCGGTCAAATGGTCAGGGGTGGATACCAAGGCATAGAGGAATTTCAATTTCGATCTCAGTAAAAGCCACAAGTAAAGGAGAAACCCTAAAGTAATATTCTGGGTGTGTAATATTGAGTATCCATCGTAGAGGTTCAGTCATCTGTTAAAGCAATGACGGCTTCACATTTCAAAGGGATTTTCAGATGCCGAAGGCGATGAGTTTGCTGTGACCAATTGAAATATAACTGTATGCTCACTAACTATGTTTATTAACAGTGCACAAGTTTATAAAAGGTGTGAGAGATCGGAAATGTCTTGTATACGAAATTCACAGTGCCGTTATCTGAATATATGGATGTATTTTGGTAGATGTAAAGCTATATTCACATCCTCTCATATATCCTTCTTTACCCTCGTATACATTATTCTCCGTCGCAAGTATCTCAAACAAGTTTCCACTTGGGAAAATTAGCACAACCTTACACAATGCAATTGTTAGCGCTATACTACTGTTACTGTTACTGGGAATTCGCGAGAAATAGTATCGTAGTTTCATGTAAATTTGCTTACTTAATATGTAGATATAGATATTTGAGTACAAGTATATACATTTAGATGATGGGCGCTACAGATTGTTTTGATTAATGCCCAATACAATTCAACGATTTACCTAATTCATTGAATTATCCAACCGAGGGTTGCATTATGAAAATAATTTTCCACAAGTGTTGTGTTATATAATACAAAACTTGTTTGCTCAAGAATTAGCTTCAGTTTGCAAAACATATTTACTTAACCTAACTGTAATTAATTTATCAATAAGTATTAAGTAATTCAGTTTTATACTAAAGCCAATAATTAAATCAACCTCAATTAAAAATTACGAGTTTAATTTAATGGCCAATAAATAGTGCATTTACTCGTGATTTTCGGATCATTTTATTTTTCCCGTCAATTTATCTCCTTTAAATGCCAAGCCAAGTGAGGATAAGAATAAAAAAAAGCTTAAGCTTTATAGACATAAAAAAATTCCAGTTAAGGTCCAAGATAAGTGGAACTGAGTTTTATGGCAACTACGACGAAGGATGAACGGGTTTGACTACATTTTTTTCCCTGCTTCCTATGCATTTCATCGGATTTATTTTTCAATCTGTTACGTGAAAATTACACCTCCGAACAATATTTTTTGTGACATCACAGCACACACTGTTTATCACACTACTGAGTACTAACCAGTGAATTAATACTATTACATAGTTTTTTTTAATTTCCGCAAAAAATAACTGTTAGAAAATTTATGTTACTCATTATAAATTTTAAATACGAAATTAATTTATGAATTTACACTAAATTTAAACATTGGTTTCTACCAAAACCGCACCGTTTAAAACTGAGAAAAGATACTCTTGGAAACTGGTAAACAAATAAATCAAATGCTTTCTCTTCGCGCTTTGCTGATTTACCTATTTCTTAATGTTATACATATATAAAGTACTACATGTATACATACATACATTGAAAGCTCTATTCACTATACAGCTTTATACAGAATCACTTCTACTATAATCATCACAAGGATTTACACCAACACACCTTTTTCTTCATCCATAAATTCCATCTACTTGACGATTACGACTTGCGTATATTTGCATTCTAAAGTTCTTTCATTCCGTCGATTTAATGCGAACCCATTTCGACAGTTAAAGTGATTATTTCACTCGGACGAGTGCAAGCTTACATTGCTAAATTATGTAATATAATATTTAAGTTCTCTACTCACTCTCTTTTCTTATACTTTTATTATTATTAGTATGATTATTATTATCATCAACATCGTTAATACTTTTACTATTGTAATTATTATATTTAAAATATCTCTTCTACAATTTCATCTATACACATTTAAGTCCTTTGTCTCAAACTAATTGCCCAGATTTTATTTTATCAACTGGAAAATTCAACGAGCGCTTCATTAGTTCCAACAGCTTCATTAAATTGTCTCTACTCTTTAGTCTTTAGTTTATTTTTTATTTTTTTTTTATCACTAATGAACTTTAATGAAAATTAAGTGCAATAAATTTTTTGTTTGCTTTTAATATTTTGTAACATTCAAATTTAAATAATAATTGCTATTGATTTTAATTTAAATATAATTAAAATTTAATTTTATTTAAATATCAATATCATTGTCGCGGTTATTTCGTAACATCAATAATTAGCTAATAGAGAAAAATGTAAATTAAAAATTATTGTGAAATTTATTTATTTAAAGCAGATATTGATCGTTAGGGCACTGGAATATTATTAATTATAAATTATAAGGGGTTTATATATAGTTATTCAATTGAATTTGTATCGGATTATATGAGCCACTTGTCTCACATGATATTTGATGCATCGATTTCCAATATTATCCTATTGCTTATTAATAGTAGTAATAATAATAACAATAACGAATTAATAATAATGATTATTATTGTAAGGTAACTAGAGTGCCTATTTCCGCATCGATAAGTTTCATTACATAAATCATTCTCTCATGTCGTTTTGTTTCCACATTGGATTATTTTCCCTTGCATTATATTCTATATTGTTACATACATGTATATATTGTAATAACCAGTAATTTTAATTAATAAATCACTTATATTAAAATAACATCACAATTAACAACGGTAACAGAAAAGGCGGGGAAAAAATGTTCATTGAGATACAGGTGATCGATTTTATAATCTCAATATCTGATTGGCTGACTCTAGTCGCACAGTAAAAAAGGATTCGTCAAAATCAACTCTCATCGTGTGTAAAACGAACGTTTTACACTTATTTATATGTCATTTTAACATGTCGTGAGCGACGAAAAAGTTACACGCGTATATGTTAAAAGTAAAAAATTTTCCAAGAATTCTTTTGTGATGATCGAGATTATTTTCAACATATTTTGTGTGTTGATTTGACAGTAACATATACAAAGTGTTACTTTCCTATAAAATAACACTTTTGTGTGTTAAAAAATCAATTGATTGCGACGGTTCGCAAATAAAAAATACTGTATGTTAAATTGACACCCAAATATGTTAAAAATTTAACACTCTTAATTTTAATACACGCTTTTTTTACACTTTGACAATTCCTTTTTTCCCTGTTCGGGTTTCTATTCAATAAAAGAAGGGCATTTTTTTCTAGATATTCAAACGTTTGGAAATAAGTTTCGCTTTCGTTACAATATATACATATATATAGAAAAGAATGGTTTTATTTATTAGTTGCTTTGGAATTTACATTTTTAACTTCCTGTTATAAGAATTTAAAGTTTTAAAAAATTTGTATACACTGAAAAAAAATGTGGTTATCGTGACCATCTGAAGTATTGCTAATAGTAAATAGTTGTCATAACAAAATGTATCGTTAACTTGGCAATACTAGATTGCTGCAATGACTATCTTCAATTTAAAATAAAAGTATTGTTAATTTAACCATATTCTTTGGTTATGTTCCCGATACTTAGTATTGCTGTTTCAACGATTCCTATAAATTGCTATCATAGGAATCCAAATTGTTAATATAGCGATCCAAATGGTTAATATAGCAATCCGGATTATAAATATACCAATACGTATTGTTAATATAGCAATACTTATTGCCGTAGCAACTATCTATATAGATAGTTGATTTAACAAAACGTTGTATGGGTAAAATAGCAATCTAGCCTTTACGCAAATAAAGTATTGCTATATTAACAATCTACGATTTTCCAAACTTAAGATGATTACTATAACCTAACGGTATTGCTATTACAGCAATATTTTTTTTTTCAGTGTAAATACACTGTCAAAAAATTTCGGTGTGAAAATGGTTCTCGAGGATTTTACACGGTCTGCTCGGTGTGAAAATTTTTTGGTGAGAAATATCAAGTCGTATACTTTTAACATGGTAGGAGTGTTTTCTTTCACACCGTTCGATGTTATTACCTCAAATATTGTCCGATAATATAATCTGTAGTTAAAAATTCAAATAATATATAATTTGCAGCACTAGTATATCATTAATATTATTATTATTGATATAGACTATTATAAAATATAAATTAAATGCCTAGGTCGAAGTAATCGGAAGTTTTGTACAAATCTTATACATTTACACCATTGGTGGCGTGAACGTTCTAATTTACACGATCCAAAATTTAACACTGTGTGTCGTGTAACTTTCACATCGGCAACGTTGAAAATTTTAACACGAAATCATTCGCATCACACACATGCACGGACTCGAAATTCTTTACAGGTTTGAAAAAGGTTCCACTTATTTTAGCATATTAAATTATTGCACATCTCAAGCGTGAAAGCACTAAGGGCGCTTTATGATCGATCTATTATTTTCGACTCATTTACTCACATTTAATTATTTCCACATTCTTTTGATTATACTAAAATGGAGTAAATTGTATACTAATACAAAGACAATTTATTAAAGAATAATTTTGACCCAGTATTAAGTCGATTAATTATTTCATTGATTAAATATAAATCATTTTAATCTCAGAGACACGAGTTGTCAATTGTCGTATATAAAACTTAGATAACACAATGACTCCCGACAGACACAATTAATCGACCTAACTTTTTTTTTTTATCACAAAAGCCTTTTTGAAAATCACTATCTGAATCCTTTTAGTTTAATTGTAATTAATTAAATACGCAAAACTGATTATTTATGAAAAATTTATCTACCATTTTTATTTTTACTATTGTTATTTTTTTCCTTTTTTCCCTTCATCAACTACTGGTAGCAGCACTAGCGTAATAGCTGGATTGAAAAAAAGAGTGACATCTAAGACAAAAAAAAAATTAATGTAACGGGACCGTTAGGTTCACCTCCGCTTGACGGGAGGCCGATTCCTCGCCCTTTTGGGCATACTCGCGCTGCGTAACCCTATTGTATATACTGACTTCTACCATATATTATAAAAGCGAAAGGTGAGCATAAGCTCACATTAGCTTACCCATTAGGCATGCGTTGCATGTGGGTGCCTTACCATCAGCCACCACGAGACCGACCTCATTTGGACCCAAACACTCCTCCCATCTCAGGAAATAGAGAGACTCTGGTCGAAGTGGGGCTTGGAATGAGTCCCCCATGGTCCCAGACTTCAGCTCTGGTCAACTGGTTGCGTATGATTAGTGGTGGGATGCAACTTTTCCCCATACCCATACGGGCTTTCTCCAATTGTAAACACTAAGATTTTTCAGAAAAGCCATTATACACACTTATCATCATCCATCCCCTGTGTTCTCTTATCTCCGAGTTTTTTGAGGACGCCATCTATGTTTTGAGACACAAAAATGGCGGTGATAGATCCGCTCGGGACATCTAAGACAAAAAGGCGGGATATTTAAAAAAAAATTAAATTGAAAATAAGAAACAAAAAAATCAAATCAGTGATTTAAAAGTTGGATAAAAATTCGCCATAAAAAAAAAAAACATAAGAAATAAATGTAATGATTAAAAATAAAATGAGCGATTAAGGCGTGCACTTTTGGATTTTCCAACATTTTTTGGGTTTTTCTTGAATTTACCTATAATATATAAATGATTTATGAATAACATAAAAAAAATTCTGAAATTAGTGTTAAAAAAATCTATTACTGGGTAGATACAGTGCTGCCAGAACGTGCGATATTTTTACCCCCTCCTGAGGTGAAATAGCATTGAGTGTAATGGCAGGAGGGGGTAAAAATATCGCACGTTCTGGCAGCACTGGGTAGATAATAGGTTTAAAAAAAAATACTATAGAACTGAAATTCTGAATTTTAAAATTAAAATTTTATGTATAATAAATTGCTATCAAACAATTACTTTTTCATCAACATGAATGAGTAATATTCTATAAATGAATCCATACAATAATCTCTATAAAATTGATATGTCAGCTGCACCATTGATATAATGTAGAACGGATATATATCAATTCGATTCAATATTATCACGATTTGAAGCTTTTATCATCTGACTTAATGACAAAGTTGAATCATATATGACTTAATAACAAAGTTGAATCATATATGATTTAATTAAATGAATCATAATAGTACGGGTAAGCTTATATAATCTTTCAAACGAAATTTTGTCATTGGCCGAATTATTCTGATATATTTTGCAATAGTGATTCCATATAACATTCGATTATTTTGCACTCAGAGTTTAAAAAAATTATAATTTATTTTTTTTTAATAATCGAAAATTTCTTGCAGTTCTGTTTTTATATTTTGCATCATTTAATTTTTTGTTCCATAGTCGAGAAATGATATTCGTGAAAACTATACTCCGTTCATTGTTGAAATGTAATTTTTTGTTTTTGTCTTTTGTATAAAAAAATAGACATATGAATAAATGTTTATCTTTCAACGTGGCTGGTTAATATTTTGTGTAATATAAAATTTTTATGTACGAGTATTGGAAAAAAATATACGATGAAAATATATTATATAGAAAAAAAAAAAAAAAAATGATGATAAAAGTCGTTTGAATTTTCAAATGAAATAAAGTGCATGCACTTTCATGCCATGTCAAAGTAAATGTGTGTTGAAAAATATAACATATATCTACGGTATATTCTATATAGGTATTTTAAGATAAAAAATAATAAACTGATAAAAGTTGTTGTAGTAATCAATAGATTAATAAGATAAAACTGAAAAAAAATAAATCAACTACCGTAAACAGAAGACAGACCTTTTTTTAGTTCACATGTACAAATATTCATATAGTTGTGTTTCGAATATTTATGACTTTGATGGAATCGTATAGTTTTTTTTGTTTTTCTTTTTTTTTTTAGAGTTGTGTTCACGATTTCTCGTGTGGTAAAAATCGCGTGCAGCCTATTTTCTTTGTTGTGTAACAGAGATGAGACTTGAACGATGACATGTCAATGAATCTTTTTTTATTTTATGATATACCTGGTGCGCAATAATCCCTCATATACATTTTGTCAATAAAATATATATCATTCTCATCTCAAAAGCTTTTATACTTTGTTAGTTTTTTTTAACCAAACGGACATTGATCTAAATTTTAAAAATTGTATATAAAATGTGGAAGCTTTTGTGTATAAGGAAATTAACGTTTTAAATATTAATTTTAATTTACGGGTTTTATTTGTCTATTTACATTCGTTTATATGTAAAATTAAATAAACTTAGTTAAAATTTAAACTCTATATGACAAAGAAAAATTCAGTTAAAAAGGTCGAAAGCAATCATGGAAAGTTTGTTTGTGAAATAAAATTACAGGTTAAATAAATAAATATACAAATAATTGAATTAATAATGATAAAATATAAATTCAAAGAGAAATGTACAAGGGAAATATATACAGAAGATTTAATTAAATATTCAAATAACATAATCAAAAGCACGTTGATAAGCTGGTCGAATGTATTTATAAACAAGCGACGATGTAAAGCCGTTGGTATACTCGCTGTATTTATGACGGGTGCACCAACGAAATGTGTGCGTCTTCCTCTCTCATTCAACAAGTACTTGTTAAAATAGAGGCAAGACTAATGCATACATACATACATACATACATACATACATACATACATATATACATATATATATTAAAGAGTGAGAGAGAGAGAGAGTAAAGGGATGATGAGAAAATAGCGCTCAGGTACATTGGACACGCGAATTTGCAAATTAATTAACGAAACTACATAGAGTTGCTATGAATACACACATGTCTGAATTTTAATCATTTACTTTATTATTATTATTTTTTATAACTCGTTTTACTATCTTTTGAATAATATTATAAATTATCACCAGGATCTCGCATTGGTTTCATTAAAAATTTCATCAATCGAAATCATTATCAATTTATACACTGTAAAAAATCATTGGGGTAAGTCCATGCGGTGTAGGTGTTAAAATCGGCGGCGTTAAATTTCAATACCGAAAGCAGTCTAAAAATAACGCCTCCGCTGGTGTAAATATTCTGTACCGGTGTTAAAATATTTTACTTTATGAATATTTCTTCCCGAGTGGATCTATCGCCGCCATTTTTGTGTCTCAAAACATAGATGGCGTCCTCAAAAAACTCGGAGATAAGAGAACACAGGGGATGGATGACGATAAGTGTGTATAATGGCTTTTCTGAAAAATCTTAGTGTTTACAAGTGGAGGAAGCCCGTATGGGTATGGGGAAAAGTTGCATCCCACCACTAATCTTACGCAATCAGTTGACCAGAGCTGAAGTCTGGGACCATGGGGGACTCATTCCAAGCCCCACTTCGACCAGAGTCTCTCTATTTCCTGAGATGGGAGGAGTGTTTGGGTCCAAATGAGGTCGGTCTCGTGGTGGCTGATGGTAAGGCACCCACATGCAACGCATGCCTAATGGGTAAGCTAATGTGAGCTTATGCTCACATTTTGCTTTTATAATATATGGTAGAAGTCAGTATATACAATAGGGTTACGCAGCGCGAGTATGCCCAAAAGGGCGAGGAATCGGCCTCCCGTCAAACGGAGGTGGACCTAACGGTCCCGTTACATTAATTTTTTTATGAATATTTTTACTTACTCGATCACTATACTTGTTAATAAATGATATTTTTTATTACTTTTCATAAAGAACTGACATTTTTTGTGTTTTATAATCTTTAAAAGTAATACTCCAAGTGGATGAAGTTTACCCCGCTTTTACACCGGTTTAACGCCGGTATTTAAACACCACCGAATTACGCCTCCTACATCGGTATAATTTCATTCCAACACCGGGCGGAGTTAAAATGAGTCCATTTTTAACACCGCTCTTTTTACAGTGTATAACAGAAAAAAAAAATAAAATAGGGGGGTTTGTACGATACGCCGTAACGGAGATCAAAATTAAAACATCAACTTGAAAAAAAAACTATTTTTTATCAAAAAACATTTATTTGCAACGTCCAGAAAAAAATGGAACCAGTACTCCTACCAATTCAAAAAAATAATTCGAACATTAGAAAAAATGTTTTTTATCCACTTTTAGGTAACACTATCTCAATTTTTGAATAAAAAAAAAAATTTTTTTTTCTTAAAGTGGTGTCTTATCTTGCCTCGGACACTTATGGATTTTGTACACAGAGAAAAATGAGCTTAAAAAATCGACGAATTTTATTATGCTGTCGACCAAACTTGAAACAGGCAGTTGCCAAAAAATTATTATGCTACACTACAAAAAATATTATACAGTTTTAAACTTATTGATAAATTGTAATAAATATTATTCGTCCAAATTAGAAACTATAGTAGAAAATAAAACTTACAATCATAATTAGAGTGCAGCATAATTATTTTTAGACGATTCAACTTCCTGTTTCGAGTTTGGTTGACAGCACAATAAAAATTCGTACATTTTTTGTCTTCATTTTTCTCCATGTTCTGATTTTGCTCCAGATTCTTCCATACATTGCATGTACATATGAGAGTTTGTTTATCGATGCAAGCCGCAGGCAAGAAGCAGGTGATAACTTTATAGAGAAAAAGGGATAGTATAGAGTTATTGCAGGAAAATGGATTGCAGTGTTCAGTGACCCGCGAAATGAAAATTTTATCGACGCACTCAAGCGTCAGGTGAAATCTCACCGATATTACTTAATAACGATAGTTGATGGGAATTGAGGTAAAATCATCATGCTTTGGGACGGACAGATAGATTAACAAAACTCTATCATAGAGTGACTTACCTTTGGGAATTGTTAACAAACTCTGTAATAAAATCTACAATGGAAATTTCTGAACCGAAATACACTCGTTTATATTGAAGTCAAAGGGTCATTGGACATTTCATATACTCATATTTGTATTAATAAATATTTATTTAACGCATCGATATATTATTAATAATAATAACAATTATTATTATTTTGTTTCATTTTATATACAGTTATGAGGACACATCGAGAGAAGTTTATCAAAACTGTTTCGTTATTTATCAACTGATTAATACGTCATAATTATACTTGTATAGGATAATTGTTAACGTAGAACCAGAAAGGGTTAATTAAGTTATAAAGTCATTAATTAATGAATAGGACAATATTAGATAGACTCAGAAGGGCGTAGGAAGAGATATTTCAAGTAAAATGGGTGTGCCCATCTTGATAGAAGGCTGATGAACCAATTAAAAGGAGATTGATCGGTATACCGCAATTACCTCGGGAGTGTTGTTGAGGAGAGGAAAAGCATTTGATCATGGATAGATTCTATCGGGATATCACGCACCTTCAATATATCACCTAAAGTAATATGCCCTTAGTCGCGTTAAGAAAAATAAGAATCTTCACTCGAGCGTGTGTATGAGTGAGAAGAAATGATCGTCGATGCTACACACTTTCTTTAATACCGGTGCCTGCTCTTTTCTTAACTTAACTTTGAGTGGATTTTTACTTGGAGTGTGATATCACGAACAAAGCGCTGCTTTAAAAGTTTTCCTGAAAAACACGGAACACTAAGTTTTATACGAACACTGCTTCTTCACTGATGCTTCTGATGCTTTTGATGCTTCGTCTACTGCTGCTGCTCTAGCTAGTCTGGTCGTTCCTTCTACTTCTTCTTCTTCTTCTGTATCTATCTATCTATGTCTCTTTCTCTCTTTCCCTATATATATGTATATATATAAGTTGCACTACCATCCATTTCGTTAAACTTGGGACGATTGGTTTTTCCCGTTCAAAAACACGTCTACTTTATAGCCTCAGGCAAGGTCTGTACACGAGACCGCACTTGTCCCATCATCCTCCCAACTACTGGAGTAGAGAAAAATCTTCTTGAAAAATATTTTACGATTATACAAAACTTTTTATTGATAGTTTCTTTTTTTTTAGTTGAGTATTGAATTATACTTTTTTTTTTGGCCTAAAGAATTGCACAAAGATAAAGTACATTTTTGTCATGTGAGTATTTGTGTGTGTATGAATATTTTACATGGACATAGAGAATGTTTAAACGGATTTCTCTAAAGGTTAGTGCGGTGATAAAGTGTACGACTGTTGTCCGGCGATAGTCGGAATTATTCGAGCTATTACGAGTTATCTATGAACGACCATACCAGACCAATTAGAAGTTTCATAGTCAAATAGATTACATTTATTGTGGTGTTACTTATTTAACTTCATACTTTTCAGAATGATATTTTTTTTAATTTATTTCTTTTACTAAATCTTTTGAAAATATTCAAAAACTTTCGTTGATGATTTTATTAAAATGAAGCTAATGATAAAATACTTTTCTTTTAATAGTTAGAACTGTATGAGTGTAAATGTAGCAGACATACGATAATTTTTTAATTACATATAAAAAAATTAAAATTATAAAATTTAGAAAAATGCATGTACTGAGTTTTGAATTATCTAAACATGTATTTTTTTTTTTATTCTATAAACATTTAAATTTATTATTTCAAGGATTTAAAAATTGTCAGATGTCCGCTAACTTTACTATCATTATAACTGTACACTAACTATAAAAAATTGGGAGCGACTACGGATTTTATTTCAATCCGCATTCACTCCAGTTCAGAGTTTTAACGCTTAAATAAATTTATATTTAATAAAAATGACCTTTTTATGAAAAATATAATTATTGTAATAAATAATTGATTCAGGAATTAATGATTAAACATAATGTACTATGTTTTTAATTCATAAAATGTTTTAGTAATTCACTATACTGTAATTTCATACACTCAGAGAATTTTATAGTATTTTTTACATCAAAAATTGATGTAAAAATTACTATGTTATAGCAACATGAGGACAGTATGGAATTTATTGAACAAATTACCGGTAATGTAGAAATTTTTAAAATACATAGAACAGAATTTACAAGGTGCATTGTAATTTTGACAAAGCCACAGATTAAATTTTATCCACGAAATTTGAATTTCTTAATATGTTGCTTTGTCAAAATTACAATGCACCTTTGTAAATTCTGCTCGATGTATTTTAAAAATTTCTACGTCACCGGTAATTTGTTCAATAAATTCCATACTGTCCTCTTGTTACTATAACATAGTAATTTTTCTATAAATTTTTGATGTAAAAAATACCGTAAAATTCTCTGCGTGTATAATAAATAGTAAAGAAATTAAATTATTTAATAGTTATAGTGACATAGTTTTTATGGGAATATTTTATATTTGGGTACAATATAAAATGTTATTTCGCGCTTTAGTTGATGTAAATCATACCCGACTAGAAATTTTTGAGTGCACACACTTGGCTCGCCTAATGGGGGCCTTATATTGGGGATGTTACGCAGAAACGTACTTAGGCCTCGATCGGGTAATCCCTATACTCCGCTTGTTGCGTAAGACCTACGTGTTCCGCAATAAACAATCCCCATAAAAAAATATGAAATATCAAAAAAATAAGAAAATTTTAAGTAAATCCGAATGTATTAGGAGTAAGTATACGTGATTTTGATTGATGGAAAAATCCCGGTGACTGCTGGGTTCGAACCTGCATCCTGGACAGTTGGTGACAGTGAAACTATATTAATGATAGAAAATGAATAATCTATTTTTTAAACTTCATACGCGTGAAAGTTTTCATTATCAGCTGCTTATAATTCTTTCAAATTATTCTGTGTGAATAATTGTGAAGGGAGCTCATAAACATTTCCGTACACTGAGAAAAAAAATTTTTTCTGACAACTAAATTTTAGTTATGACAACAAAATGATTTGATCGCCCATTGCCAATCATATATTTAGTTGTTTTAACGAAATATTTTATAATACGCCAATAAAATAAATTATTAGAAACTACAAAATATTAATTGAAGATAATTACACGTTAAGTAGCAAGCATAAAGTCAAATTGACTGCGTGTAAAGCTTATGAAGTAGTCATAATGAAATATAATTATTGAGCCTTAGAGAATAAGTTAATTATAATGTAGTGTCTAAAATAAAACTTAACAATTTTATTTTATTTTGTATTTTTAATTGTAAGATTTTAGTTTCTCCTTCAAACTTAGAGTTGTAAAATTAAGGATTAGGACGGCAGTAAAGCAATAAAACAGTCGGACAGACTGTTGCCAGATGCCGAGGTAATATCGAGTTCTTTAGTTATATCTTTTAAAATAAGTAAATGTGGGAATATTATAAGGAAAGAAATAAAAAAATCGGTCTGTCGGTTGACCCTGTGGGCCAGCCCCAAAACTTCCCGCCTATTTCGAGCTCCTTGAGCTCGAAAAATTGTTGTGGATACATTTTCGAGCTCTTCGAGCTCGAAAATACTTTTGTATGCGTTTATTTTCGAAAAATAACGTTTTTTACCATTTTTTCTACAACGATATCTCTCGAACGAATAAACCGATTGAGACGTTTAAGGTGGCAATCGGCGCGTTTTATTGAGTTCTACAAATGATCAGATTTTGAAATTTATTTATCGAGTTGTTTTTGAGAAATTTCAAAAAAACTAAAAAAAAAATTTTTTTTGAATTCTTTCGTTAACGGTTTCTCTTGAACGAATGAACCGATTTTGATGGTTGAGGTGGCATTCGACGCGGCTTACAACGTTTTAGAGCTGATTAGATTTTGGAATTAATCCATCGAGCGAATTAAAAGTTATTTAAAAAAAACATTTTTGAAAAAATTTTATTTTTGAAATATCTCCGAACGTACCCTACCGATTAAGCTCAAATTTTCAGTGCTTATAGTAAATAACAAGCCGCGTCGAATGACACCTTGACGATCAAAATCGGTTCATCCGTTCAAAAGTTACAGAATATTTACATACGTACGTACGTACGTACGTACATACATACATACATACACTCGGACAACATCTTGAATTTAGTCAGAATAGCTTCCTAGAACCTCAAAACGTCGACATCTGTTGGAATTTCGATTTTCACAAATCGGGGTGAAACCAATAACTTCCCGAATTTTTGAAAATTTGCAATTTTCTTAGCGGGAAGTTAAAAAAGAGTACGAGGTATGAAGTAGGAGTATGAGGGTGAGAAGGGACAAACAGGCCCAATAGTATTAAAAATAGTAATAATTTTTAGTGTTAGATGAACCACTCTGAAGTGCAAACGTGCTCACTGATGTAACCCTGATTTAAATAAATCATATTGTTATTTCTTAATCCTATCTTCTCTTTCAACCTGCGATCTCCTATAAACTGAGTAATATTCCTATTAGAATATCTTATACTACAATAATAATTAAATATTATTTTAAAATGACAGAATATTTATTCAACAATTAAACGAATGCATATTTAGAAAAATAATCCATTTCCTCGACACGTACTTTTTTTTCTACTATGACAAAAATTGTTCAAGGAAATATTAATGTTATAGTGTCATAGTGTCATTTTTTTATTTTGAATGAAAAATTATAAAATCGATTTTACACGATCGATTGTTAAGCTATCGATTCTGCAACTATAAAGTTGGGAGAGGAAAAAATCGTTTTTTTTTTTTTGAAAAAAATCGATTATGTCAATAATCGATTGTTTAGAAACGATTAATCGCCGCAATCGATTGGCTTCAGTCGATTCTATTCGATTGTGAAAAATCGAATAGTTGCTTCGATTTCGGCAACACTAATACAGGATACTTCTATATTACTATCAAAAAAGGGTTATTATAGCTCTGCTAATTTTTAGCGGGTAACTCATCCGATAAATGCTTCAAGTTGGGAATATAATAATTCTGAAATAAGTTTCTTACCAGGGACACTGCAAGAGGTGGGCGCGACCTAGTGGCGAGCATCGAACTACTCCCGCTGCTGCTGCCGAGCACCATAACTTTTTAAATCAATAATCATTAGGTTTAAATATATATTCATTAACCTCGAACAAATATATATATTTATTCTAAATGAATATATTTTTTTGTGTCTAAGTAATATTTATTAAAGTTAATATAATAATATTTTACTTTAATATTTGGATTTTTTGGCACTATAAAATAATTTAGTTGTCTATTAAAAAAATTTTTCTCAACTTTACCAAATGATTTTATTATCTTAGAGAGAGAAATATTAATGTTAACCAAATAGAGTCTATTAAATCATTTGTTAAAAATGAAAAAATAGATTAAGTCGACGTAATAAAATTTAGTTGCCCCAAATAAATTTTAGTTTAACAGAATTTAACAAAACCAATTTAATTGTCTGAAGAGAAATTTTATCTCAGTGTACTCAATATAAATGTCGAAAAATGAAAAATCTAATCTCACTATGTATTAGTAATTTATTCCGTGAGTTTATACATCGATTTCATTTTGCGGAGGTTTCTTATAATTAAAATTTCCACAACTCCCTTTCGGAATGAAATTCACTCCTCGGAGATTAAATAAATAAAAAATCATCCACTCAGCGTTCACTTCGCAAATAGTTCACAGTGTAAATATATTTTTACGATATTTAAAATTTGAAAAGATATGATGTAAAATAGCAGTTAAAAGGTCAATAAATCACATTGAAGTAACAGAAATAATGAGTTATTGAAAAATAAAATTTTGAAAATTTTAAAATAAATATTAATCAAGATTTAAAATCGATCACTGTCATAGATATTTAATGTGTATGTGCTGTATATACATTCAATTTCAATAAAATCAATCATAATTTTATATACGTGATCCAAGTAACATGATGGATGAAATAATTATTCGATGAAGCATCAGATGATCGTTGAAACCACATCGTAGCATGTCTCTCATATAGTTGAATACTAATCGATTAAATATTCCTCTGGTTGTCTGTATATGCAGTTGAACCAAGTTGAGTGGCACTCGAGCAGTGGCCACTCCAGGGCACGTTCTCTACAAGTGTGTTAGGTAACTCTGATGCTGAAATGCACACACCATCGTTTCTCTACCATCTTTTTCTCTACATACATACATACGTACAAACAGACATAACACTAACACTATACGCTTATACAAACTCCAGCTGTACCTTAACATAACGTGCAACTTGTTAACAGTCGTAAAATTCACTTGAACAAAAACATCTTCCACAAAAAAGTTACCAAGTCCCCATGTATATGGATACATAATATATATATATACATATACCTACCTTACCCAGTACGTTTACGTTCACTCTACACGTACAACCATATAAGAACGATTGGGTAAACCCTCTACCACCAAGTCAACTTTTCAGCAGAAAAAGTTAAGGAAAAGAAAACAACCAGCAGCAACGTAATCGATCGAGCGCCAGGTGGATTTGATAGGGCGGATAGTTTTTAAAGATCCGATAAATTTCACTATAAGAACATAAGACACACTGACATATGTGCCAGTGATGTCATTCAAAGAGGGAATTATCATACTATACTGTAAACGAGACACACAATGAGTATACTTGCTGGCGGTTGCCCGGAGGCTAGATAACTGAACTTTATAACCAATTTAATTGGGACACTAGAGTTGAAGTTGGAGTTTGAAAATGGAATATCTACAAGCACGTTCAGACTCACGACATCCAAGAACTTTGGTTGAGTCCGAATTTATCGGGCGCCTCGTCTGAGTCCTTCTGGTAATGTCGTCCGAGGCTGGAGGCGGAAACACGAGAAACTGAGCGATTCAAACTACCTATGTCACAAGTATGTAATAATTATAGTGACGAAGAAAAATATGATTTAACAATAATAATAATAATAATCAGGGCATTTCGTCTGGAAAGGCAGAAAGTAACGCGAGTGTTAGCACAAGCATAGACGTCGGATTTTTGGAAAATGTTTAAATTGCCTAAAGGAGTTATAAAAAAATGACAATAAGTCTAGTCGACTTGTTTAAAATTCTTTTGTCTATTTCTTTATGCCTTTGTTTGTTTAAATACTTATGATTGTTTGTTACTCTCGTTCTCATCTTTTACTATACATAAAGCTCTTTTATAGTAGCTCTCAGCAGCTATTTTCCTCTATCTTTCTCGGTTGTTGAAAGTTGCGTTCATTCTGTTAGTACGAGTTGGCGTTTGGCGCAGGTGGTTCGAAACATAAATTTTCATGCCTGTAAAGGGTGTGCAAGTGTGTAAGGAGTGGTAGTGGTTCTGCTAGTGGTAGTGGTAGTGGTAGTGGTAGTGCTAGTGCTAGTGGTAGTTGTAGCAGGAGAAGCTTGGAGCTCATTTGAACAGAGTTTAAGCGGTTCCCAAGATAGGAATAGCTTCTCCGTGTATACTTTGCACACCTGCTCGTAATTGTCCTGATATTTGGCCAAGAGATATTATTTATTAATCGGCTTGAAATTCAACTAACTACAATAGTATAATATGCTATTCTGGAGCTTAATTTCAAGAATATCTTTTGTATTTTATATTGTTTTATATTTTAGTACACATAGATTTTAAGTAGGCTGGAGCACAACGGGGTTATTTAAATGTTAAAAAACATCCAACAATAATATTTTCACGATTTTATTTTTAAAGAGCCTTGATGTCAGCCGGAGAATTTTTTTTTAAATATTTGACTGTTTTTCATTCACTTGAAAATTAATTGAGATAAAAGTTATAAATTTTCAGAACTTTTCCTTCCCAACAACTTTAGGTCTTGTAAGCTCTTGCGTATTCGAAAATATGAGAAAAAAAATATTCTTTGCGATTACAAATTTGTCCATTACTCCTTTGTGCCCCGGTCTTTCCTATATTTGAAAGTGGTAGGGTTTTGTGTAACTTATGAGACAGATAAATCGAGATAAATGATAGTTTAACAAGTTGACTAGATCTTGTAACGATTTAAAAGTTGAAAAGAAAAGTATAGTTGTACGTAAATAGTAGATTTGATTTCAGCAGGCGATATGCAGATTTTACAATTTCATTCTACGGCACTGAAGGAAGATAAAGCGCCGGTCGATGGTATCGGTTTGTCCCGATAACGCTTGACAGGCTATTGAAATACAGGAGACTGAAAATAAATTTTTAGATTCTCGTACTCTCTACTATTTTCATAGATATGCCAAAATAATCTATCGTATATTGTGTTTGAAAAATGAATTCTTAACTTTTCTTATCAAGTTTAAATAAATTTATCGATTAAAAAAACCTATATATTAATTTAACTAAATATCTACTTGAACAATTCAGCTTCGAGTTTAATCAGATTACAAAATATTAATAACTTTGTTGCAAATACTCGCGTCATGTGACCTACATCTTCTGAATGGATTGATAAAATCATTTAAAATTAACAGGAAATAAAGTTTTAGCTGTCGAGCTTTAAAATATTAACCCCAATGAAAAATGGACAATTTTTAAATATTTTCATGTAAATTCTTGAAAAGCTATTTTTATTATTATTATTATTATTATTATTATTATTATTATTATTATTATTATTATTATTATTATTATTGTTATTATATATAAGTAAAATTGATAAGACTTGAAATTATTTTTCGACATTTAAATATTGAGTTAGGTGTGATATTAATGTAGAGAGATTTTGAGAGAGAAAATGATTCAACCAAAAGTATTAATCAACAACAGACATAATGGAAGTTGACTTCACAACTCGATAATTATCCGTAGGATAAATGTGAGTGGGTACGAGTGTGGTAGCCAACTGCCACGAATAACTATGGGCAACGGTTCGTGGGATTCTGATTGAGTTAGACCACGGAGTGTGCGATCCGTCATCGAGATTGTGTTGGTTAGCTCTTGCACGAATACCTCCGTGTTCTAATCGACTCTCTCACTCTCACTTTCTCTCTCTTTCTCTTGCTGACTTATTCTATAAAGCTTCTATCAAAATTTTCATTTAAAGTGACATACAATTCGTTACATGCAAGCTAACAATCTATGTTACGTCTCATCAACTATAAATAAATTGTGCCAGGTTGGATTGTTTGATAACCTGCATTAAAAAAAATTGTAAATACTGGAAATTTAAAATAGATATTTACAATAAGAACTAAATTAATGGAAGATTCTAAAAAAAATGGTTATTACGAAAAATGCCAGCTAGTAGCTGGAATAAAAACATGAGTTACTTTTGTCAAATAAATAAACCTTTTTAAAAAAAAAATATTTTAATTGTCATTATTTTCGTACGTAGACAGCTCCACTATGATAACTAGTAAATTCAACTTTTAGAGATACCGTAAAACTGAATCTCTTAATCAAACTCGATAATTTTAATTGAACTAGATTTAGTGTAGACTTTCAGATTATCACATAAAGAACCAATTGCATTAAAAAAAACTCGATATCTCCTATTCTGTGGGTTATGACATTTTCAACTAAGTCTATTATGATCGATAACTTATCGACGATAAGTAAAGAAAGGGGAGGGGGGGGGGCAAAATGGACCCCTTAAGAAAAATTGGCTTATAACCTTAGCGGCATTTACTTGTTTTACTTCTTTCTAGCCCCTTAATATGAATTTGGCCTCAATATGCTGCGTCTGTTTAAAATTAAAAATCTTTCAATTTGGGGCAAAATGAGCCCTCTAAAAAAAAGTTTTAAATTTTGATTTTTTTACCACACGAAAAAAAAATTGTGGTTCTTCTAACCACAATATTGTAGTAAGACATGTGTAGTAGTGAGTACTCTATAGGTGGTAAAGTATACTACATAAGTAGCACTGATTTTACTACACGTGTGGTTGAGATTAATCCAAAGTTGGAGTTGGCATTTCTTTACTCCAACTTGTAGTAACCTCAACTACAGCTGCTGTTATAACACCTACAATTTTTTTTCCGTGCACTTTTACATTATCTAGTCTTCTGCCATGTATTCGTAATCAATATGCTCCAAAAATTAAAATTTGGGGCAAAATGGGCCCTCTAAGAAATTTACTAAAATACGGTTATTATTTGATTTCATCTTAATAGCATATTACACACCAAGGGAGGAATGTAGGATATTCCAACCGACGCGTAGAATTGCTTACCTAAGCCGAAGGCGAGGGTCGTAAACAAGCGGATTGGAACATTCTACCTTCCTCCGTGGTGTGTATACGATTTTTCACCAGACCTGCACCTGAAAGTTTAAATTTTTACCTCTGTTTATCGGAAGAATGGCGCATGCGCTAATTTTTATCATTTATTTTCTCATAAGAGAGAAGAACGATTTTCTTCTCTCTAAAAAGGGCAGGAACTTAAACTTTCAGTGCAGGTATGGTGAAAAAGCTAATTAATAAATTTTTCAGAATACTGTTTTTTCGCGCTTAATTATTTCAATGTTTTGTACACAGATACATTGAACGGACTATAGCATAAGCTCGGATAACTCAACTGGAATAGCACTCGGTGCGTAGCCGACATGGTCTCGGTTCAGCTTCCAGATTATTTTCAAGCTTTGAAAAAAAAAAAATTAATTTCAAATTTAAGTTCATAAAATTTTTTCATTTAGGCGAGTTAAAAGTAAAGCACAATCTCAAATACTTCACAAGGATTCCTTATTCTTGAATCATTAAAATTTTGCCATTTTGCCCTCCCCAACCCTTTCCCTATATCTATTTTGTTACTGTAACAAAATCCGTGGTTATCTCGTATTTCACTGCAATGACAAAACTCTCTATGCCGTGTGGTTAATATTTATGCTATTCTGCATATTTCAAGAAAATTTAATTAAATAATTAATTGAATATCTCTTTTTTTTTATTTTTTCATTTAATTTTAACTGAAATTCATCTTTCAATTTATGACATTGAATTTTTCCGATGGATTGTATTTTAGTAATTATATTTTCATAGATATTGCGCTCTAAATAAAAAAACTTTAAAAAATGCGGACAGATGCAAAAACAATTTCCTTAATCGTCGCGTATGCTTAAAAAATATTTGAGTTTCAATAATATATCTTAAACCAGGATTAACGGTGTCAAGTTCACCTGACCCTAAAACATATTTAGTATGCAAGATAAAATCCGCCTGGCACGCATTTGATCATAGAGATATGAAGCAAACAGTTGCATACTAATGTGCGAAATAAATTTCACTTCTCTACTTCTCTGTTAATAAAGGCACACTCTTAGCTTTATCTAGATAGCGCGCGATAGATACTATTTGCTAACTCTACTCGAGTTTTCACGCATTAGGTAAACATGTTCCAACATATGGTGGAAGAAATTTTTTCAATAGATTAAAAAAGTTCTTATCAAATTGAGGCTTGCTCGTAGCAACCTACATCGTCAATTTCATTTTTCTACAGCATTCAATTTTTCCACGAGACTATTTCTGTTATATCTATTTTTTCAGCAAACTTTTTTTGGTTTTTTTTTATTATTATTTTATATTTTCACAGCTTTATTCTCCGAGGAATTAACTACAGTACTGTACGTTCAATCGCGTTGTCCGTTGGGATAACTAAAAAATTAATAAAAACATGAACGAGTAGGATATTTTCCCAACGATGAAATAACAAAAGTTGTTATAGTATTTATTAGTTTTATTTTTTTTGTTTTGAATCTACAGGATCGGTTATAATTGTTAAAATGTTTGCATGAGTTAATTGATAGGAAAAATATTAAATCAATTTAAAAAAAATATATGAATAAATGTATTTTATAATAAATAAACATGTTGGTATAAAAGTATAGGTATGGAAAGAGAAAAACATATATTTATGATTATCAGTCACGAAATTCGAATAGATATCGAGTAAATTTTAAATTTTGGGGTCAAAATAATTTATATTATATGAATGTAGTCGTAGGATAATATGTAGAATAATAATTTGTAACAATGAGCATAAACCGTTGGTGGTTATTTTGACGTCTCACTCTTTCATGTGAAACCACTTGTCACTCTGGTGCACACGAATGAGAGAGAATATTTAACGCCCCGTGATATTATGATGGAGTAAAATGCACTCGACATACTATAGGTCTCTTCCCTCATTCGACACGCGCAGCTTTCAAAAACCCGCACTACGACCATGTAACACCGCCCGTGCGTGTACAATAACGCGGAATATAACACCCAAGTTATGTTATATATTTCGAGTTTACACACGTATAGACGTACAAAGTGTATGTGTTGATTTTATAAAAGAGTAATATTGCAAAAGTTAAAATATTCCAACTTGAATGTTTCGTGGAAAAATCCTGCGATTGTACTTTCCGAGCAAATATCAATTTATGGTAAAATATATCATATTACTTGCATACACACGCAGTTGAAAAATTTGTGTTCTTGTGTATAAAAATTCAATGGTTATACATTTTGTGACAGTTATTTAACACCATCAAGTGTAAATTTAATTAAAGTTTAATGTGTTATCTGATCTCAACAAGTTTTAAACCTGTATCATTGTTTGACATAAGTACAATGAGTTAAATTAACACAAAAAATTGAGTGGATCGTTTGGGACATGTGATTTGTGTTAAATTTAACACAAATTTTTCAATTGTAGTGTACTGTAAGAAATTTGCGGAATGAACGCAGATTAAATCCGGAAAATCATTCCAAAGCAGAGTTTGTTTTTATATTAAAACTTCGGTTTGGAGTAAAATTCAGTCCTACACAAAGAGAAATTTATGGTAACAATTACAATATATTATGGGAATGGTTACCATAACAAATGCGGTAACCGGTTTTTTTTGAAATGTCGATTATAGGAACGGTACCCATATATAGGGGAGAAGGGGGGGGGGCAAAAGGGGGTAGGGTAGGCAAAATGGGGTACCCTCAAAATTTGGTGAAAAAAAAAATTTTTTTTTTTTTCGTCTAATTACTGTATATCCGATGTATTTGCGCATTTTAAGCCCTACGCATGACACCTGGGGCAAAATGGCCCAGCTGAAAAATCGAAAAAATGATTCATTCAAATTTTTACCGTCAAATTAAAAAAAATTTAGTATATTTCCGCATTTTGAGCCCTACCCATAACACCTGGGGCAAAATGGACCAGCCTGAAGTTCTGAAAAATGATTCTTTCATATTTTTATCGTCAAATTAAAAAAAAATTAATATGTTTGTTACGTTCTGGCTCTAATTAAATTTACATAAAAATTTTAGAAATTTTTTTTTGAAGTCTCGAATTATTTATTCGCCACGGAGGGCGAATAAACGGTTCGACACTTTTTAGAATCATAAATAAATAATAAATTAATAAATCGTTACTTTGTTGGCGATAACATTTTTATTCATCACCAACAATGTAACGGAAATCTCTTGCGATAAGAGAATCGCCGTGGCTCGCGGATAGTCTAAACAGATGACGACGCATGAGACCCGGGCCACGACGATTCTCTCATAGGAAACCTGAGATGCAACGTTAACACTTTGACGAATGTACTTAGTCGAGGAGCTGAAGAATCAGGGCAGTCGATCGCGAGATCTCAAAGAGCACGAAACTCTGTACAATTGACTGACTGATTCTTCTGTCTCCACCGGTTTAAAGGAATAAAAACTTAAAATTTAACCTTTACATAAATCTTTTGTCTAAGAACCTTAAAGGGGCGAGCGCTTACTAGCTGTTCCACCCTTCCTTTGCTCAGAGCGCTAATCAGCAGTTCGGGCTCCTTCACCACCTATCATAACAACCTTTACGCCTTGAGGCCGACGAAGCAGGAGATCAGGACGTACTGTACAGCTCGGTCGCGTAATTCAAGGCGTTATCGCGGACCTTACACAAGGTCGACCGAGAATAAGATCAGAGGAAGTCCTTATCGAGCCGGTAACGCTAGTAATACCGCGAGTGGTCGCCAACGATTCGATTGAGACATCAAAATCATGTGCTGTTGAGCCTCCGAGCTCGTGTGTTGTTGAGCCTCCGAGCTCGTGTGTGGTTGAGCCTCCGAGCTCGTGTGTTGTTGAGCCGTCGAGCTCATGTGTTGTTGAGCCTTCAGGTTCTGGCGGTTTGATCGACCAGTTACAATCACTTGTCCTCGCGGAGGAGTCGAATCTCCAGAGTTCAGCCTGTTCGACCTCAGACGAGGCACCGAAGGAAAACCCGGTCTTCTGGACTGGCATCAGCGAGGGTTGGCAGTTGATTTCTGTGGACGTTCCATCCGTCCATCCACTCAGTGGAAGCATCCCATTCCACGACCCACGGTACGGATACTATTCTGAGGCCTATTTCAAGGCCACCGGCAGAGACGCATACGCACCGGCGGAGGAGAAGAAGTTACTCAAGAAAGGGATTATTTGGGCCGACTTATGGGGCCCATAATCTCCACCATGGTAAGTGACTAAACTTTTTGCATAAAATAAAGGAAGGTCAACAGCTGACGCACCTGGGGTCTATCGACACCCTAACGACGTCAACCTGGTCAAATAAAAAATTATTCTGTCTGATAACAGATAAGCCAGAATGTAACATGTTAATTCATTTTTCGACTGATTTTCTATAGTTAGGGCAAGTTGGGTCACTAAAGATATTCGGAAGTAATATTTTATTTTTTAATTGATAACAATTCAATTAAAAAAAAAAAAAAAAAAAATTATCATTTTCTGGAGGGGGGCCTCTCTGCCCCACAAAACATTTTTTTTTTGCCTTCGTATCCACACTGAGAGAAAAGTGCTTAGTAACCTGAACTATGCAGCGACAGATATAAAAATATAGTCTCCCTAACCAATTTTTATTGTTACTGGAACTATGTACTAGTGTGAATCAACACCAAAAAATAGTTACGTTAACTAAACTTAAGAAACTATTTTTGCCTTATTATGGTCACTATAAAACTTTAATTTTTTTAAACAAGGCTTAGTAGTGAACACAATATAACCTTTATCATTGGCTCGATTAACATAAAATAGATACAGTAAGTATGTTAGCTTAGTGAATGTGTGATAGTTGGTAGAAATAATTTTAATAGTTGACTCAACTAAGAGTATAGTTGTCGTCTCATACAATTCCATTTATTTAGTTCCTTTTACTACTGACCAAAGTATTAACAGTACTATTTCATCTTAGTTCCCTCAACAATCGATTTCTAGTTAATTTAATAATTATAGAATATTTCTGCTGACTAATAATCAAATGTAAAAAATAATTCAAGAGAATTGTAACGGGGTGGAATGCTTCCACCTTGCGTTTAAATTCGAATTTCGACTCGCGCCAAAAGAACCGGCCTCCTTCTTCAACAACTGTCAACATTTGAGAAAATACAGTCACTGACGCGCCGGGGTCGCTACGGTCGAGTCCCGACATTTGGTTTTAAGGGTTGGTCAACCTGAGTGAAGAGGTACGAGGCCCAGAGACGACGAGCTGTCGTTCTCTTGGCTCGCAGCAACCGCCGTGGACGGACGTGCTCTACCACTACCATCTTGGTTTTCGACTACCATCTACTACTACTACTACACGTGCTGACAGTCGTACTTAAAATGAGCCAAGAGCATATAAGCCCACGACTCGTGGAAGCTTATTTTACTTAAGTTATTGAAGTTTAATTTAATTAATTTATTATATTAATAATTATTGTGGATTTGGAAAGGATTGGAATGGATTGGTGGACTTGGAAGGACTGGTTATGGCTTTGGTCATGGAGGAAAAGGTTCGGTGGAAAGAAGGACTGGTTTGGATTAGAATTGTTGGAGTAAGTGAGTCGAGTCGTTTATTTATTGTCGGGTTAACTATTTTATTTGTAAAATAATATTTTATTTAGTCGAGTCAGTAATATTTTGTTAAAGTAAGTTGAGTCAGTTTCATCAGTCATTTTATAGTTATTGTTCATGGTTTCATTCATTTTTTTATTTGTAAAGCGACTTCGTTAAATAAATGCCATAGTTTCATTTGTCAATATTAAATTTATACTTCATGAATTAATAACAACCTTCCTGATAAGTTAAGTATAAGATCTCTCTC
Source organism: Microplitis deprimator (assembly GCA_964016945.1). Classification (NCBI taxonomy): domain Eukaryota; kingdom Metazoa; phylum Arthropoda; class Insecta; order Hymenoptera; family Braconidae; genus Microplitis; species Microplitis deprimator. The sequence continues at coordinate 6,661,060 of OZ024710.1, read as the reverse complement.
TAATTTTAATACTGCGTGGTCCAGTACGAGGTTACCCTCGTCCTGTGATTACTGAACATAGCTGGACAGGTACGTAAGACACCTTCAAGTTTTACACATGTGTGGGCCCTTGTTTTATTAAGACCACATTTAATTAATAAAATAAGTGGACCCATTACAGAATATAGTTATAAATATAGTTAGAAGCGTACGAAAATTCTTACGTTAAAAAAATAGTAGTTATTCCAAGAGAATTTATTTTCTTCAAACTAAAAAATGCTATTGTTACTAAAAACTAACATATCTTGCTAAAAAAAATATCTCCTATATTAACAAAATAAAACTCTTTAAACAAGTAAAAATTTTTCCATTTAAGCGTAAGAATATGTTGACTTGAAAAAAAAATATTTTGATTCAAAATAAAAAATTCAAGATAATTTTTTACTGCAAGAAAATTTTGATTTTCCGCATTGATAAAAAAAATGATCTAAAATCAAAAATATTTTTCTTGACTTAAGTTAACTGTTTTTCCTGTGTAAAGAAACTCAAATTTGAAAGCCGTGTTTCTAAGTTTTTATAACGTACAAATAAATAACCTTATGAGTTAAAGAGAAACCCTTCATAGCAAAATAATCAGACAAGATGTTTGATTCGAAGCAATTTTACGATTTTCATATTATAAAAAAATTCGAGCTATTAATATTAATCCTACATACATTTTTAAATTATCTGCTGTTTTTGAGAATTATAAATACACAGAAAAAACAGATAATTTGAATCTTGAAATTTTTTTTAATCGATTTGGGAAACCAAAATTTTTTTGCCCTAAGTAAATAATTATCTTGAAATTTTTATTTTTAATTAAAATATTTTTTCTCAAGTTAACATATTCTTATGCTTAAAGTGAAGAATTTTTACTTGTTAGAAAAATTTTTATTTCTTAATATTGATATTTTTTTGAAGCAAGATGTATGAGTTTTTGAAGCAATCTGCACTTTTCTGTTTGAAGAAAATAAAATTTCTCGGAATAAGTACTATTATTTAACGCAAGAATTTTTTATGCTCCAACCAAAACAGAAAAGTTGCTTAAACTAAGAGATAAAAGTCACCAGAGCAAGGCATCAGCAGCGCGAGTAGTTTGGTGCTCGCCACTAGATCGCGCCCACCTTCTGTATTGTTTCCCTGATAAGAAACTTATTTCAGAAGTATTATATTCCAAGCTTGAGAACAATTCTGGTATGAGTACTTTTCTGCTTTTCGACAGAGTGACAAGTTTCATTTTTGATTGTTATATAGTATGTACTAAATTCCATTATGACTTTAGTGTTTAACATTAATGTTTGCTAAAATAAATTTTGTAATAACAAAAAAACATCAAGTACATTTAATGGAATAGAAAAAAACTTTTCTGAATTTATCAAGTAAATATTGGCTAGTAAAAAAAATGAATTCGTTAACAATGAACCAAAGTCTGCAGTACAGATCGCTAAATAATTTTGTTTCTTGCAATACTAAATCATGGAAATGGTAACTATGAATGTTTAGTTACAATAAGTCAAATTAGAACATTCTCAGAAAGTTCGATTTTCTAGTGTGTACATCTAGACACAAATACTTATTGCTACAATTATAAATGATCTGAAGAACTAAGTGTACATTATTAACACCACAATAATCTTATTGTTTATAAGACTAAGAATAAATTATTTACTACAATATAAACTATAGTTATGTTAACTTTAAACTGATAGTAATAAAAACTTTCCCTAAACTAGTTATGTTCATTATTGCTATCCTAGTACATGTAACTAAGAATAGTAAGAACGACTATGTAGTCGTAGATCACTTTACTATGGTGTATTAGTTACTGAAACTAGACTTCAATAGCTGAGTCGTCTGTGAACTACGATTTCTTAGTTCAGAAAACCGATTTTTTCTCTCAGTGCACCAATGTTGTAAAATGTAATTTTTCTTTATGTATTTTACATAAAAAAAAATTTAATTTAATGAAATTTGATCAATTTTCAGAATTTTTTTTTACAACTTTTTTTAAGGGTACCCCATTTTGCCCGCCAAAAATAAAAATTTTATTTTATAACGGCAGCTAAAAATTTTGTCTATTTACCTTGAATGTCATTAAAAACAAAAAGATTCGGCGTATTTTAGTCATCGAAAACTTAGTATTTCCATAAGTACCCCCTTTTGCCCCCCCCCCTATATTAGAGTAATCGTTATCACAATATCATGGTAACCGTTACTATAATATTATAGTAACCATTACCATAACATTATGGTAACCATTACCATAACATTATGGTAACCATTACCATAACATTATGGTAACCATTACCATAACATTATGGTAACCATTACCATTATATTATGGGAATATTTACCATATACACTTACGAACCGTTACAATATGGTTATAGGATTGGTTCCTATTTGCTTATATATATGAGTATGGTAATCATTACCATAATTATTTCACATGCGATATGAGAATTGTTACCGGAATGATGGGAATTGTTCCCATACTTATGGGAACTTTTCCCAGAAAGTGTGGGCCTATATCCCATAATTCCAAGTAATCATTACCATAACGGAATAGGATGATATTTCATAAACGTACTAGAAACGGTTACCATAAATTTATCTCCATGTAAAAGGAGTTTATTTAATATTAAAACTTTGAATCGGAGCGAATTTGGATTAAAATGATATCCGTTATCACTCCAGATTCTTTACAGTGTGTAATTCACCAAAATTTCGTGATTGATGAGTATTTTAATTACAATGTAAATAAAATATCTATCAAATTCAAGTTTTTATAATGAAAAAAAGATAATAAATTAAGTATGACAAAAAAAAGTTAATAATTATATAACAATTTCGTTTAACGGTTGAAATTTAAATTTATGAATAAGCTTTTTAAATAAAACGTTTCACAATAAATTATTTATTGCCAAATAATTAATACTAATTGGAGTTGATGACATTTTGTTTTAAATTACCTAATAAACTATCGTTGAATTAATACCGATAATTAAGTGTATAATTATTTTATAAATATATGTAAATACTTGAAATGATTTCGTTGCCATACCGGACTATTTAATTTCAATAAATTTTCGACATTCATAATTAAAATAAGTAGAAATAAAAACGTTAATTGCAAATTATATTTTATTTTTTAACATATTTTTATTTTTAAATATTTGATTTTACTTAGAATCTCCATTCAACTTCAGTACCATCAGTAGTTTAATTTAAAAATGTGCTGGCATAGTAACAGTGGGTATAAACGACGATAATAACAGTAATTGCATTTCGCTCACATATACACAGTAACAGTTGATATCAATTTTAATAAAATATGAAAAGAGAAGCCGTAAATGCTCGTGAAACATCAATATATAGAATCAATTAATATACTATGTGGCAAGGAATAAAATATGACCATGTCAGACGATGTAAAATTGACTAATATCACAGTAAGTCTATTTTCCATAATAACTTAGATCAAAAGTTCGAGTTTAATGTCTGGAGCCAGTGAAAACAAGGCAATGTAAAACTTAGAACACATGGCAAATGCAACTGTCGACTTGGTTATTAGAGTGACATATGATCATTATGAAGTTTAAAGTAATCAAATGTAATTCTTGACAGAACTAAAATGAAGTTAGAAACTAATTTTGCAGGTGGAAACTAGACGCTTTATACCCTAAGGAAGAAATTGATGATTTTCAATTCGTAAAATAAAATTGATTTGTAATGGTTAACCAAACAGGCTTTAAACTCATATTTTTGATGTAAGTGATATGAAAACGTATATTTATTACTGAAAGCTATCCAATATAAGTTTGGAAACTTAAATATTACCGAAATTTACCACATGATGATATACCGATTTGAATTATTAGGCCAATCAAAAATAAAGCCATGAAAAATTAAGGCTATTCCCATATGTTATTTTGTGTTAAACTAAGTCACGAGCTTCTAAAAATATCCATTATACAGCTTGGGATTATTTACACAACACTTAAGGGGCCTCTAAATCGCCGGAATTTACCTAACCACGATTTCTTGCTGTCGCTCTATATCTAGGTCTCTATGCATATAAGAACCAGTTTAAAAGGCTTAAACTATCAACCCTTGTTATTCTACGTTCAACCTGGTCGGGAGGATCTGAAATACCTCAGCCACGGCGTAAATTTATTTTTTTGCCCACTTCGAAAGCCTCTGACCCGTCAAAATCGCGATTTTAACACCATATCGTATTGTAAATTATTATTATTTTTTTTTTTCTTTAAGAATCCATCCAGTTCAGAACTTCCAAAATTATTTTTTTTCATTTCAAAAACATAATTTCCATAAGGTTGTCATCAACAAAACTTAATTATTTTATAAATCATATTTCAATCTATTTCCTCATTAATTTCCTTTTTTTGTTTTATGTAAATTTATTAAGGGAACAAGCTGATGGACTAATCATGAGTGAAGAACTATTAGTGGTGTAAGAGGGTTATGAACCTTTAGAACTTTAGTTTCAAAGTGGCCAAACTAGTTGTAATACCACGTTGTACTGACAGCTTGCTTCATTAATTTATCCATAAATTAAGCTTACAAATTATTAGTTTATTTATAAAATTATCATTATAAAAATTACCATCAACTTTTCATACACTGTAAAAAATTTCAATGTAAAGATGGACCCGGAGAACTTTACACGGCCGTGTAGTGTGAAAACGGTGTAAAATTCTCTCGGTGTAAATTTTCCATCCGTATAATTTTAACACGGTGTAATCAAATTTTTTTACACTATTCCGTGTCACTCGTTGTAATTTTGATTAATGAACAACAAACGATGATTGACTATTTTTAACATTTAAATATTTTTATGATTAATTTTCTTAACGCAAAATTATCATGAGCTATACATTTACACGTTTGGCAGTGTAAAAATTTTAAATTTACACCGCCTAAATTTAACGCCGAATTTGATGTAATTTTCACACCAAACTTTTTACACCGAGACATTTTCATTACACCGGGTTCAAAAAATTTTTTACAGTGTACAAACTTGTAATCAGTCTATATATTTTTATATTCTTCTTCAATTACACTGTAAAAAATTACCGAGGTAAGTCCAAGCGGTGTAGGTGTTAAAATCGGCGGTAAATTTCAACACCGAAAGCTGTGTAAACTGAGTTCAATTTTAACTCCAACTTTGATTGCCAAATAAATTTGCAGAATAATACATTAATTAAATGGATTACTGTTACTTGATGAATTGTATCAAGTTTTGTTATTTTAACTTATGTGATATTTGGACATAAATAATTTGTATTAAGTTTTGCTGATGAAGTCAAAATAAAATTGACGAAACGTTCAAATAATTAATGATTTAATTCTTTTATTCAACCTCGTCCAAATTCCTGAGATTAAAAATTATTGAGTATATATCATGGACACGATTCAACAACAACAGTAATAATTAATATTAAAGCCAAAATATTTAAATTTATAATCATTTTCATTTCTTACCTAATGGCTTTAAAAGAGTTAAATTAATTAAAATAATTCATATTACAAAATGTAAAAAAAAGTTTTCTTTATTTTTATTTGGATCAAGATCAATCGAATTATTGGAAAATACATTAGATGTTTGAATTTATTACGTTCTTCTTTGATCTCTTTATACTCTTGGTCGTAGTACCTCCTATTGAACCAAAGGAAATTGATTATACGCTCGATAAACAGAATACACCTGCGTGTTACAATCTTGTCAGTGACACTAGCTTGCCAATCAATTTATAGTAGTGGTTCAGGATTAGATAGAATTCTGAATTGCATTGATCGCGTACTAGGGGGTGTGACAGTTTGGTATTTCGAGAGAGTGACAGAGTAGCATTTCTATGTGGGTTAATCTTCTTTCTCTCTTTCTCTCTCTGTATCTCTATTTCTCTCTCTATATCTCTTTCTGTAGATGTTGTGTATACCTTGATGGTTCGTGCAAATGCTTGGATGGATACAAAGAGCTTACGTACACATATATAGCATTTGTGGTGGGCCCATCAGAGCTATTGGAAATGAGTGTAAGCTCCAAGAGAAACGGTATACTCAATTGACGACGTTAATAGCCACGGTTTATGCTGATCGGATTTAACAGAGAGTTTGTAGATCTATGTATATACATTAAACGCGTTTGAGATTTGGACGAGGTATAAAGTGATGAAAAGGGGGACAGGGGGAAGGGAATTAGAATGCTGATCAAACAAGATCCACATTGGATTTCCTAGTTCACTGATTTAACGATCAATAAATTCATGTAAATTTGTCAAGTCGTAATATCCATCTGCTGTGGTTTAATTCCGTTACGTGCATATACCATAGTATATATGTGGAGATATTAGGTAAGATTTGAGATTAGATAAGACAAGAACAAGTGTATAAGTATGGATGATATTCCAAGTGAAGCAAACGAGAATAGTGACAGTGCTGTAATGTCTCGAAAGTACAGCAGCATGTTACAGTAGAAGTTTGTTGTTAATCCGAGGCTGCTCTCGACAGCCGTACCAGAATCTTACTGGTACAAGAAACTCTTGGAAAAATGAGAAAACTCTTTGTATAACAGTATCCACTTGTACACCCGCTTGTCTTCCGTTATACCTATCTCTTTCTTCTCCAAGATATTACACTCAAACCTGGGTATACACCGTAAAATTGTTTGCCAACTAGTGCCAGATATTTTTCCTAAACTTTTTTATACTGGTCAATTTTGCGCTGTTGTTTGAGATAAACTTTTTTGTAACTTTATAAAATAAAAAATAATAAGAAACAAAAAGGAAAAAAAAAAAATATTTAAGTCTGACGAGATGGAATAGCAACGAAGGGAATAGGGGAAAAAAGTTTTAGAGGATTTTGTGTTGCTACTGGCGACTGTTGAATTGGTTTTGAGTTGCTGGCGTTGAAAAAATCAAAATAAAATAAAATGACTTTCTTTTTGTTATAAAGGTCTTATTGAAAATGTTCTGGCGGCATTCGTTGATGCCATTTCTATTGTGATTTGATTTGATTTTATTAATAATAATAATAATGATAAAAAATTTTATGTGTAAGTGAATAAAATGAAAAAAATATAGGTATATATTTTGTAAGGAGAAAAAAATATAAATTTCGATTCATCTTCGTTCACGATCGACCGGACACCTATGGAAACGAATTTATCGGCGCTTTGAATTCTTCGTAAATTTTCTGAGCCGTGAGATCGGCTGCGACGGTGCGGTATAGGCCAGAAGGGATTATTGGCTTGCACGTGAAGAATTTATGAGGAATGTATATCGAACCGAATCTATCGATGTTTGCGATCATTTTTGCGACAGCTTTGTATTTTAGCTCTTAGGTGATTTATTTTAATTGAAATACGCATTCTTTTTAACTTTTTTTCATCAATAATTACAAAGCTTACAGTTTTTTAGTAACTATTAAATTAATAAATTTAGTTTTTAATTTCAACATCAAGTAAAAAAATTTTTTCTTTCATAGTTTATTTTTTAGCTCGCAGTAAGAAATAATCTCGATGCAAAACCGCAGATAACCTGATATCTATTCCCATATCTATTTTTGTAAATTTTCTCGGATAAAAATTAATAATTAAAAATTTCTTAAAATAACTTCGAAAGCTATAATTAAAAATTTCAAATTCCAAAATAGAATGGTATGTCGTAATATTGAATTGTAGTATAACATGTAAAAATAACAGCAAGGAAGTAAAAAAATGAAATTGCTTTGAAGAAAATATTAAAATCACTTCGTTCAAGTTGAAGGAGTTGAAGCATTGCAACGAATCGATTCAAAGTTTTTTATAAATTTAAAACCTATGAACCGCGAATAAATGATTTAAATAGTGTCACTTGGTACAATTACGGTGAGTGAAAGAGATGATCAGGTAAGTACCCAAGTAAGTGAATGAGCAAGATGATAAAAGTCCAAAGTGTCTTGTGAATTTTCAGCAAGTCCAGAGTTGTCAAGACTTTGACGGAAGACTGTTAGATTGGGTGACTATTGATAGAAGGAAAGTGGAGAAGATGAAGAGACGGAGGACCCAAAGAGGAAAATGGTGTCACGTTTCGTCGATGATGTTAAATGAAACGAGAGGCCAAGTGGTCGGTGTAATCGATATATCGCGTGACACTTTATTTCTCAACATCTCTATAAACTACTCAACTCAACTTTTCTCTTCTCTGCTATACTATACATACCCTATTCTACACTCTCGTCAGTTGTTTAAGGAGCAAAAAAAAAAATTAGGTGTCAAGTATCGAAAGGAGGAATATAAAGGGGGTTGTAAAAGAGAAAAAAAAATGTCTGAAAAAATTTACCTCAAATCGATTATTTAATTTTAAAGATATGAACGTGACAATAAATCGATCAATGTCATCGCATCACATTTTCATCGAACCAATACGTTTTTTGTCTTTAATAATAAAAAATATTCTCGAGGGCATGTCAAATTTTTATTTTTATTTTTTTTATAATAATTGTCTGTCATGTCATGTGACACTTGACGAAATAAAGTTGAAATAGAGAGAAAAAATTTAAATGCATGACGTGTTTTACCGTAACACTTTTGTTGCAACAGAATTAAATACAATGGAAATAATTTAAAGAGACGGATTTCAATTCAATTGAGGAGTATCAAAAATAGAAAAAAAAATCTAGGCGTCGATCGTTCAAGTCCTTTCTGGGAAATCAAAAAAAGACTAAAAAAAAAAAAATTTTTTTTTTTTCATAATTCGCAAATCTTTTCGAGTTTACTTGATACAATGATCTGAAATTTTCAGGAAAGTTGATGGCTAACAAGCTCTTTCGATTGCCGCCTTAACCATACAAATCGGTTCATTGGTTAAAAAGTCATAGAGCGTTCACTTCCACATCCACATCAACATCCACACACACACACACACACACACACACACACACGCGCGCGCGCGCGCGGACACGGACACGCACACGGACATCATTCTAAAAATAATCAGAATAACTTTCTAGGATCTCGAAACGTCGACATCTGATGAAAACACGATTTTTGTAAATCGGGATGAAAACAATAACTTCCCGAATTTTTTATTAATCATCGATTTTTTTAGCGGGAAGTTAAAAAGAACAAAATTAGATATTTAAAAGATTATTACAGAATACGATGATAAATTAATTAGTTTAGTTTGTATACTTAAACTTATAGTTTGTATAATGAACTGGAGAATAAAAACGACGTGGTCGATTTATTATTTATTTCTTAAAATAAGACGAGTTTTGCTATAAAGAAAATTAATCAAGAGAATATTACTTTTATTCACTCGAGATGATTTAAATTTCATAGCATTTTTGCTAGAGAATAACTCTTTTTGTTTGGCTATCGCATACTTTTTAATTGTATTTTAAAAAATAACAAAATTAATTAAAATTCAATAGTTAATTGAATTGTTGGTTATCGTATTTTGTCATGCGTTAAATTATTTATCGATATTTTGTTTCATTGTCTCTATTATTTTTAATCTGATCCTTTGAAGTGTATGATAATGAATTATTTTATCGAAAGATAAAATACGTCCATTTGGTGAACTAAAAATTTATAATTAATAAACGAGTTTTATTAGACTTTAAAAAAAAATTAAGTAAAGACACAGTGACGCTCAACTTTACTAGGCCTGTGAAAAATTTTATTGTGATTTTAAAATTTTTTTATTTTCAGTAGTTCATTTGACTTGGTAAAATTGATAATAATAAAAAAAAAATGTCAGTAAATGTTAATCTTTTAGTGCACTGTAAAAAATTGGCGGAGTGAACGCGGAATAAATTTGGAGTGAATGCGGAGTGAATGACTGATTATTAGGGTGCGTCATTTCAGAGCAACTTTTTTTTGTTTTTTTTAAGTGCATGTGGAAAAAATCATGGCTCAACTCAAAAAAAAAAAAAAAAAAATTATCGCGCAAGAAAAAAAATTCTATCTTGATTAGAGATCAAGCTCATTGAAAAATTCGATTTCTCATTTACTCTCTAAACATGAATAAGTGAAATAAGTGAATTTTCACTAATTCTGAGTGCCAATCGAACCACTTTTTGAAATTAGTGGTTCGGTATGCACTTGGAATTAGTGAATATTCACTTATTTTCACTAATTCATGTTTAGAGAGTAAATAACACAGGAAAATTTTTAACTTCTCGCTAAAAAAATTGAAAATTTTCAAAAATTCGGAAAGTTATTGGTTTCGGTCCGATTTTCGAAAATCTAATTTCTATCAGATCTTGACATTTTGAGGATCTAGGAAGCTATTCTGACTAATTTCAAGATGATGTCCGAGTATATGTACGTACGTACGTGCGTATGTTAAATATCTGTAACTTTTGAACGGATGAACCGATTTTGATCGTCAAAGTGCCATTCGACGCGGCTCGTTAATATCTAAAAGCTGTAAAAAATTGAGCTTGATCAGTAGGTTGCGTTTGGAAATATTCCAAACATAAAATTTTTTCAAAAATGTTTTTTTTGGATAACTTTTAATGTGCCCGGTGGATTGATTCCAAAATCTAATCAGTTCTAAAACAAAAAGAAGAACTCGAAAATGTATTCACAACAATGTTTTCGAGCTCAGGGAGCTCGAAAACTGCGGGAAGTTTTGGGGCTGGCCCGCAGGGTCAACTGATAGACCGATTTTTTTTTCGAGCTTTGAGTATGTTTAACTCCTTATCAAATCGATGGATCGAATATACCAATATACAATTTTGTAGGAAATTGAACGCTCTACAAAAAAGGGCTCTTATCATTTTTTGATAAATCTACCCGTTTAAAAGTTTTTTCAAGTTAAAGTTTAAAGTACAATAAATTTCGATATTAGTTGACTCTTTTGGTGAAACTATTAGACATAATGAAATGTCATAGGACCTTATTTGTAGGCAATTTTATTTCTTACAAATTATCTCTTGAAAATTTTTCGAAATGTCGATTTACTCTTTAGTTATTTGCATATAAACATCAATTTCTTTTAAAAAATCGTATTCTGATTTTGATTGATAGTAAAAATAAAAATTGTAGATTTTTTTACCTAAATTTTTTTATCTATCATTATCAAATCATTGAAAAAAAATAATGCACTTATTTAAGAGACAATCACAGATTGATATTATTTACTTTTGCTTTTGTTAAAAAATAATTGTTAAATAACAGTAACCATCGAAAATTGAAAAACGTTAAGCTGACGTTTTTAACAGACGATAGAGCTGATTTTTTCAAGATACGGTTGATTTTTAACCCGCTAAATTGTATTGGTCTGAAATTGGTTTCTTTCAATCGACTGAGCAGGTATTGAAACTCGAGCTTCAATTCGGGTAATACGAAAAGAATTTTTTTCACTTGTAGTCCCGAAAGTTTGAAAATGGGAAAAAATTTAGCTCTACTACATATTTACTAAAAATTAGTTCGTTAACTTAAATAAAAAAAAAAGCAATAAATAGTACTTGTAATTTACTTAAGTTTCCCAGCATGTGGTAAGTGGAAAAAAGTTTATAAATTTGTATATAAAAAAAATTGAGTGTTCAAAAATTCGTGGTGTCGTGAAAGAAAGTACCTTTTGCACATATTTACGTAAATTACGGCAAGTACTACATCTACATTCTTCTTTAATTTTTTTTTATTCGACTTCTTTTTTTAAACATTTTGGTGGTTTTTCGGTTTTAACGCAAACACTCAACTACAACTCAGAACCACAGTAGTGTAGAGTCGAGAATAAAAATCAACCAACACAATTACCTAAAACAATTTTTTTATTCTCTCGTGTTTCTCGACAACAAGAGTGATAGATAAATGAACAATCAACTGCGTTAAAAAATAGTATCCTAGAAAAAATTGAAGGAAAAAAGTTGAAAAAATAAAAGTTCATAAGAATTAAAGTGATAAAATAAAAAGTCGTCTATAAAAAATGAACAAAAACGTAAAAACTTTTCAGTGAGATTGAATTTTTCAAATCAAGCTAGATCTGTCAAACATAAAAGTATTTATCTATGAAAATAAAAGTTTGGGAACTACAGTAAAAAAAAAAAAAGAAATTATATTTATTTCAGTTATAAAAATATTGTTTAGCGAGAGTAATAAAAATTGAGGTTGAAAATAAACAAAGTGAAGCTTAGTGAGAGATAACACCTTTTTGAAATAAATTCATATGTAAAATAAACTTCGTTCACTAAATTTTTTTTCTTATAGACTTTACATATGCATGCTTTAAATAAATATCGTTATACTTTAAACATAAATTTTGTATGGAAAAAAAAGTATGAAGCGGTTTAATCGCAAAGTTTTGTTCGCATTCATATCCCCCATGGAAAATATTTAAATAATATTTTTTTCTGGAGATTTAAGTAACAACTTTTTTTTTTATATATATTCATTTTTGATATTAAGAATTGAAAACAATTTACATTAATTTCTAAATTTTTAATCGATCTTCAGTTCAAAGTTAAAAAAAATTACCGGAAATTATAATGTTACTCTATTGTTGATTAATGTAAAATCTACAGTTGATTAATTATGATGTAAGGTTCTTATATTCAAAAAAAAAAAATAGCATCGTCAAGTTTTTGTTAATTTTACATAAATTACTAATTTCAGAGTAATACATAATAATACTCCAGCCAACTACAAAATTCAACTAAATAAACAATTATTTTTAAAAAATTTGTCATGCACAGAAAAATAATTTTTATTAAAATCATTAAAAAGTCATCGCGACTAGAATTTTTCATAAGGACCTTTCAAGGTCTTATATTCATTATGATATCAAAGAATAACTGATGAAGAAGTAAAACGTCCATGTTGCAATGATTGACGTAATTTTATGTACCTGAAGATCGGAACGTTTTTTGCGCAACGAAAATGAAAAATATTTATGTAATTTAACTTTAAAGATGACCTAAGGGGTAGTTGGAGGTGGCCTGTAATTTTCGGCTGACGTGCGGAACTTTTCAGAAATCAAGATCCAGTAGATTTTTTATTTTTCATTTCGTTTTTTAATTTCCGTTCCGGGAAAAACGTTCCGATTTTAAGGTACATGTAATTTTTATATAAATTCTTCTCATGTGATCCTGATAAGAGACACGTCAGGTTTACCTGATGAGAAATCAAATTTTTTTGAATAAGGCAATCCAAATGTGGTCCTGATAAGGAGTACGTCAGGTTGACCTAATGGAAAATAACTTTTTTTGAATAAGGATATCCCGATAAGGTCCTAACAAGGAACTCGTCAGGTTTGTCATAATAAGGCGAACCTTATATTAACCTGACAAGGTCCTTACCGTACTTCAGGCAAATCAGGAAAAAGTTCTAGTCTGGATTATCAAATTATTCAGTATAAATAAAAATTTAATTCTTTAGAGTTATTAAAATTAGCAAAGGATTTACTGGATACTTTAAAATGAATAAAAATTAACTCCTCTCTTAGGTACCTCATTGTATTCAAGTCTCTCTTATTAAATTAATTTATAATTAATTATTGAACTAAATTTTTTTCTTTAATCAAAATTTATTACTGTAATTTAGAATAGCGAAATGGTTGTAACTCAGTGGTATCGGATTAAACCACAGAGATGATTTTACCTTCATGTTTCCGGGATTACTAATAGTCTTATAACGAAATTATCAGTACCAACTAATTATTCACATTGTAGTTCCATTAACATACATATAATTAATTAATTTCCATTACTGTTTTAGCTGCGGCTGAATAAATTCGCAATGTGGTAAAAAGTTAAATATGCTTATCTTGAAAAATAGGCTATTTAAAAATTTAATTCTCTGTTGTTTTAATAAAAAAAATTATTACTGTGAGTTTTTTCCCGCAGCATCTATTTTACTTTAGCTTGGGATAAATAAAGGAAGAGATGGAAATAAACGAGTAGCAATTGGATAGTTTAAGCAGTGCAAGTGCGCCCTGCGACGGTTTTGAAACGAGATCACGACCACATGGTCACTAGAGGGTTAGAAGTGCAGTGAGCTCGTCGTGAGATTTCCCGGGTTGATCATACCTCATTTGAAACTACCACCGGCGTGTTACGGGTACGTGGGCTGTCTCTGACTGATCCAGTTAGTCTCCAATGCGATATGTGTAGTCTACTATAGTGTGTATAATATAATATAATCTACCTCGATACATGTATACATATATACTTGCATATATATAGAGTTACATACACACTATCACGTCACCACTGGGTCTCACTAATATAATCTCTCGAGTCTCGTCTTCTGACAAACACCGTCTTACTTATGTTGCAATCTTACTTGCAGCAGAATAAGCACGCGGGATTATCACTAAACGAAGACAATGTTTGCATGGTAAATCTCTAACGTATTAAAGACATTTATTATAGACTACTATAGATTACTACTCTTTATATATGCATATGGCTATAGAATTTTCTTTGTTTTGGTGAATTATCATTCTCAGAAAATGTTATTACTGACAAACAAAGTAAGTCTAATGTAATATTTTAAAAATTAAACAACGCATTCACGTCCATCCAACAAAATGACATCGTACTTGTGTTTCTGTAATAACTCAACATGGCTTTGAAAGTGTGATTAGATTTTTCCGCGTTATTTTTGCACAAACGTGTGGTGAGCAGTAGAATGAAGTCACGTATTTCTCGATTTTTTCATTACTTTTTTTTTCTTTTTTTTTTTTTCTACTTAGTTTTAGTTTTAGCTTTAGCTTCATTTTATTATTTCTGTAACACCGAGTGTAAAATAAAATTGAGGTTAAAATAAAAAAAGTGAATACATCTCACTGCAGTCCGAGTTATATTCGCGAGAGAGCTTACCAGTCACGGCACTTGTAATTCATAAAAGTTTATCACCCCCGGAGAGCCATTTCCTGGTGTTGGAGAGGTGTCGGAGCGAGTCCCAGAGGGAATTCACAAGCCGTGTATGCTCTAGTATAGTGGGTACTGTATAGTTTTGTGTATGTCTTATGCTCTGGCACCACCGAAGACCAACTGAGACTACGTACGTCCCGCGAACCGAGAAATGAGCCAATAAAAAGACAAGAGTTGATATGAGAAAATGGGCTTGAGAGGGAGTAAAAAGATGAGAAAGAGTTTGCCGTGTGTTTTTCACAGTCACAGTATGAGCTTAGGATTATATACAGCGAAAAAAGAAGTGATAGAAGAAATGAAAATGAAAATGAATTTGCTTTTGAGCTAATATGGGTATATATGTTTGTATGATGCCTTTACTTACTGCTGTTGATATCCATCTTCACGACGGAAAAGGAAATGACTAAAAAGACGTCGAGTGGTTTGATTCTTAAGATACGAGCGAGTCTGTACGAATGTACATAAATGTTTGCAAAGATCGAATTTCACTTTAAAGTATTTTCCAATTTTTCGAAATGAGAAAGGTGAGTTTATATACAACAGCAACTGCTTTTAGTAGTTTTACGAGTTCTGCTACTCTACTACGAGGCCACTTGAATGAGATGAAAGAAGTTAAGGCCAAAGTAAACTAGCGTCTGGTGTGAGAGAGTCAAAAAGTTAATCAAGGATAAAAGACGTTCAATGATCCACCAGATGATTTTACTTTAATGTCTTTTCTAGTTTAGGGGAGCGTGGGGTCACCCCGGTCACTTAAGAAATAAACCTTCAAAATTTTTCGAATTATCCTTACACGGAGAGAAAATTATGGTAACAGTTCCAAGTACGTTTATGAAATATCATCCCATACCGTTATGGTAATGATTATTTGGGATTATGGGATATAGACCCATACTTTCTGGGGAAAGTTCCCATACCGCATGGGAAAGAATCATGGTAATGATTACCATACTCATAGGAATAGTTCCCATAAGCAAATAGGAACCAATCCTATAACCACATTGTGACGGTTCCTATGCGTATATGGGAATAAACCCTATATATTATGGTAACGATTACCATAATATTATAGTAACCATTCCAATACCATATAGGAATGATTACCATAATATTATAGTAACCATTCCAATACCATATAGGAATTATACCCATAATTATAGGAATGATTACCATAATATATATGGGTGCCGTTCCTATAATCAACATTTCAAAAAAACCGGTTACCATGTATTATGGGAACCATTCCCATAATATATTGTAACTGTTACCATAATTTTCTCTCCGTGTATTAGATCATAAAACGGACATAATCTTATTCTATGGAATCTAGAGAACCAAAGACACATACTTAAAAATGAAAATATAAAAGTAAATAGAAATATTTGATAAATTAAAAAACTTGTAAGTTTGACCAACATGTCGGGTCATTCCGGTCACTATTAATTTTAAATTAAAAATTAAGAATCCAAAGTCATATTGCTGAAATTTCATGAAATTAAAATTTTATTTTGTCAACTGGAACTTAAAAAGTAAGAAAAAAAATAAAAACTTAATAATTAAAAACATTTAACTTTGCATCTATAATTTATTTATTTGTTCATTAATATTGTAACAAAAATGTAACAATGTTTATTGTTATAAAAGAAAATATCTATGATGAACAAAAAAATTCTTAGCTTAAATTTTAAAAAAGCTTACCTTAATTAATAAATTACTTATTAAATAAGATATTGGTTAATATTTTTATTAAACAAACACACGAATGGTCAGTCAAAAAACAAGTGAATGAATTGACCGTCGTGACCCCATAACTTTGACCAGTACAACCCCAACTAATTTTTAAGAAAATAAACTGAATTTAAAAAAAAAGGATTGATAATTATACTTTTATAAAAATTAAAAGGGATTAAGAAATGTCTGTAGATTATATACATATGAATTATAAACTCTTTTTTTCTTGTAAATGTATAAAAAACCTTATGATAATGTCGTTGATTTTTAGATAAAATGTCGATCAATTTTTTATTTATTAATAATTATTAATAAGTGATTTATTTTTAAGGTTAGAGCTCATTAATTACTTCTAATTGAGTGAAAGTGTAAAATAAAATTAAATTCAAAACCTATTATATGAGATAGATTTTTCAAAATTTGAGTGACCGGGGCGACCCGCTGACCGGGACAACCCATGCTCCCCTATTGGTTGTACTGTAAACAAAAAAAAATTGGGCTTGAAAGATGGATGTTTGAGAAAGGTATTATTAATGTTTAAATAAAAATAATTCCACACGCCTAATAAGTTAAGAAAAATTATTTGGGTTTCTAAATTGCTGGGATTCCCGGTAGTATAAATAATAATGCCAACCACTTCTCTTGATTTTGTGTTTTTCGTGCTTCATATATATAAGAAGAGGCTGAGAAAAAATAAATAAAAAAATGTGCGCTTAATCCGCTTTTTCTGTGTTTCATCATAAATACTAACGAACCACCCGGAGGGTAGAAAAAAAATATTATTTTTTATTGTGGAAACAAAAAAAAAAATAATAAAAATAAGTATAATAAAAATAAATATTAAATATTAAAGTGGAAGATAAATTAATAATAAAAATAAAAATAGTTAAATGCCGGAAAATATAGAGAACTAAATTGTGAGTTTCAAGGATTCATTATTAAAATATAAAAATAGAGTCTAAGAAAAAATAAAAATTAAATCGTTTTTTTTTTTCTAGGTATAATGGAACACTTATAAGATCTCTCGGATGTCCGTTTCTTATTTTCAACAAAAGTTAATTAGTTTTTTTAACATTTAACTGATTATTATAAAAGCTGGCTTTAAAATCTTCCCATCTGTTGTACTAATGATATTTTCGTTTACGTTGCGATTTAGAGACCATTAAAGTCTCGATACCAACACACGAAAACGGGAAGAAATCCTTTCCTAGTTTGTTTTTGTATATAGAAAATTTTCAGAACCCAGAAAAATACGATATGTAGACCTGTCATTTAATCCATATTTTGAACGTTTGTAACAACAAAAATGATTTTTTTTTTTTTTTCAAAATATGTGTCAATTATTACATGAATCTAATTTTTTTTTATATCTGACCTTTTCTTTGATACGGATATAATAAAATCTGAAGTCTTCTTCGACTTCTGGAACAACCCCTCATATTATTCTTAAGTATCTCAGATTTCGTGAAAATGATTGTAATGAATATGTCAACTGAAGTATTTGATAAATGCTCACACATTATCGAGAATTTCTGAAAATTGCTAAGGAGTGCCCATGTCAGCTAATGTCCAACTTTTTGTGACTATTAAACATATGTATACGCCATATAGGGGAGGGAGGGGCAAAAGGGGGTACCTATGGAAATACTAAGTTTTCGATGACTAAAATACGCCAAATCTTTTTGTTTTTAAGAACGGTTTTCAGATAATTTTGTCCAAGCTTTTCTCTGAAATAAAAGCTCTAAACGCAAAATAAAGACACAGACCCGATGCTTTACTCTATGAACTAGCGAAGTGCACTTCAATTTCTTGATAACTTCCATTTGTTTACGAGAAAAGCTTGGACAAAGTTCCCATTTACTGTACAAGTGCAACAAAGATAGTACCGTTTATCCAGTTGAGTGCGAATAGAGAAACAAATGAAAACGCGTCTTAATGATATCCAAGATAAATAGACAAAATTTTTAGCTGCCGTTAAGAAATAAAATTTCTACTTTTGGCGGGCAAAATGGGGTACCCTTCAAAAAAGTTGAAAAAAAAAAATTTCTGAAAGTTGATCAAATTTCATTAAATTAAATTTTTTTTTATGTAAAGTACATACAGAAAAATTACATTTCACATCATTGGTGGATACGAAGGGAGAAAAAATTTTTTTGTGGGGCAGAGAGGCCCCCCTCCAAAAAATGATAATTTTTTTTTTTTTTTTTTTTTTTTTTTTTTTTTTTAATTGAATTCTTATCAATTAAAAAAAAAAATATTATTTTCGATTATTTTTAGTGGCCAAATTTGCCACAACTACAGAAAATCAGCCGAAAAATGAATTAACATTTTAATTTTCTTTTAATTTGACGATAAAAAAATGAAAGAATCATTTTTAAAAACTTTCGGCTGGTCCATTCTGCCCCAAGTGTTATGGGTAGGTCTAAATGCGGAAATATAGTAAATTTTTTTTTAATTTGACGATAAAAATTTGATAGAATCATTTTTTCGATTTTTGGGCTAGTCCATTTTGCCCCAGGTATCATGCGTAGGGCTGAAAATGCTCAAAAATATCGGATATACAGTAATTAGAGGAAAAAAAAAAAATTTTTTTTTCACCAAATTTTGGGGGTACCCCGTTTTGCCTACCCTACCCCCTTTTGCCCCCCCCCCTTCCCCTAAATAGATCTCAAGTACCGAATGTTGGTAGCAACGAAAAAAGTATTATATTGCTGATAATTTAACATTATTGTAAGCTAGTTTTGAGAGACACTACTGATTGCAGTACAAAACTGTAATTATTTAAAAAAAATTCAATGATCATAATTCGGGAATACCCCAAATTTTCTTCAATTTCTTTAGGAGGACTACACTTTTTTAAAGTAAGTTCAATGTTCGAAATCCCTATGACACGTTTAAAACTAAAACGAGGCTTATATTCTCATACTAACTTATTCCATGAAACTTAAAAAGTCTTTACTTTTCTAAATTGATAGAACATGCCACATTTAACAAAAATCAGATTGATATAAATAATGCTAATTTTTTTTTAAAGAAAGTACTTTCATTGACATGAATGTTCAGAAGTGTATGGTACACGAAGAAATTATTCTTGTTTGAAATGCTATGGTGTCATATATATATATATATATATATATATATATATATATATATATATATATGACCTGACGGAAATAAACACATGCGAAAATTACTATGGCCATAGTAAAATTGACAACGATTATGTCACAAATTACTATAATCATTGTAAATTTTACTATGGTCATAGTAATTTTTGCATCAATTTATTTAAATTTCCGTTAGGTGGCCAACATGGCCTGGCATTACTATAACACTATAGCATTTCAAATATGAATAATTTCTCCGTGTACACAATATTTAAAAGTATATAATCTTTTGACTCAAGAATTATATGAAATAATAATTTTATTCAATTAAATGTTTTTCTAAAAAAGATTAATGTTTTGTTAGCACAGAAAAAAAGGAGTTCTTAGCACAAGAAAAATTTTTCTCGCCCTAAGGAAATTTCCGTTTTCAATCCATGATGCAAAAAATTTCTTAGGGCAAGTACAAATTTTTTGCGCCAAGAAATCCTTTTTTTCTGTGTGGAGAAAATTGATTCCTATTTTTTTTTAGCTAATAACTTTTACATAAATAAGAAAAAAAATTATTTTCCGTCACAATATGACGATTTTTTAGTGTAAAAAAATTTCTAGAATACTAATAACAAATTCGTTAATCAATAATATTTATCTCATTAAAAGTATGTTTTATTATTTTACTGTAGTGTATACTATTTTCCTTCGATTTTTTTCGTGTTATTTTTCAGCATGTTTTTCAAGGAAGTTTAAAATCAATGGGAGCATGAATTATACAAGAGAAATGTATATAAAAATGATCATCAATAAAAGTAAGTTGAATAAGTCAACGACAAAATTACTGGGGTATTAAAGAATTTTTTAGCGATTCCTCTGACCTCCTGTATATAATTAATGAGTCTGGAAAAGAAATGCAGTTCGCGTAATACCGCGGACAGATGGATTTTTCACTGGTGTCAGAAACCCCCAGCAAAGGTTCGCTAAGACCCCTTAGAGAGTCATATATAAGACGTTCTGCATTTTCAGAAGTAGAGATTTCGATCCTCCCAGACTACTCTCCAGTACTCTGCGAACCCCGTCCACCCATTTTGGACAAGACTTTCTCGACGATATCCGTACGTGGACTAATGACGTGGCCGTGGACATTTGTACGTGTCAGTTGCAGCCGAGCGCCCGCTAAACTATCGACCAGAGCATTAATAATGCACTGAGAAGCCCGTTCGACATTCAACTGGCGAACCCGAAGTATAATGATAGCAAGAGTGAGTGAGATAAAAGAGCTGCTTTAAGTATGAGATAGATGAAGAAATGACTAGTTGCAGTTGTGGTGGCAGTAGCAGTAGCAGTAATAGTATGAGTCATAGTAGCAGTAGCAGTAGAAGAAGAATGATGAGAATTGTGGTTGATTGTACGTACGTCTGTGGATTTGAAAAGTTTTCGAGTTCTAAATTATTTTCATTGGTCCGAGGCGCGTTGAATGATTAGCAAGATAGTGATGACGTAAAAAGACTTTTCTCCTGATTAATGTACAAAGACGAGAATATTATAGTGAATAATACGGAGTAAAAGGATGCTGCTTGATAATGTTAATGGAAAATACGACTCAGGAATAAAGAGAGGACACAAGAAATAGAGAAAATGGAATCCTTCCAAGAGAATATTTAGAATAAGGACAAGGGATCGGATATAGAGATGGTGATGGTAATGGGGGGTGAGATGGAGTAGATATAGGGAAGAAAGATTAAAGGGAGAAGGAAATATGGTAGATTAGGGGAAGACTAGCTCGCGAATTGGAGAAGATTCAACAGCCTGAGGGACAGTAGGACGTTCTCCAGGAGACAATGCCAAGGACGTAGACAAAAGCCTGAATGCCAGAGGCGGATAGGAGACGAACGTGCTTGCTGATCGTAAACCAGCTGCAGGAACTAGCAGCACAGAGGGACATCTATATCTACAAACTATACCTACATTCTATATCTACATATGTATGTGTGTATCCGGCTGTGTTGAAATGTCTGACTATATAAATGTCGTACTACTTAAATTGTAATTATTCCCAACTCACCATTTAACTCGACTACTTGAGACATTCCATTATCTTAAACTGGTTATTTTCTTCTCGTAAATGGATATGCAAGTACTTGTTGTAGTATCTATTCTGTAAAAATATAAAATAAATAGGACATAAAAAACACATAGATAATTGTTGATGGAAAAGTTGTTTAGTATCTACGAAATAGAATAATTTATGATTATCGGTTATTTAACGACACATAATACAGTATTATGGATTGTAAAAAATAACTATTGGAGAAAGTAAGAAAATATAATTTGTTGGTGTCTCAAGTCTCACTAGTATCCGTGACCAGTCTCGTAAATTATATAAGGGAGGAATCGATGTAAGTTTGGACTCTAGATGGCGTTCGGTAGGTGGATTTGGCGTGCACGATATTGGATATAGGCTTGAGGATTTAACGGCTCAGCTTACCGGGGACTATTTATCAGCCTATTGTCTAAGGGGTCAACTCTACTACGGACAGGAGTACTGAGTTCTCGTGTCCGATTACTCCTTTGAGAACCTCATCCTCTGGCTACCCTCATCCACGCCTCTCGCTGCTGCACTGCTGGCTCGATACTGCCTAAATAGGACAACAAGATTCCGGGTGATGCTCGAGTGAGAATAGCTAAGGAGCTAAGGTGGAAGGAGATCTAGTTGAATCACCTTTCCGAGATTCAGGGAAGGTGTGCACGTAGGAATTTTGTGACCATCTCGCGTACTTCTCAGGGGATTTCTCTCCAATATGTTTCGATACTCTATTGGATCTTGTTTGCCATTAATAATAAATCGATTTTAGTTCAAAGCATACCCTGGTATCCTGACAAAGAGCTTTTGTATCCTCGTATTTTTGAATAAATAATTTCCATTGTTTCAAATAAATAAATGAATTTTTTTTTTAATTTTTTAAAATATAAATTAACAAAACATGTTTGACACTCATGCTATCAATACGCGTCACTAGCAAGCAATTTTAGTTTAATGGTTCATTCTCATCGCGGTCAATTAACCACTATCAGGATATATATACATACATAGATTGTTGAATAGAATAGTATATTCTATATTGTATGTTATATATATATATATATATATATATATATATATATATGTGTGTGTGTGTGTGTACAATTTCCCGGGGGGAAGTAGACACCACAGAATAGTGGGTTTAGTGGTGACGAATCGCCTTTACGTCTTTCGGTTCGTTAAGCCTGATGAGACTTTATTATTATATTATTATATATTCGTTTTCAAAGCAAAAGTGCTAGATGGAATATTATACCAGCTAGTTAATTTTATGATAACAATGTATAATTGGTTTAATACCAATAGATACATGGATATATACATATATTATATTGATACATGAAAGCAAACAGAAAGGCAGGTGAACTGAATCGAGGATGTTATAATAGAACTGCGCGGTTGGGAATAATCTTGTAATGAAGTAATTTGCGTGCTTTCTCAGGTGGAACTCGGATGGTTGAAAGGCAGTACGTGAGTATTACAGGAAAGGTACTGCCGAGTGGAAAAGAGAAGAGAACCGACAAGACTTATCTATATATAGGGAGAGAACTGTGCTGCGGCGGAACGAGGACTAATTTCACCCGCTACTTCTCGTATAACAAATAACCAGTGTACCTTCGCACTTGCAGTCAAAGCTAAACCTCCTGAGACACTAGTAACTTTAACGTTGACTTATCCTACTGAAAAAAAAAAAAAATAAATAAAATATCTACGGCTCTCTGATGACACTCCCTTAATTAGCTGGAATTTTTTACTCGTTCAGATTAATTTTTTAACTTTTAACTCAGAAAGCATTAAGACCGCCAGCTAAAAAGCTTTATTTTATTTTATTTATTTATTTTTTTTTTTTTTTAGTTAAGTTGAGGCACGAAACCATAGCACTTGGCTCATTGGAAATTCTCAAGTATTTTATTTCAACGTTAAAAAATTTAAGAGTTATGTTAATATTAACTTTTAGTTGAGAAATAATTATTATTCAGGCAATTTCAAATGATAATTTTTATTTTAACAATGTTTGAATAGCAAATAAAATAAAATGAGCAAAAAGTTTATACTTGAAATGTTTCTAGATAAAATAATTTCATTTAATATTTTTAGCGAGTGATTTTTTTTATATTATTTTATTAATGTCCAAAAGTTTTTAACTTACTGCTTCGGTTGATGCTACAAACCTGAAGGTTCATTCGACTACTTCAATAGTATATTGTGTGACAAGGGATGGAACGAAATGATTTCAGAGCAGAGTGAAGTTGGCTGCCCTAGGGCTGATCACTCTGAGTCTGAACTCGTGTTTCATTCTGAGTTACACACGATTTTTATCATGATTACCTGCATTGGAACGTAAGTTTCTAGGTCAGCAGCCAGTCAGAAACAAGTTAATTTGAGACCAATGGTGTGACCAACTATTAGCGCAAGCGTAAATTGTCATTTGCAATTTATAATTGAGTAGAAACTATAAATACTATTTATTATTCACAATAATTTTTATAAAACTTAATCACAAAAGCAGAGAGCTGTCATTTACGTAAATAAAATTAATAGTTTGAAATTACTATTAAACAAATGACAAGTATCAGAGTTTAAATTGCAAATGCTTTCAATCAGCGGGCAGAAACATTATTTGTTTATTCCCAAGGAACGAAACAAGTTTGTTTTTGCCCGCTGACTGAAGGCATTCACAATTTACGCACTGATAGAAGGATTTTTTATTGACCATTTGCAATTTTTTTAAACAGTTGGAAATTTTTTAAATTTTTAAATAATTAAATAAATTTTATTTATTTAAAATTTATAAATTGTCTCATGTCTACTAAATTCACACTCATGATTATTTTAGCATTTGAAAAGATATTTTAATGTTTAAGAAATCTTTTTAAATGCTAAAAATTTCTTCTATTAGTGAACGTTTGTTAAAATTCATTCGCGGCATTGGACTAAAATTAGCTTGTTTCGACTGGCTGTACAGACACTGAAGTTTCGATGCTGGTATCGAGAAAAAATAATTTCAAATATGTATCACATTATTTTTATTTCAATCAATTGGACCACTAGAAATAAAAAATACACGGAAAAAAATTGTACACTGAAAAAGAGATTTATTTGAGCCGACTAAGATTTATTTGGGCCAAAGATATCGTATATTTGGATATGGCCAAATAAATATTTAATTGTGAGAAAGATATAATTTATTTGAGTAGGTTAATTGCGTGAAATAAGTGATTTATTTGTGGTAAAGCAATAATTCAATTGCTACAAATAAATAAGGGCTTCAAATACATATATAGTATTGCCAAATTTTAGGTTATTTGTCACAAATTTAATATCTTTACCACAAATACATCGATTGCTCACCACAAATAAATGATACATTTCCGTCAAATTATAAAATTATTTGAATCAACTCTCATATTTAGTTGTACCAAATATATTTATTTGTCATTAAGAAATATTAAAAAAAAAAGCCACAAATAAATCGATTTATTTCGGACAAATATTTCTTTTTTTCAGTGTACTTACTACAACAGTAGCTAAAGTTGAGGTTACTACAAGTTGAAGTAAATAAATGTCAACTCCAACTTGAAATAATCTCAAGTACACGTGTAGTAACGTCAGTACTATTTATGTAATATACTTGAGTCCATATTGGAGTACTCGCTACTACAATATTGTGATTAGAAGAACTAATTTTTTTTATGATACTGAAGTTAGCCGACGTCTAATAATTTTTGGAATTTTTTTTTAAACAATAAATAATAAAAAATAAATATTTGAAAAAATTGCACCTGTAGTTTTTAAAATTTTCTACATGTGTATATTTTTAGTTTTTGTTTTTTTGTAATTTACTTGTTGAAAAAAAAAACTGAAAATTACTAATTGTCTGCTAATTTTTTTTCCGTGTAGAAAGATATTCTTCTAATGTTGATTTTTTTGTTTAATTAAATGGACATACATTTTTTTTCAAGTTTCTTTTAAAATTTTTGATAGAAAAAAAAAAAAAAAAAAAAATTATAAGTACCAAAATAAATCAATAATTGTAAGTTGTGAATGATTGCTTGAGTGTAAAAAATCAGAAATAATTATTTTAATAAAGATTAAAATACTTACATTTTTTGACTTTTTGATGAATCCATCAGAGCTCAAAGCGAAAATGAAATTTCAATAATTATTTACCACAAAATACACTGATTGAAGTTATTTACACGAACCAAACACTGATTTTAAACGAGTGTGAATGTAACAGACATCATACAAATTTGAAATTATAAATAAATAAAGTAAGCAATAAAAAAAATATATTTATAAAAAATGCACTTATTAATTTCAAAATTTTTTAAATGCGCAGTTTTTAAAATCTTTATTTTATTAATTATTTACTCTATTTATTGATAATTTTAAATTTGTCTGATGTCTGCTACATTCACACTCATGATTTTAATTATGAAACACTACTCACTTATTAAACACGATTTATAATTAAAAAAAAAAATTTATTAATAAATTTTTTTAAAAATGGCGGCATAAAAAAATATGAAAAAAAAATTATTATTTTACTACAATAAGTCGATAAAAAAAATTGAAATTTATACACTAATGATCACTGATAATTTTTGAACACTGGTACATAAATAATAACTTATTAAAGTTGTTGACACTAATTTTAAATTAATAAAACGAACGACAACGAACACCGGTAGTAAACACAATAAGATGGAATGAATTAATTCAATCGCATTTATTTACTATTAACATTTAAAATACCGATAAAATTATTATTACATCATATTCTTTAGATAATACAAAATGTGTAAGAACCATGATTTTAATTTATTTAGACGAAAAAACAGTAAATTTATTTAATTAATCACAAGATAAACAAAATCAGAAATATTGTGATGGCGTCAACATGAAGTTGGACACAAAACACTTGCGCAGTTGTGGCGACGGTTGGAACAACCTGCGCAGTAGAGATAAAATTGGGATACGCGTGCGCAAGAAGTCAGATACTCACCCGCTGCTCCCGCGGAATCAAGGGTCTCGCTATCATCGTCACTGAATCCGATAAATAATTTATTTACTAATTGTGCCGTTCGATTATTAGTGTGTTGTTACTTTTTAAAAATTAATTTTATAATCAGAAACATTTTGAGATTTCGAGCCATGTGTTAGTGAATGTTAGTTTTTAAATAAATTAAATTCAGTGCCGGCTAGCTCTCGTGTTGTTTGGCGTCATGTTGGCTGTTGGAATTTTAATATACACAAATTAAAGTATTTAAATTTGTCAGTGATATCGAAAATAATAATCTCAAGTGATTGTTGTGCTGTGATGATTGATTAGTAGTATTAATTTAATTTTTTTAGAGAGTATTTATATATTTGATCTATTAATTTATGCACCGGTAACTTATGAACACTCGCAGCAGAGAAAAAAATGGCGGGACGAGTGAGTAAATTCAAAATAATTTTTTAAATTGCAATTTTTTTTATTTCAATTTGTTCAACATGAAAATTTGTTTAGAAATTTTCTTATAATAATTTTAGTTATTATTTTATTTTATTTAAAAATATCGATTCTATTTATTTTTTAAATTAATTTTTAAACCCTCCCGCTTATTTTAAGAGGAGGCGCTCTATTCAAAATGGCGCAACAATAAACAAACCCTACACGTTGATTTATTTTTTTTTAATGAAAATAATTAAGTTGCTTAAAAATATGAATCAATGGAATGAATTAAATATGAATAATATAGAATATCCAATCGCAAGCATTAATATTTACGAACAACGAAAAATTATTTTGAGAAATTTGGGAAAATTATATTTGTTAAATTACTGACAACTGACAAAGTAATTGATAAACGTCAAAAGTAGGTTATTATCGAAATTCATGTAAGTAAATTATGATCTATACAGGATTTGCTTGTAATAATAACTTTAATAATGAGTGTCTACTAAATACTTTAAACCTTTAAAGGCTTTAAAAAAAATACTTTTGTACTCGTAAATTGATAGATAATTTTATGCCTGTCAATACGAGTACCACCAAGCTTTACTTATTTTTAATATGTATTATGATAATATACATATATTTTTTTTCATATACCAAAAATAAGTATGTCATGTTGGTATTCATTTGAAAAGGCTTTCAAATTCCTATTAAAAAAATTAAACATATTTTTTTATGATCCTGAGATTAGCAGACCATTAAAAATTTTCGGTTTTTTTTTTATCAAACAAATCAATTACAAAAAAAAAACTAAAAATATGCACCTTTAGAAAATTTAAAAAACTACAGGTGCAATTTTTTGAAATATTTTTTTTTTTAATTTATCGTTTAAAAAAAAATCCAAAAATGATTAGAAATTGGCAAACTTCAATATCATATTCTAACAATATTTTAATCTTTTTCAAAACGATAAGTTATAAAAAAAAAATATTTAAAAAAATTGCACTTGCAGTTTTTTAAATTTTCTGCATGTGCATATTTTTTTTTTTTTTTTTTTTTGTATTCGATTTGTTGAAAAAAAAAAATCTGAAAATTTTTAATTATCTACTAACTTCAGGATCATACTTTTTTCATTAATATATTCCCGTAAAAATTATCTTATCAATTATATACATTTTTAAAAATTATTTTAGCTCGTAATTTCTACGATTATTAAATGATTATATTTTTTTTTTATTTGATAATAGCTTACGTTTTATCAAAGGTATGAAATCTATTGTTAAATATAATGGATCTCAATATCGACTAAACAATAAACGAGTTATCAATAAAAATATCAAAGTATTTAGTAAATGAGTTATTCACTAGTTCAATAAAACTCAAATCAAATAATAGAAGCATACTATTGATATAAATAAGTGAAATGATATTGTTAATTTTTTATAATAATGACTGCATTTGTGTTCAGTATTTGCTGGATATAAACAGAAAAATAATTCATCAGTTGATAAAATAAATAATAAAGAGGATTAAACAATGAACTACAAATAGCGGGAAGTTTTGGGATCGGTCTGTAGAGAGTAAATCGTTTTTTCAAATTTTTTTTATATTTATACTGTGAGTTTTTGACGTTGACATTTCAAATGACTGTCGGGATTTAGTTTGTTAAAATATTTTTCATTAGAGTAAAATAATTTTTTTTTTGTACAAAGCTCAAGTCAAGCTTCATTAAGTAAAGACGGATGAAAGAAAATAAATTATTATTTTATATCATTCAAATTAATAATATACAAAATAATAACAGGGAATCTTTTTTCTAACAATGGAATTTTTTTCCTCAACAGCAGTTAGAATTTATAATTATTAAACTATTCTTTTTAAAAGTCAAGCAAAAAAAAAACAGAAAAAAAAAGTCAATTTACATCACTTGCATTGAAATCATGAGTTTCTGGTCTGCTTTATAATTTCTAGTTTCTATAATAGTTTCTAACTTTATTTCAGTCCTGTCACAGCTTTGCAATTTGTTTATCGTATACCTCAAAATAATAATAATCCATTTTAGTTTGCCAAGTTGACGGCTGAGTAGGAGTACATGTGCTATTGATCTCAAATTATTTCGTTTCGACAGGCTTCAGGCATTTAAACTCGAAACTAATTTAGGTAATTAAATATATGTGCTGCGGAATAAAACATGATTTCGTCTCTTGCTACTTAGTATACTATTAATGAAACAAAAATGATATTACACTGTTTAAAATTGGAAGTGAATACGGATTTTATTTGAATCCGAAATATACTCCGTTACTCGGAGTTTCGAAGTTTAAAAAAAATCACTGTGCGTACGGAGTAAAGAGGGAGTTTGCTTTTTTTGCTGAGTGATTTTGAATGATCTGGATTTTATTTAAATCTGCATTCACTCCGATTCGAAGTTTTAATATTAAACTAAACATCTTTTAGAAGTGAATTCCACTCTGAAGCGGATTTTAAATATTAAATTAAACTCCCCTTCAGAATAAGTTTTACTGTAAGGGGATTAAACAAATAAATAGTCATCCGCGTCGGATTTACTCTGCGTTCACTCCGCTAATTTTTTACAATGTATAACAAATAGAAACGATGTACCTAAAGATCGGAACGTTTGTCGAGTAACGAAAATAAAAAAAATTAATATTAATCAATTAATAAGGGCAACTTAAGGGGCAGTTCTGGAGGTTGGGAGTGGTCTAAGATTTTCGGCTGACATACCAGCATTTATAAGAAAACATTTCAGAAATTGAGTCATCCAGTAGATTTTTTATTTTTCAATTTTTTTTTTCTGTTGCGCGAAAAACGTTCTGATTTTCAGGAACATTAGAAATGGGTAAGATAAAATATATAAGATCTGAAGAATAAAATACAATTTTTAATGTCAAATACGAAAAATCTTTTAGTTTTTGCTTATATTTTTAAAAAGTAAGACAAAATTATCTTCTTCATTTTTGAAAAAAAATTTCACAGAAATAAGTTTTGAGTATTTGAAATTGCTTAAGAATAATAATAAAAGTAAAAAATTACAATTTAAATGTATTTGAAAAAAAAAAAAAGGTGTTTTTCTCGCAATTTCCCTATTTTAAAATCTATTTTACGGTGCAAACAAATTACAAAAACTTCGTTAATACCTTAATTTTGCTCCATCTGAATTTGTATTTTTTATTTTACATTCGGCCAATCGATTTACATTGAAACGTGCGTCTATTTATAATCTCTGGTATAGTGAGTACAGGATAAAGAATGCAAGCAAGCCGCTGAGCACAGCCAGGAATATCTGAGTAAGATCGATCCTGAAGCTTTAGTCAGAAAATTGTGCATCGAGATTTAATACTACTACAAAGACGAAGACGTCGACTACAACTACTACGATGTCGAATACAAGCGACCACAAAGCCGAGAAATAAGCAAATGTAGATTGTAAAATTGGAAATTCGTCTGGAGGCCAGCCACGTACTTTATTTTATATATATATTTTTTTCTTTTATTCGCTCACTCTTTGCAAGAGAGCTTATATATAATGCACATAAAGAAATCATTACTAACGATACGTAAAATCAGCAATATCTAAAAGGAGAAATTTTGTTTAAATATTTTATAATTTTTTTTTTTCAGTTTTATTTTAATTTAATTTCACCAGACATTGAATACTTTTTTTTTTAACAACTTGAATTAAAAATCAAAGGAAATGAAAATGAAGAAATGAAAGTTTATCAATATTTTGATAAGAGCATTTTACGTTTGAAATAAAAGATTTTACAGAGAAGACATAAGAAATAAATTTGTAAAAAAAAAAAAAAAAATATAGATAGAAATGAGGTAAAGACAGAAGGGGTAACGAGAGAAAAAAAGCACATGATCGATCGAGCCTTGGAGATATTTGACAGGCTGTCGCTAAAGGACCGAATGCTTTCAGTTATTCTGCAGTTGAGCGAATGTTGTTTGAACAAGTGGAACAATAGAATTTTCCAAAGGCTGTACTTCTGACAAAATCCAACGAAATAACAACTAAAAAAAAAAAAAACGTATATGCTTCTAATCAAAATATTTTTCAATATTTTTTTCTTGAAATATAAAATTTATGACATTTTTCATCGAGTTTCAAGTGACAAAAATACTTAAATACACTTTGAAAAAATAAATAATACACTCAGAAAATTAAATAATAGGAGTTACTATCTAGTCATGGTAAAAATTTCTACCATCAATCAGATAGTAGGAAATATTATCTAGATGATTGTATAAATCATCTAGATTGTAATATTCACCATATTTATGATAATTATTACAATCCTGTATGTTAACTAGAGTTAATTATTATAATTATTCTAAATAGTTATATTTATAATCTAGATGGTAACAGCTACCATCAGAAATTATAATTCTTACCATCCTGATAGTAACTTTTATCATCCTGATGGAAACTGTTACGATCCTGATAGTAACTGTTATCATCCTGATAGTAACTGTTATCATCCTGATAGTAAATATTACCATCCTGATAGTAACTGTTACAAAATTTATTGCAGAAGTTATTATCCAATAATTATTAATCCTAATAAAAAAAATTATAACACTAACTATTTTTGCATCGAAAAACGTTACAATCATTCTAGTTGATTGGAATTAAAAATTTAGCATAATAAACACAATTACTTAATTTTCTGAGTGTATAGTGAAATTATATATGTATTTTATAGATTTATGTTAATAGTTTATTTTATATCTTACATCATTTTTTGTTTTTAAAATTGTGTTGTTCGATATGCCATAAACACATAGCTAGTGTAAGAAAGAGCATGTGCAAGAAACGATAAATATTTTATCGTCATAAAAACCGCAAGTAAAATATCGTAAGAATTTTCACGATCCAATAACAACCAGTGTGATGCATTTCGTGTGGGTGGGAAAATCGAGGGAAAGGTTGTAGAGGGCGTGCAATAAAAAAAGAGGGAGAGTTTAAATTTCTTTCGTACGTTGAATCCCGGGGTCACTATTTTTATTTATTTTTTATTTCTGTGTATCGTTGAACCAGAAAATTCGAATGTAGCAAAGCATACAGAATCGACTGAAATTTCTCCATTCCACTTTGCTCAGCCAGTCAGACAAGTTCAGAGGAAGAATTTCGATCCACCTCGGGCTATGCAAACGACTGGCGTCTACAGTGTATACAATGTGAGGAGCTAAGTGAAGCCAAGAATATTCCTGCCTGCCGAGATCTACTCTACTATATATATAGACGCAATGTTCTTCCATATAGCTCTTAAGTATTCTCCAGCTTCTCAAATGTACGTTACATTTACGTCTCGATTTTACTGTGAATTTCTTCGGGTGATTTACTTTACAACCGTAAGCTTCATCTTTAAATTAAAATAATTTAGATGAACGTCAAATATTCTACATTTAGTCGTAACTCTATTTTATTTCATCTTCATTCTATTTACATTTTCTAAATGTTTTCTTAATTATTGTTTCAAATTTAGATCCTTGTAATAGTATTTCAATTCTATTTTTAAAAATTGTATAATATAGGAAAAGGTGATCGTAAAAAATATATTAAGAAAGTAGACCTATTACAATTTCGAAAAAAAATTTTTTCCGAAAATTTTCGTTAATTATTAGTAGATTTCATATTTTATAGAAATCTAATTTTTGTATTAGCTCACTACTACTGAACTTATCGACCAAATAGGCTCATTTTCGAACTCGATCAAAATAATCACCCAACGAATAAGTATGCCAAGTTTGATCGCGATCCATTGGAAATTGTGGCTAGCATTCGACTGACAAGGCGCGTTATCCCATATATATTAGGGTGATTTTTTTTTCGACTATTTTATTTTTCGGTCCCTACCCGAAATTTTTTTTATATGCCGGAAAAAAAATTCCTTGAAAGTTACAGCCTTCAACATTAATTTTAAGTATTTTTCCGGAGCGTGAAAACATTTTCCATTTAAAACACACGTAAATCAAGATTTTTTTTCAAATTTCTATAACTCAGCTGCATTTTATGCTATCAAATCGGACTTGATCGCGATTTACTCAGAATTAAACAATCTACAATAGTGTCCCTTGCGGTGAAAATGTAACTTATACTTGTGAATTGGTGCAGGTCACTGAAGTTTATTTTCACCAAAAATTCACGTATTTTCGCTGTTATCTCCGGAATAATCGACTTTACAAAAAAATATAAGCAGCAAATTTGTTGGAAATTTAATTTCCTACAAAAAAAAATCCTATAGATCTAATTATTTAGATCAATATTTTCTGAGATATTGAACATTAACTCATTAGTGGTACAAAATTTTTATAGTTTATCGAATAAAAAGTTTGAAATTAGTGAATTCCTATATTATATTACTATATTTTCGACTAAATATCACTCGTGTAAAATTTTTCGTATAGACTTAAAATATCAACAAATTAATTTTTTTTTACTAAGATTTAAATTTTATAAATTTCGCATCAAAAATTTCAAGTGGTCCAATTTGCCCCATTATGTCTATTTTAATTCACTCCATGTGTTTCAATAGAAATTTCAAGTCCCTAGTTTTCACTTAAATTTTATTTTATCAAAATTTTATGTGACATTTCTCTTTTTGTGATGACACTTATTTTTGATAAATTGAATTAATTCATATAAGTATATTATGAAGAAAAATAAAGAAGACAAGAAGAGGCAGAAGTTTGTTGTGTTTAAAATTAATAAATTTACTTGGATAATTACCGAGAAAAGTTGAGAATAATTTAATTAACAAAGAAGTAAGTTAGTTTAATATTTGACCTATAATTAATTGAAAAATTTGGATTTAATAACTTAGACGCTCGGTGCAAGTTCTCGCTACAAGTATTAAAATAGTTTGAGAGTTAGTATAGTTGTTTAGTTGTTAAAGGTGGTTGCTAATGTAATACGAGAAATAAATTCGATTAGCTCACAGTATATAAGAAAGAGAGACAGTAAGTAAGAGGGTGAGGAAGATAAGAGGAAGAGAGAATATTAAAGTTGGGCGGACTTTAATCAGGAAATAAATGAAGGAACGAAAGGATAGGGAGTTGGTAAATAGACACAAGAAGCAAAGAGGTATATGCATGTACTGCTGGGGAGAAAGCTTTGTGAAACAAGCATGAGGAAGAAGACATAGAGTAGCAACAGAATTGAAGTTGGTACGTAACGATAATAGAGCCACGCATGACTGAAGTTTCTCTCGACGTTTGAAAAGGGGTTGCTGGTATTATACAGTGTGAGAAGTCTAAGGTTCCAACGAGAGTATGAATGAGGACTGTAGAGAAGAGAAGAGAAGAGGAGATAAGAACAAGTGGGAAAACGCTGAATGTTCCCTTTGTGCTTTCATGTGAACTTGTATTATTACATTATATACAATAATCATCATTCCTTTTCATATGAACAAGACGGTTTATTTTCTTTATGTAAAAAAATTATTTCCTGTGTTTTAGCATTCCTCTTAAATTACATAAAGAGTTTGATTATTTTTAAATTTAGAGACTTCGTAATTAAAGAAAAGTAAGAAGAAATAGAGACACTAGAGGAAAAATGAACTTTTTTATTTTTATTAAATTAAATCTTTCTTTCCACTTGTGCTCGAAAAAAATAAGACAAATTTTCAATTTACATTCAATTTTTTTTTTTTTTTTCTTGGGCTAAATGAAATAATATTAGAAAAATAATATCTTTTATATTTTTAACATAATATGATTTTCAATTCAATATAAAAGGAAAAGCGTTGAAAAAGACAAATTATGAAACAATAAATTACGATTTTTAATTATTTTGAACAATAAAATTTTTGTCCAGCCTTCTCTTATTTAACTTTTGAAATATGATTTTTACAGAAACATAAAAATTCTTTTGTTTGTTATTTTTATTTTTAAATTTATAAATGAATTAATCGTTTAAAAAAAAATACCCGAGTTTTGATTTCAGGAACTTATTTTAGTTTGAATTTTTTTTTTTTATTAAAAATATCGCAGAATGGGATTTCATGCGTAAAAACATAGAAAAGGCATCGATTGTAGCATGAATAACGGAGGCAAATAAATTTAGCAAAGACGAGGAAGTAGAGAAAGAGAGTGTGACGTAGCCTGTGGGATCGCGTGATTTGTGTGTCTAGCCCCTGGGCCATTATCGTAGCTCCTCTTTCTCGCGTGCTCCCTCACTCTCTCATCTCTGAGCTCTCACCCCTTTATTCCCAAATGCAAGTTCAATCCCTTGGGAAGCTCACTATTGTGGCATTGTAATGTACCACATACTTAACTTAGTAGCCTCACAAGTACACAACTGCACATTGTACACACGAGTACGCCAACTATTACACGTGTAATAATATACTAAATAAATATATTATTATCTTTTCATGCTCTGTGTACTGGTGTATTATATTAAGCCGAGCTGGTCACAAACTACACGATCCTCTGGATGTTCTGATTGAAAATAAAACAAGTGCATAGAGCTAAAATAAATTTAACTGTTGAATTTAATCTTTGAGCTCCTTGATATCTAACTCAATTTATATTTACTCACAGCACATAGTCAAGTACCAAAGGTACTTATTTTTTACCGCGTACTACGTGTTTTCATGTTGAAACCAAAAGATACGAGTAAGTAAGTTGAGTAGAAGTATAAGTAGTCAGTAGTATATTTTTTTATTGCAACTCTTTCTACTTTCATCCTCTTTTCTCTTGTTCACTTTTCAGATTTAACCCAAGACACTTCCTCGTTTCTCAGCTGGAAATAAAATTTATATATCTTTTGGGAGTTTTCAAAGTGCCTTCCGATCAAAGAACCTGTGTACATTCTAGAGATATATATATATATTATCATTTCTCTTTTGGGTTACAGGTTTTAAAGTCAACTCACGACTAACGGACAAACCGTGCGGTTGCTTCTTTCACACAATATCATCACTTTTTTACTAGTAGCGATAAAGCGAATGGACTTGAATTAGAAGATAAAAAATGAAGTTAATATATTATTTATCT
The DNA here is from genome assembly GCA_964016945.1 of Microplitis deprimator. Classification (NCBI taxonomy): domain Eukaryota; kingdom Metazoa; phylum Arthropoda; class Insecta; order Hymenoptera; family Braconidae; genus Microplitis; species Microplitis deprimator. The sequence continues at coordinate 6,624,777 of OZ024710.1, read as the reverse complement.
CAAGGTACACAGAATAGATTATTCAATAAGGAAGACGGATACAAATAAAGAAAACAAGATTGTAATTATATTAAGTGTTGTTGTATAATTTTCAGTAGGAGTATTCTTAGGAATTTAGGTATGGTAATCGTGAATGAAACAAATTAATTTATTAAACAAATGAAAATTATTTATTTTTATTAAAATACGCGCTAGGGTATGTCTTCACTCTTAAGAGATTTAGCTTAGACTACCCGAGTCAAAATACAAATTCTAGTGTAGTCCTCAAAAGCCTCAACTTCTTTGATGTTTTATTTGCCGTCCAGAAAGTAACTCTACTTTAGTACTCAAAATCCTCAATGAGAACTATGAGGTCTAAATCCTCAACGAATGAAAAGTTATATTTCGGACTTTGAAAAATTTTAGATAGAAAAGAGAAGGGAGAGAATACGTCGAATGAGACTTTTGAGGTTCAAATGCAGATAAAATTATTCCTTCATGTTTTGAGTATTCTGAGGCTCTAATCTAGATTATGTTATTCCAGTTTAGTCCTCAAAGTGGTAAAATTGGTCGTAACTAAATTGAGGACTAAATTAGGATAATTTTCTATACTGGTGTCAATCTTAAAATTTCAAATTGATCCTCAAAAACCTCATTGAGAACTTTGAGACTTAAATCCGAATTTGTTTTTTGAATCGGGATAACTTATTCTTTTAATATTATTTAACACTGAGGTCTAACAACCTCTCCTCTTTTTCTATAACAATGATGTCTAAGTTCAAAATCTATATATATGAGTACAAATGAAGAAAAACATATTGCCTTGCATTTACTTGGAACATGGGCCTCAATCTTTTGTCAACCCAAATATCTGAGATTATAAAATTTGATCCATGCTAGCTTTCTTTTCTACAAGTAAACATACACATATTTTGAACTCAATTTAAATAATATATACTACGACTTAAATGTAAAGCTTTTCGAAATAATATTTTGAACAGAATATTTAGTAAAGAAAAATATATATCGAAATAAAGATTGCTTTTTGTTCCGAGAATCCAACAGATATTAAAGTAGTTAATGGTGAGCTTTAATGTTGCAAGAGTAATTTGTAAATCGACGAAAATATAAATGGAAATGAAAATACATAAAAAATAATTTAACTAAACACTGACTATTTCGTAATCTTATACCGTTTCCGCATCAATGGGATGGAAACTTTTGGTATCGGCAATTTAAGAAAAAAGATATGAAATCGGAAAGAGGAGCATGAGATTGAACCTGTCATTATAATACTAGCGTTATTTCGATATTGAAAAAATAAAAGTTACTGAATGTTTGTTAATAATATATTGAATTTATTTTATGCACGTAAGCATTTTTTCCATTTGGTTTATTTGTTTATTTTTTTTTTCTTTGACATATGAGAAATAGTCGGTAGAAGATTATTTATCAAAGAGATGGAAAAAAGCGAGGAAAAAAGAAAATATTGAATTGCCGGAAATGAAAAGAACGAATGAACGACAACGAGTAAGTACGATACTCGAAAAGTATCGACTGGCGATCGGTTCAATAGTAGACCGTGCATTTGACACAACGGGCTATTTATGTTGGTCGACCAACCATTCATTTTGGTCTATTGCTGTACTTGAACTACTTCCTTGTCACATTCGTCCGAGATATTGTCCAGTAAAAAAACTCTCTTGCTTATGCTGTTAAAATATTTTACGTAACGGGTGTAAGAAATACAATATAACAATAAAATTCTGAGTAGAAAAAATATTACAGCAAAAAAACCTTAATAAAAAAAAAAATTTATAATAAATTTATGAATTTGAGTTTTTGAATTGTCAAGTAAAAGTTTATGTGAAAATACACTTTTACTTCTGTAATCTCATTGAAAAACTGATAAAAAATATGAACAATAAATTTACAAAATAAAAGACTAAAATGTTGATGATAAAGGAAAAAGTATAAAAGTTTTGATATTCGTCGTCGCATTCCATCGAATATATGACAGCCTCAGGTACCAACAACTCAACTCAACGTGTTCTTTTACTTACGTTTTATTCGTTAAAAAATTATGTACGTCCTACGACATTTTTCCATCATCTTTCCTCTACATGTATTGCCAAGCATTTTTTTCGCGTGTGTATACCCGGCAGCTCACCACTCGATCAGACTGCGTGTCTACAACACTCTTTTTCCTCATTCCAGAATTTTCTCTAGCTCTTATTCTTAATCTCACTCTCACTCTTATTCTCTTTCTTCTCTTTTATCTCACACAACAGCCAATATCTCTCTGGCTTCCTTACACTGCACTCACAGAAAACCCCATTATAGTAACTCAGTTATAATTTACGTAACTGCATAATTTTTCTTGTTTCCACTTATGCAACAGAAGTATAAAACGCTGGTATAAAGATCGTAAAAATAAAAAATTGTCAACCGACCACGCAAATAAAATTGTACGAGCGTCTTTTTATGCTCGTTTGTCTACTTTTTCAGATATTACTGTTATACTTTTATATTTTTTTTTAATTTTATTTCAAATTTATGAACAAAAACCAATAATCCTCGTGTTAAATTAAATGGAAATTTATTACAGGTACTTTTTTTTATTTCTCAAGAAAAACTCTTCTTCATTGAATTTCTTTTTCGTTTTATTTTACATTCATCTCAATTTTTTATCATCTTTAATCATTTTATTTTTCATTTCATTATTATTATTAATAATAATAATAATACTGAAGCGAGATATTTCCGTACTGATCACGATAGTGTCGTCAAGTTGGCTACATATACAGTCGGTACCAAATACAAGAGGCTTGAAAAGAGCTTACTACTATCTAGATATACCAACATGGCCAAACATTTCTCCTAATACGATAATCGTATTGCACAGCACGTTCGGATATACGCAATAAGGAATATGCAATTGCAATATCTATATATATAAATGCACACATTGCTCAGATCGTCTTGTAAATGGACCCGAACCACAAAATAGCTTTTGGCTAAATCGAGAAACACTGTAGAGAAAACTTCGATGGTGTAATATCAGGAAAATCGTTTAATCGTAAATATCTGCTAGTCGATCTCTAATTTTCTTTCTATTGTTTCAGGTTTGTTTCTCTTTTGTCGTTGGCATTAAAGATAATATTGAACTTGCTATTTCAAATTGTTCTTTCTTTCTATTGTATTCTACTATTAAATATTTTTTTTTTTTTAACTTCAACTTTTTAACCTAAGTCACGTACTCGCGATTTAGCAAACTTGGCATTTGTGATTTATCTCGGCTACTTTTTCTCATGGTCATTCAGTAAAGGTGGTTATCAAGACCTGTCGTCGCACCCACGATCTTAATGATTAACCGTCTTAGATATTTATAATTTTTTTTTCCATACAATCTAATTTGCATATATTTTAAATAATTTGAATTACCAAGTAAAGCTGATTTATTTTTTTTTTCAAGCAAAGTATAATTATTTCCAAAGATAAAATAATGATAAATAGTCGATTTGCTTTATTATCGAGTAAACAAAAGTTTATTGGGTAATTTTAATTTGTAAACAGACAGATTGCGAAGGAGAGAACGAAGCAATAAAAATAGTAGACAGAAAAGCAATGTATGAGTGAACCAAGTCACGTAAATCCCAAATTCACAAGGCTCCACTGAAATTTGTCACCCATTCCAGTTAAGCTAGCGGTATGGTATAGCTTCCCAAATGGACCGGCATCACACGGTATTCGCGAACGAGAGAATAATATTCATTCATACGGCGTGGCACGCATAAACTTTGATAGTATACACAGCATGTGAGAGACACGTATAATACGCATAATCGATTGACCGTTTGGGCAAATTGTTTTCCAGTTCCCGCGATTGGAAAACTATGTGCCTATCTATCGGTGTATACATGGTATAGTACATAGGAAGAGTGCTTGAACGAGTACACTCATACAAGTCATTGTATGGTTCAATGCTTTTATATATAATATACCGGTACACATTTAGGCTCTGGAAAATTTAACGCCGTTTGATCAAGTGATTTACATTCGCATGGTGTCATGGATCACTATTTTTTAACAAAAAAAAAAACTTCTTTTTTTGGAAATGTTTATACACAGTCTATAAACATAATATGGGGTAAGTTGATTATCCCAAAATACGATCATTTCAAAATTTTGCCCAAAAAACAAAAAATCGTTTGTGTCTTATCTATTATGATATTAAGCAGAAAAAAATAATTTCATCGCGCAAGAAAATTTTTTCTCGCTCTAAGAAAATTTTCGTCTTTAATTTATAATGCAAAAAATTTCTTAGGGCAAGTAAAAATTTTTTGCCCCAAGAAATCCTTTTTTTCTGTGTCGAAATCGGCCAAAAGCTGGATTGGGGCCAAAATGAATTTAAAAAAAAAAATTATTTTTTTAATTAAAATTTTTAAAAGAAATACTCTACAGGGGAAGAGGGGCAAAAGGGGGTAGGGTAGGCAAAACTGGATACTCCCAAAATTTTATATTTTAAATGGTTTTTAAACATTCCAAAATCACTTTTGTAAATATAATTGAGCGTTATTCTGAATTTTTTTTGTTAAACTTTTTCAAAACTCAATTGTCAGTTGAAAAACATTATTGACTTGTATTTTATGATAAAAACTATTAAAAATTTGTTTTTCTTCTTTTGTATCCAATAATCATGTAAAATATCATTTTTCTTCATGTAAATTACTATAAAAAAAATTTATCTTAATCAAATTCATTGAAAATCCAGAAATTTTTTTTTTACCTTTTTTAGGGAGTACCCCATGTTGCCCGCAAAAATGAACATTTTTTTAACTTCCCGTTAAGAAAATCGAAGATTTTCAAAAATTTCGGGAAGTTATTAATTTCACCCCGATTTGCAAAAATCGAAATTCCAACAGATGTCGACGTTTTGAGGTTCTAGGAAGCTATTTTGACTAAATTTCAGATGATGTCCAAGTGTATGTATGTATGTATGTACGTACGTATGTGAATATTCTGTAACTTTTGAACGGATGAACCGAGTTTGATCGTCAAGGTGTCATTTGACGCGGCTTGTTATTTACTATAAACACTGAAAATTTGAGCTTAATCGGTAGGGTACGTTCGGAGATATTCCAAAAATAAAATTTTTTCAAAAATGTATTTTTTGAATAACTTTTAATTCGCTTGATGGATTGATTCCAAAATCTAATCAGCTCTAAAACTTTATAAGCCGCATCGAATGCCACCTCAGCCATCAAAATCGGTTCATTCGTTCAAGAGAAACCGTGAACGAAAGAATTAAAAAAAAATTTTTTTTTTAGTTTTTTTGAAATTTCTCAAAAACGACTCGATAAATCAATTTTAAAATTTGATCAGCTCTAGAACCCAATTAAACGCGTCGATCGCCACCTCAACCGTTGCAATCGGTGAATTCGTTCGAGAGATATCGTTGGAGAAAAAATGGTAAAAAACGTTATTTTTCAAAAACAAAGGCACTCAAAAGTATTTTCGAGCTCGAAAATGTATTCTTGACAATGTTTTCAAGCTCAAGGAGCTCGAAAACTGCGGGAAGTTTTGAGGCTGGTCCGCAGGGTAAACTGACAGACCGATTTTTTTAACGGTAGCTGAAAATTTTTTCTATTGACTTTGAATATCATTAAGAAAATAAAGATTTAGTGTATTTGAGTCCTCGAAAACTTAGTATTTCCTTAAGTACCCCGTTTTGCCCCTCCCCCCCCCCTAACTATTAGCTATGACTTGAACATTGATATGTGAATTATTTTGTATAATTGCTTTTAATTTCAAAACAGAATTCAGAAGTTTTTTTCTGTATTTTTTATACCAACATTACCGTTATATACAATTTTAAATTTAATAGCAAACACGAGAAAAACTTCCCAACTTACCCCTATTTTTTTTTAATAACTGTACATAAACATTTGAAAAAAAAAAAAATTTTTTTTATTTAAAAAATGGTGTTTCATTTTGCTTCTCTTTCTCCTAATAATTATTGCAATAAAAAAATGCAAAAAAAGGTACTTAGTACTCAGTACTTGGTACTTGAAAAAAAAAAAACTCTTTGCATGGTTAAATTTATCCGCCACGTTGAAATATAAAAATAGTACAATAAGTTAATATAGTATAGATATAAAAGGAGGATAAAAAGAGTGGATTATAATAAAAAAAAAGTTGAATAAATAATGAGCTTTGTTGAGAGACAACATCTTGACTCGAAATGAGCATCCCTATGTAAAGAATCCGGTTGATGAGAATGCATTGTCAATTTTTAGCTTTCAACCGAGCAATATTATTCGTGAAAAAATCCTGGTTACTGGTGAAGACAATAATGAAAAAATAAAATAATAATGTGCTTTCAAAAAAATATATACTATTGTGTATATATCTGGCCAATGTAACCAAGGTAAAGTAGGATTTATAAAGAATATTAAATGTATATAACTATTTATTTAACTGGGTCTTTATGACAGTAAATATAAAAATAATAATAAAATATTTTATTGAGAATTTTTAATCAGTAAAAATTTATTTGTTCTGTGTAAATAATGCTTGCGTTGAAAATTTTTATCTTTTGTTTTCGCAAGAGCTTAAGCCAGGGATACATATTATTTGACATAAATAATGTACATCTGTTATAAAAGATCGGAAAATATAAAAAATGAGGTAAAAAATTTCGTCAAGTTAGGGATGATGAAAAATATTTTTGACCACGTAGAAAAATCCCAAGGGGTGGCACGATAAAAAAGACGAAAGAGTTGAATGCCAGAGAATACGTAATGATCCCAGGATCCTTGGAAGCTTTAGAATATCCCACAAACACATCCCGAGGGTAAATCTTTCGATCGCTATGTCATCTTCTCTTTTCTCATTTTCTTCTTCGTGTTTGCCGAGATTTTTTATATTCATTTTTTTTTGCTCTTTTTTTAAATTTATCTTATTACATTTTTTTATATCTGGCTGTAAAATACACATCTTTACAACCTCAATGAGCGTCTTCATTAATTTAAATTAAAAAATTTTTAATTCGTACTCTATATTGTGTTTGAAAAAATAAAATTTCTTAACAAATTAGAAATTTATCGTTAAATGTCTCAGTGCAAAATAGTAATTAAGAATACTCGTATAGAGAGTCTAGTGAAATTAAGTCGTACAGTGATGTATAATAATGAGTTAAAACCATTAATTTTTGGGCTCAGATGGAAATTAACAAACCGAGTGAATCGTCAAACAATTTAATGCAGGTATGAATGATTGAAGTATAGAGAGTTGAGAAACCGCTAGTCACGAAAACACTCTAGATATATAGATATATATACACATAATATGAATGTCGAGAGTTGCATGAAGTAAATTTCTAATGCATAATATCCCGGGTGTCTCGTGATGAGGACGAATACCACACAGCGGAGCAAAGAGTGAGCCTCGTAGAGTCACTTCCCAGTGGAGGAAACACACAGTATATAAAGTTAGTATAGTGCAGCACAGAGAGAGAGAGAGAGGGGGGGTCCTAACCTAAGTGTGTTCGCTACGATTAATCTAAATTAATGTCGTCGTTGGTTGATGCCAGCCACCAATCAGGGCCACCCCTAAATGTTTAACGTGTCATCCGTGAGGTTACAAATTTCGACTCCCTACTCATCTATATGTATAATGCATATATATATACAGTTCTCTAGCTCCTTTCGTACGTTTACCCCTCGTTTACTAAAGTTCTCCAAATTCTCACTAGTTGACAACCCGAGCTCGAGTATTCAATCTTTAAGATCAAAAGCTTCCTTCCTTCCTTCGTTCATCGCATTACTAACGAGTAACTGACGTTTTCAAAATTTAATTACCGACTTCAGACGGTTAATTGGATGCTCATCTTCTTAAATATTTTATAGATTATTTTTAATTTTCAACTGTCACATGATCGACACAAATTATGAGGGTCACAAGGGGTCTGCAGGACTTTACCTTCATTAACTAGTTGTAAAAATCGGATTAATCGATATTTTTACAATAATTTTTTAGAGATAATATTAGAAAATTTTTATAAAATCTAGTATTGATTTTTATCACACAGTTATAATAAAAAAAAAATTGCTAATTATTGAGAATAAGTGTATTTTGACAAAGTATCGATAAAAAAGTTAAAACTTCCAGTATGTATATTTATTTTAATAAATTAAGAGCAAAAATTTCCATCGGGAATTTATAATTCAATTAAAAAAATAGCCCGAGTCAAAATATTAGACGTAAACTGAACGTTTTTAACTTTTTGAACATTCAAAATGTAACTTCGTCTCACGAATCTAATAAAATATTAATAAAACCTACTAAAAAAATCGGTCTATTAGTTGACCCTGCGGGCCAGTCCCAAAACTTCACGCTGTTTTCGAGCTCTTCGAGCTCGAAAATACTTTTGTATGCCGCTGTTATCGAAAAAAAACGTTTTTTACCATTTTTTTTTCCAATGATATCTCTCAAACGAATCGACCAATTAAGACGGTTGAGGTGACAATTGACGCGTTTTATTTAGTTCTAGAGCTGATCAGATTTTGAAATTAATTTATCTGGCCGTTTTTGAGAAATTTCAAAAAAACTAAAAGAAAATTTTTTTTTAATTCTTTCGTTAACGGTTCCTTTTGAACGAATGAACCGGTTTTGATGGTTGAGGTGACATTCGACGCGGCTTATGAAGTTTTAGAGCTGATTAGATTTTGGAGTCAATCCACCGGGCACATTAAAAGTTATAAAAAAAAAAAATTTTATTTTTGGAATATCTTCGAACGCACTTAACCGATCAAGCTCAATTTTTTACAGCTTTTAGATATTAACAAGCTGCGTCGAATGACACCTTGACTATCGAAATCAGTTCATCCGTTCAATAGTTACAGATATTTACATACGTACGTACGTATATACACACATGTATACACTCGGACATCATCTTGAAATTAGTCAGAATAGCTTTTTAGAACCTCAAAACGTCAAGATCTGATCGAAATTCGGTTTTCGAAAATCGGACCAAAACCAATAACTTCCTGAATTTTTGAAAATTTTCAATTTTCTTAGCGAGAAGTTAAAAGGTTATACAAGTGACCTTGGATTGACCGAATTGTAATTGATTATTTGCAAATATCTCTGTAAATGTTGAGTTATTTGAAAAATTAAAAAAATTCTTTTTTGTAGCACTTTAAATTCTCTACAAAAAAGGTATTTTATATTTTTTTCGATAACTGAATAGCTGACGAGATATTTCAAGTTTAAAAATACATGAATTAGATATTGAAATTCGGAGTTGAAAATTTCCTGATTTCTTCTTGACCTCATGTGACCTTTAATGATTAACTTATCCAGCGGACAAAGAAACTTTTGTTTTTCGTCTTTTACTTGTAAGATTTGTGATGACAACTAAATTTTATTTAAAATATAGTTGACAAAGAAATATATTTTTGATCACAACAATTCGATGGAGTGACATTCGATTATTTGGTTTTATCCCCTAGGGAAACATATTTATGTAAAATTTGTTTTTTATAGCCATTGTAAAATTACAGGATGATAATAGACAAATATATTTGGCAAAGAGACACATTAATATGTTGTTTCATGTCGACACATAGTCCGAAAGCAATAAAAATAAAGTAATAGCCTTGTAGGCACGTAGAAAAATATAAACTCATTGGCTGGCAAGGCAACGTACGTAGATAGTGTCATGAATCATGAGTCTCTGGCGCACGGTCATAGTTCCCATTGTTTATTGGACCGTTAGTGTTCTCTCGGCACCGAGTGAGAATTTAACTCAGTAACGAAATATCTTTTCCCATCAACTTGTATCAACGATTTTATGACGTTAATCATCCAATCGTTAAATTTGCGGGAAATAGAAAGTACCCAAATACTTTAGATAACTTTTATGAATCGTAAAATCATTGAAACATTGCTCAAAACTATTGTCTGTCATTCCATTATGCTTTATGCAACTGTTTTCATAATTTCATCAAACTAATATAATTATTTCGGACTGAGTTTAATGACTAGTGATCATTAAATTTATTGTTTAATAATTTATCATTTAAATTTAAAACTGAGGATTTATTTAAACGGTTTTTACACTTTCGTCACTCTCCTCACTTCCTTTACGTAACACCGGCAACAAGGCTCTGTTTTATCTTAAACATTTAAACATCACCATCACTTTAAACTCGTGACTTAAATGAATTTCTTCACTTGCAACGCCCTCCGTTGATCAATCAGCAGTCGAGAAGCGGCAGCAGTTGCACCAAGTGATTCATGAGTCTACTACTCAATAATGTAAACAAATAAATACAAAACTAAATTCTGGTGTATCAGGAACATCAACATCAACATCAACTGTAACAGTAACAGTAGACGGAACTAAAGAAATCCAAAGCTATAAATTTTTGATGCTAAAACTCTGTACACTACTCACTAATGACCAGCGCCATTGTGATTTCCAGCACTTTTCATCGTCGACTGCATATTCAAATTTATCGTTGTATTTTCTGCGTATACGGCATACCACTATGTCGACAGCAGTAAAAAAACAAATTAATTTACTGTGAAAAATGTTTACTTTGCACTATGTTCAATGGCCACATATATGATTAAGGTGTTTATTTATTTTCATTTGGTTTTTTTTTTTTATACTCTTTTTTCTAGTCAATGTATTTTTTATTTTGTGTATTGGAGTTAGATTTGTTTGCGATAAAATCGAATAAAGCCGATAGAATATTCAAGCGAAAGATTTATTTTGATTTGAATCTCCATTCTGACTGTAAAGTTCATTAGATTTAAATATTTATGAGCCAAAGAGAAGTAGAAAAGACTGGATCAATTTGGTGTGGAAGAGAAAACGACTTGGTATTTTTAGTTTTATTTCTTTTACCTTTTCTTTGCTATAAGAATAATAGGTACGCGGTGTGTAGTGGAGTATGTAGGCGAGAACCCAAGGGAAAAAAAGCTTATAGTAAGGGGTGTACGTACAATAAAAGTACCCTCGAGAGGATAACGGAAAAACGTGTTCCTCGAACAGAGAAACAGTGTTAAACTTGGGATATCCTGAGGCTTCTCGTTCCCACGGAAATTCACCGTGGCTATCACTGTTTGTTTCAGCTCGTCGTTGAACTAAGATCAGTTTCTGTTGTCTGTTACTTTTTACGTTATTTCTTATTTCTTATTACTCATTCTCATCGTCAGGTTGCTGATACTTTTGATATTGCTGCTGCTATTTCAAGCGCCATCACTGGTACAGACATGAAAGAAAAATATATCTACTATAGGGTAGACGAATAAAAGTGGCGATTCTGTGGCATAAAACCTATCCTTGAAAAGAGGAGACGATAAAACTTTTGTAGAACGTAAATCAACGCGCTACGAGAATTCCAACACACCGTGAAACGATCTTTTGTTCTTTTTGAGTTTACGAGCCAGCATGAGAGTTGGACAGAGTCTAAACGGATCATCCTGCTCCATACATCTTCGACTTGTCTTGTAAAAGGGATTTTTGACAAAAAATTTTTCTACATTTCTTTCATTTTCATTTTTTTTTTTTTTTTTTTTTTACTATTGGGCTTTTGATAAATTGACTCACTCTGTCCAGCACTATTCATTTTTTCTGGATACTTTCACTTTCAGTTTTAAAAATGATTTATAATATATTTACTCATGCAGGATATTATATTCTTATATAAATATAATGTCAATAAATTGTGTTGGCTTTTTTTTTTTTTTATAAAAATTTTAGTAAATAAAGAAAGAGCGAGCAAAATACCCAAACATTTTTTTGGAAAAGAATGCTCTTTAAAAATGACCTTTATTACACGGAAAAAAAAAATTTCTTGGCATAAAAAACTATTACGTCCCAAAACAATTTTTACCTGCCCCGATAAATTTTCGCCATTATGAATTTAAAAAAAAATTTTTCTTGACGAGAAAAAATTTTTTTTCGTGTCAAGAAAAATCGGCTGCCCAATTTCAAAACACAGTAACTGACGAAAATAAAATTTTTGAAATATGTATTGAATCATGTCCACAAGACCCCACTAGAACTAAAAATACTAAAAACTTGATTTTGAAAAATTTGTCTCTTACTGTGTTTTGAAATTGGACTGCCGAAATATTTTTTTCAATTCATAATGCAAAAAATTTCTTGCGTCAAGAAATACTTTTTTTCTGTGTACTTTTATTATTTTCAAGCGATTTAAATTATAATATATACAAAATTTTCTTTTGAATGCATCACAGCTCATATTTTTATCATAAATTTCTAAGAGTATACGTTTCATTAAATTTTATCAAAAATATGAAAAAATAATTTTTTTTAATTTCTTCGAGTTTACCTCAATTTGCCAAAAAATTAAAAGTAAAGGTTTTTTTTATGGTAATTGAAAACAATTTAAGTGAAAAATATCAGATTTACCGTGATCATGATAAAACATCGCTTTTTTATCTGTAACGTAACCTTTTTCCGGTTATCCTCTCTATATACATGTAATAAATTTAAATAAATAGAAGAAGCAAGTTAGTCAATCATAACCAAATTTTCATCCGAATTTGGCCCTATTAAGTATGCGTCCCTTAGGATCATTTCCAGAATTTATTTATATACTTGCAGTAAGTCCTTACCCGGATTGAAAGATGGTTCCGGTCTACCAAGCGGAAGAGGTCTCACCGCTATACCACACACCGTACCCAGTATAAATCGAAAATTTTTCATGAGTAAAACCCACTGGCTTTTGCTGCTTCTGCTTTATACTTTAGCTTTACTATATTTGATTCAAGAACACGTATGTCTCATTGAGTAATCGATTTTAAATTCCATCCAATATGAAATTTTATTTATACGCTAATTCACTGAACCTGAAAAAGTCTCAAAGAAACGTGACGTATTGTGGATAATTTAAAATACAATTTTCAAACAACATACAGTCGCTTCTTTTATTATTATTCGTACAATACAGTATACAGTAGTACATAATATATAATATATAACTCGCAGATTCACTTTATTCATCCGAGTTTTAATTTAAACGGACGTTAAATAAAAATATAAATAAATATAAAAATGAAAACAAGCTGTTAAACTTTTTCAGGCATAAGTATTCCTTAGTGTTTTCTTTCTGTTACGAGTTATATAACCGGTCAGGAAATATCCGGTCATTTAGCTAATGGATCGTTACTTTTTACTAGAGGAAACGCTGAGTAAAGGGTGTGCAGTTTATCTGGGAATTAAAAGTTTTCACGTAGAGTTATTAGCCGGACGAAAGAAAATGAAAGTACTTTCGCTAACTCAAGGATACAAAGTAGAAAAAAAAAAAATAAAAAATTTTAAATAAAACAAAGCGGGAAAAAAAAGTTACAGCAAGTTAAAATTAGAGTGGATTTATAAGAATCGAGTTATTACCGATTATTATTGGCTTGAGGGATTGCGAGTACTTAAGAATAGAAAGAGAAGATTCTTGGAGTTTGCCAATAAGTTGAGAGGATTGAAAGTCGAACGTTGTCGTCATCATACAGAAATATATATCTATTGAGACAGTACGTTTTACTTCTTTCGTCTACTATATACTTTTCCATTCAATCAATGTGAAAGGAAAATTATAATAAAATATAATTAATAATAATAAAATAAATTTTTTTAATAATGAAAAATATTTTTACAACTTTATTAAACTTTTTATCATAATAATTTTATAAATTATACAAATTTGATTTATTTCTCATTTATTTTTGTTAACTAAAAAAAAAAAATAATAATAATAAAATCGACAGATATGATTTGTGTGAACGTTTTCAGGCAACGATGTTTTGACTGACTTATTTTTCGTTGAAACAAAAAGAATCGTTTATCTAGAGTCTGACCTTGTTTTCGAATCGAGATGACCAGAATTTTAGTGTTCACCGAACCAGAAAAAAATTATAAGAAAAATAAAAAATTAACAATCTTAGAAAACAACGTGGAGAACAATTTAGCTCTTTACACAACGTCCGTAACAGAGTAGAGGGAAAGATAAAAAATCGCGGATGATAACTTTTACGTGTCTTTTGTCACTGGAATAGCTTTTTTAATTTTTTTTACTACCGTTTTTTTTTTTTGCTTAGAGTTTGTGACAAAGACCGATGGATTGAAATGTCAGATGAGAAAAAAAAGCCACAGATAAATGTAAGCTAATAAGCTCACTGGAGAATAAATAATAATGGGTTGTAAAAAAATGAATAAATAGAAGGAGAAGAGGAGCGTAATGGAAAAAATGCTGGTATTACATTTAATAGGTAGGGCGGACACAAAAGTACAAGGTAAGCATGTGTACACAAACGTTCGCTCTATTATCACAGCAGGACGCTAATGTTTAAATCGATAGCTGGTTAAAGGGGTGCAGAGTAGGCGACCTCGATATACGCGTGCTACTCTCACGGGCTCTGAGATGCTGGGAAAATCCAACTGAAGGAAAACAAGTGAAGGATGAAAAAGTGGAAAATAGGTGAAATACCAACAATGCGAAATAAATTAGTCTGCTCTAGGATAAATTTCTTTTGCTCATTTATTTTGACTATACACACCTGAAATAATTACATTTTTTACAAATTACTTAAATACTTTGTTTTATTTACTTTCCCTCAACTCAAACGGAAGTTGATAAAAAATTTGTGTTCAAATAACATTAAGACAGTTAATTTTTTTTAATTTACGTGACGACGAGGGCATTACAGACGACCTAAAATTCTTTATAAATTAAAATTATAGGGTAGAAGTACCATTTGTGGTCACTGCTCCATTTTTGGACATTTGATACTTTATTTTAATTAATGAAAAAGGATAAAATAAAATTTTCATTTTAATAGTGGGATAAAAGTATCTTTGAACACATTTTAAAAATTAATTATTAGGGTTACAAATAAGTTTCCGCCGTTTTTTAACACAAATTAAATATTTATTATAGAAGAACGGTAATATAAATTTATTTAAAATATTGCCCATCACTTGCAACCACTTTTTCCCATCTCTCAGGCAGCATTCGAATCCCACGTCTGAAGAACTTCTTGTCTTTTGAGGCTATCCACGAATCAACCCAATTTTTGGTATCCTCATAAGATGTGAACCGCTGCGCCGCCAGAGCATGTGCCATGGACCGGAACAGGTGATAATCGCACGGTGCAATGTCTGGTGAATACGGCGGGTGGGGTAACACTTCCCAATCAAGTGTTTTCAAGTACTTTTTCACGGGAGCCGCGTTCCCTTTTTAGGTAGATTTTTTTAAAAATCTAACTATTGTATTTGTCCTCATGGTCGATTTTACAAGGGATTTCGTCATAAACTATCATAATTAGTTGAGTAGAGTTCAAAAATACCACTCGTTGAAAAATTTATATATGTATGTATATATATATATATATATATATATATATATATATATATATATATATATATATATATTTATGTAATAGAACCGACTTTTGAGGACACGATTGCGTCTACAATTCTTATCCGATCTTAATGAAATTTCCTACACTTATTCTATGTGTGAATACCACGGTTAAGTTCGAAGATGGGCTGATTCGGTCGATTAGTTTAGAAGTTATGGCTGTCTGAAATTTCAACGATTTTTCGAAAAAATCAATTTTTAATCACTTTCAAGTCCATATAACTTTAAAACTACAACTCATAGATAATTTCTGCAAGAAGTATTTTAAAGCGTGACTAATGAGCTTTAATTTATGACCTCAAACTTTATATTTTGACCATTTCTTCCAATAACTTCATAGCCTTGAAAATTTTAATGGAATCAAAAAATGTTGAAAATATGGTTTTCATTCCACATAACTTATGCTTGTCCCATTATAATCCAGTTTCGTCAGTTGTATTTCATTGTGCACAAAATACTCTGTAAATTTCACTGCTATTTTATATATTAAAAGTATTTCTTTTATTACTTATGGTGTATCAAACGTACCTCTACTCCCCATGATTATCACTTGTCTTGTCATTACGATAGCACCCACAGTTCTCATCGGATCTTGATGAAATTTTTTACACTTATTCTATAGGCGATTACCTTGATCAGGTTCGAAGATGGGCTGAACCCCTCGAATAGTTTTGAAATTATGGCTGTTTGAAATTTTCATGATTTTTCGTAAAAATCAGTTTTTAATCAACGCTAAAGCTCATATAACTTCAAAACTAATATTCATACACAAATTCCGTAAAAAGTATCTAAAAGCTTGACTAATAATCTCGCATTAATGACCTTAAGCTTTATGTTTTGACTATTTCTTCCAATAATTTGATACCCTTGAACTTTTTAATGAAATCAAAAATGTTGAAAATATGGTTTTCATTCCACATAACTTATGAATTTCCCATTATAATACAATTTTGTCACGTGTATTTTATTGTTAACAAAATAACCTGTTTATTTCACAGCTATTTTATATTTTGAAAGAATTATTTTCATTTTAACTGGGCTTGTCATGGTAACAGCGATTACAATTATGATCTCATACTAATTAAATTTTCAATACTTTATTTATGTGAAGGTTAATTTGGTACATTACCTACATAATATTATGTCAAATCAACTATCTGAAGTTCTCTATCAATAATAATCGTTGTCTTTTTTGAGCCTCATTCCTAGAAAACGAGTCTAATTTCATATCATGACTATACACTAACAAGATATGTATGTATAAAACTATTTTTTTATATCATTTAATTGACAAATCTACCTTCCATTTCGGCTGCCGAATGGCC
>OZ024710.1:6418156-6607815 GCA_964016945.1 Microplitis deprimator | reverse complement strand
ATAGTAACCAGTACTTTCTCAAATAGTTTTCAGGAATATCCAAGACGGTAAAAATGAATTACGGTTTTGAATTTTATTATTTCATTAAATTTACGATAAAATCAATTAACTTTAATTCAAGAAATGAAATCGTAATAGCTAATGCCTATAAATAATTAAAAACTAATTGTGTCAGACAAATTTTTTTTAACGTTTAATTTTATAAAAAGGTATTAATAATAAATTAACTAAATGAATGCATTTTTTTTTGTAACTCAAATTATTTTTTGTTTTAATTTTCAAAGATTTATTCAGATATTTTTTTTTTATTTTCTACATGTAAATTTTCTTTTCAAAAAATAAAAATTTTAAACCTGACAATTTTTCAATCTAAATTACAAAACTTGTAATTCATAAAAAAACTATATAAAAGTACATCGGATGAAAATAGAGCATATAAGTAGGAAGGGAGATTTTTAAAATAAATTTTCCAAGTGAAATTAGTATATTAAAACTTGATTACTAAATTTATTGTAAAATAATCAAAATTATAACAAACAATCGACATGAAAGTATAAAATAAAAGACAGGATATATAAGATTGCTGCGTAATTCAATGAAATAATAAAATTCAAAACCGTAATTCATTTTTACCGTCTTGGATATTCCTGAAAACTATTTGAGAAAGTACTGGTTACTATCTCAGAAAGTATACAGTCCTGTCTTGCGCAGTAACTACTGTCATCTACAAAACGACACACGTGCTATCTGTAGATAGTATCTTGTAATATCTTAGAAACGTGCCTATACTTTCCGGCAAAGTACTCGTTACTTTACAGATGCCACTGACTACTCTCTAAGAGTGTACTATATGAGATATTGGTGATTTCTGTCTGGGATAGTACTCAGTACTATCCAGAGAGTAGTGGATACAATCTAGATAGCATACAGTACTTTCTGAAATTATTTTTTTTACAGAAAGTACTCAGTACTATCTCAGAGAGTTGCCACTACTATTTTTTATTTTCCGTGTAGCTCGTATCGCTTTAAAATTTGGTAAATATATCAAACTCATGAAAATATGAGAATGACAAAAAAAACTTTGCTTTTGAGGGGTTCCATTGTGACCTGGGAGGTCCATTGTGTCCCGATCTTCCCTATATACTTTCAGATATGATCTTATACCTAGATATATCTAAACAGATATGACCATCTGTCCAGATCTGGTCTATAATATATATCAAGAAATTTGAATGATTATCAAAAAAAAACTTTTGTAAATATAATTAAATCTGACAAGATCTGTCTAGATATGATCAGACTGAAATCCAATATATGACCAGATATAATTTGATCTGACCAGATCCGAACACACCCGTTAGATCTAATCTTTTTTTTACAAATAATGTTAAATTGAGCTCTTGAATTTATTGAAAAATTTTCTGTATTAGCTTCACCTATTGTCTAAAACAAAATTTAATTATAATCTCCAAAAACGAGTAAGTTGTCCAAATATAATTTCTACGAATAAATACTTGATTATTGAAATATATAGCTACCAATTATAGATAATATTGAAAATATAAATAATAAAGCCTTTGTTAAAATCTGCACTTATTGAAAACTGACTTCATGTCGTTTACCCCAAGTTTACAAATTTATTACTTTAATATATAATATTTGAAAACATATATATATATATATATATATATATATATATATATATATACGGAGTTGATATTCTACCCTTACATCCTTTATATCATATCAGTAACAATGTGAGCTGAGCGTATAGTAGTATCACGATTAGAGTTTCATGCTCCCATTAAATACAACGCACTTGCTCGGAGGCATAAAAAATATCCGAGGGCTGTACGGCGTGACATGATGTTATAAACTTGTTATAACAATATATAACTAACACTCGCACCTACCAGCAGTCAGTGTACTCCCTTTACAATCTACACTATGTTATATAAATATATAAATTTTTAGTTATAGCAAAAAATATTGCAAAACTCCCTCAACCGAATATGCTCATTTATCACTTGTTTATCTTTAGTGATATACCCACTACTACGTACCGCTTAAAAATTTACCATCTTCAAGATTAAGTGGAGAATTAAACTTAATTTTAAAATCTCAACTCTTCTTACTTTTAGATTTATTGCACTGTTATTACTTTACCTGAGCAGAGTCTCGAATAAAAGTGAAATTAAAATATTTGACGGTGAGAAAATAGATGAAGGAATGAAAAACATAACAATTGTGATGAACAAACAAAGTTTTGTAATAGAAGAAAAAAAACAAGTGACCTGTTGTAAAACATTTTGAGTTTTCTGGAACAAACATAAGCTTTGACATTTTATGTGAAAAGTTTCTTGCAGTTTGTACAATGGGACAAGACAAAAATGTTATCACTAAAATTCCACATTGCGTTTATCTTTATCGTCACTCTGGATTCTGTCGTGTGTCATAACAGACTTTGAGATGGTTTCGTGTGTAATGTCTGAAATAACCAACAAAAAAATTAAATGGTTCTATTTATATATTAAGGTGGTCGTTAAAAATTAAATTTTTAGACGCCCCATAAAAAACTTCTTTTTAGTACTCTCTAAACATGAATAAGTGAAATAAGTGAATATTCACTAATTCTGAGTGCCAACCGAACCACTTTTTGAAATTAGTGGTTCGGTTTGCACTTGAAATTCGTGAATATTCACTTATTTATGTTTAGAGAATAAAAAAATAGGTGGGGAATTTCGTTTTTTCTTTTTAAGTAAAAAGAACACGTGCCCCAGGACGATCAGTTTATTTTTCGATACAATCGTGGTTTTTTTTAAATATCTCATGAAATATGCAAGTTAAAAGAAAAAATCATAGGAATAATTTTGTAGGAAATTAAATTCTTGACAAAAAAAGTCATTTTCATTTTTTTTATAAAATGTTTATTTACGAAGATATTTTAAAAAAACTTTGTTAGATTTTATCAATTGAGCATTTAAAAGATTACGAATGTTAAAAATAAGGTTTTTTCTTAAATATAGACAACTTCGTAACTCGTAACATATCAATCATTAATGCTTGTTATAGTTTCTATATACTTGGAAAAATTTTATTTTCAAAATTTGCAATCCTTAAAACGTTCAATTCATCAGATCTAAAAAAATTTTTTTTAAAATATCTTCATAAATACACATTTTATAAAAAAAATGAAAATGACCTTTTTTGTCAAGAAGTAAATTTCCTACAAAATTGTCCCTATGATTTTTTCCTTCAATCTGCATATTTCATGAGATATTTAAAAAAAAAACCATGATTGTATCGAAAAATGAATTTCGGTCATCCTGAGGCACGTGTTTTTTTTACTTAAAAAGAAAAAGCCAAATTCCCCACTTATTTTTTTACTAAGAAGAAGATTTTTATGGGGCGTCTGAAAAAATTTAATTTTTAACGATCATCCTAATATATATTTATAAACTTCATATTTACTCCATGAAATTTATAATTCACGTATTTCGGTGACAATTTTTTTCGGGTACAACAAATATTATCTTACACTATCGTAATATATAACATAATTTAGCTGTTGAAAAAAGATAGGAATAAAAAGTTAACAATAACTAATAAAAATTGTTTATTTAGCGTATTTATTTTCAAGTTTATATTCTCCGGAGGCATATCACGTCAGCGTGTTATCCTGCTGCCGCTGCTACTATACAATATAGAATATTACAGTGCAGTTTTACGAGCGATAGTGGAGATGTACTGGTAATTTGGAGGCCATGTTAAATATTTTTTGTTTACTCAATGCTCCTGATTTTATGTATTTAAAAAAAAAATTCATTTTAATGAATTATTTTAGAAAATTGAAATGTGAAATCCGTGTAATTTCTTCTTCGAACTCTTAATATTATATATTATTTTAATAAGAAAAAGTCAAATCTACAGTAAAAATATTTTACGAGTTGTCGTTTATTATAAAATATCGAAATTATTGCTTATTGTTATTAAAACATCGAAATGGATTCCGGATGTTGGCTAATTTTCGCTCGACTGGATATTACAACTGTAATTAAACATCCGCTTTTTGTCACCCACTTTATTGTTGTGTCTTAGCTCAACAGATTGACAATTCGAAGTTCTATAAAAGTCGACTTACTTAGGGTATTTTGTATTCAGTTATTTATCGGACGTATTCAGAGTAACACGATATGATTTTGCGGGTAAGTGCATAGCGATATCATCCTTGATAATAAATTCACACATCGTTAACTATTTATTTTTAATTTTACACTCAAGTATTTAATAAATTTTCACGGAAATTTCACTCTCACGGAAACTTATCGTTATTAGTAACGTTTTTGAAAATTTTATTTCTGACAAATATTTTCATATTACAAAATTTAAGAAGCTTTGACATCGATTTCTTCAACAATATTTGAGTAGGTGTGTGTACGCGCGCGCATGTGTTTGTGTATGTGTATGTATACAAAATATTATCTTATAATTTTTTCAAAAAAAAGAATCAATTTCATTACAATCGAGAAAGTTTATTGAGTCTTAACAATATTTTGAATAAAAAAAAATTTTTAATTTTTTAAAATAACTTATGAGTAGATGAGGGCTGGTCAAAACGTGGCACCTAAAAATATCATGTTAAATTATAATTTATTACACTTTCGATTATTTTTTTAAAACATTAAATTATTTTTGCAAAAATTTTTCTAAAATTTCTTACTCATAAATTGTATTATACACTATAGTCCTTAAATTTATACGTGCATCACTATATTCATTAAATTTCGATTAAAACAGTTTCGGGATACAGCATTTTACCTGAAAATAAAGAAAAAAAAATACTTTATTTTAATAGAAAACGTATCTCATTTCCTTGAAATATAAGAGAAAAATAAAAGATTTACAGTATACTAAATTAAAAAACCGTTTTTTTTCTTTAGCATCCTCATTTTGCCCGGCCTTCCTCTATTTGATCTAATTAATCTTAAAACTTAATTGGATTCAGGTCTTGAATTTTCTTTTCTTCTTACAAAATTAATTTGAATTAATTGATTCCTTCGAGAAATCATGAGCCAAAAATTACCTTTTGATTTAAATTTTATCTAGAAATACCTTATAAAAGAATTTATGGATGTAAATAAATCTTGTGACAATCGGAAAAGTTTACAAGCCAAGATTAAAATTTTATTTCACTTCAAGTAACAAAAGAGTTTCCTAGAAAACGATTTCTACAAAACAAAGTTTTCTATACATTCGATAAATATTTAAATTGATTTGAACGTCAACTCAATGATTAATTGCAAGAGCCTTTTAAAAATATTGTACCGGAGATTCCCGGGAATTTCGCTTGAATATATTTGTCTGTTAGTAAAAAAAAAATTAAACAAAATTTATAAGAAACTATTTTTCGTAAATTAAAGGTGATATGAATTTTCCAAAAAATTAAAAAAAAAAATTCTATAAATAATTATTTAGTATAAATTCTTTGAGCATACAGAATAAAAAATTATTGGGTTGGCCTACATGCGGTCAGTTGATTACTGCATTTTTATTTTATACAATTAGACCTTAATTTTTTATTCTATTCATGTTTATATCCATTTTAATAATTTATGAATATTAAAAATAAAAATGAAAAATATATAATGGGCTCGTCAGTATTCCTATGCGAGAATGAATAAAGCTATTAATGAATTTCCAGGCATATAATTTCTACCGAGTAAACCGAAAACGAGGAGAAAAGAAAAGTCGAGCGAAAAAAAATTTATTTAAACACGAACATTTCTCACGTTGCGTGATAATACGAACTCAAAGAAAAAAAGGGTTGAAAATGTTTATTCTAATTGTACATAATAATATAAATTAGTTTTAATTTTTTTACTTTTTTAATTTCAATTTCAACCAACCTTTTTTTCACTTAAATAACTCTAATTATTTCTGTTTCAATTACGCTTAATTAATTGTTATAAACTACGCCAAGTTATACAGCTGGTGAATGCGACGCAATTCTCGAAGGTTGATTTGTATTGGTGCGGTTGTTATTTCATCGAAATTGAAGTATGCATAAATTCGCACAAACAGTTTCGTATACCAATCAGTAAGATCTTTAAGTATGAATTATATTGTTTGTTGATTTAAACCAGAGTTAATCAAGTATTCGTAACTTAATTCCCATTGGAGGTGAATGCAAACTTTATTGAATCAATTGGCCGAGAAGTATTTCATTTATTTTTTTTTTTAATTTTTATCTATTCGGTCTTTGAACTTAATCAATTTATCGTGAGCTAATTATTAAATAAAATGATGTAGAATTATAATTTTGCTGAGTCAAACTGTTGGATGTAGCAAAACCATTGTCCATTTCGACTATCGTTTTCCCATCAGCCGGGTGAGATATTTGGAAAAGGATAGATAAAAAGAGGGGGGTGGGAAATGATAATGGACGGATTCTCGACGATTTAGTGGATATTATCTCGTTGTTCCGCTTGAACGTGCAGGACGAACTCGGCAAGTTGCTTGATCTCGGGAGTTTTGAACGCCATAGACTGTAAAGGGTGGTTAATACATATATATAGAACTATATATAGTGAATGGTGGAGAGAGAACACTTTGTTCAAAATTAAGGGAATGAAGGAAGCTAACGCTAAGTCAATTCTCGGATAGTATTTTAGGGTATATTAATATGTAATAATATACGTTTGATAGTGGGCTTTGGTGTTGATCGCCTTGGTGATTGGAATTACTGATGCAAGATACCGGGATCCACGTACAAGGAACCAACAATTTACGGGACCGGTTATCAAAGCTGAGACAAATGGCGCAGTTGACTTGGTTAGAGTTACGCGAGACGTCGAGAACCCTGCGGCTCCTAGTGTCGGAGATATACAGGATTCTCAGACAGAGGTAAGTAATACAAAGTTTCTAACTTTGAAGACGAAAGATATGGATGAAGATTGATAATGATAAATTTAAATTCTATATATGTTATAGAAAACTTTGAAGAAACGTCAAGCAGAACCTCTCACGGTGTCTGTGGGTGCACCGACATTTATTCCAAATAAGTTAAAAAATAACGTCATTCTTGGTTTAAAAGCACCAGGTGTTTTAGAAAAAGCTTCTTCAAGATTGGGTTTCGCGGATAATAATGCTGGTGAAACTTTTCATCATGGTTTTCACCATGGTCATCATCATGGACACCATCATGGCCATGAACACAAACATGGACATCACTCGAAACATGACCATGGTCACCATCATAAACACGAGCATGGACATCACCACAAACATGGACACGAACATAAACATGGTCATGATCATCATGAAGACCATCATCATCACGAGGACCATCATCATGGTCACAAAGAGGATCACAAACATGATCACCATGAAGACCATCATCACGGTCATCACCATGGACATCACCACAAGCATAAGCATGATCACAAACACGAAGAACATCATGGTCACGACCACAAACATGACCACGGACATCATCACAAACATGGGCACCAGCATCATTCAAAACACGAACATCATGAAGAGCACAAACATCACGCAGAACATCACCATCATCATAAACACAATCACCATAATGAACATCATCATCATCATGAACATCATCATGTCAATGAGCATCATCATCATCATCAGCACAAAGAGACTGAATCTCATCACCATCACCATGGACATGATCACAAAGAAGAACATAAGCATGAACATAAACAAGAACATCACCATAAACATGGTCATGAGCACAAGGAGGAACATAAAGAGGAACATCATCATGGACATCATGAGGATCATCACCACAAACACGGACATGAGCACAAACATGGACATCACGAAGACCATCACCATGGTCATCATGAGGATCATCATCATAAACATGGTCACGAGCATAAGCAGGATCATCACGAAGAACATCATCATGGGCATCATCAAGAACATAAGCATGAACACAAAGAAGATCACAAGCATAAGCATCACCATGACCACAAGCATGGTCATCATGAAGATCATCACCACGGTCATCATGAAGACCATCATCACAAACACGGTCACGAGCATAAGCACGATCATCATGAGGGTCATCATCATGGTCATCACCACTCTCTGCATCATAAACACGAGGAAGAACATCATGCTCATCATGGACATGATCATCATAGTCACCACTCTAACGACGACGACGAACACGACTTCAAAGGATATCAGTTTGATGCAACTCAAGCTCACGAAGACTACACGTTCCCTGACGACGTATCTACCAAAACTCTCCTAGAACAAGTCGCTCAAGTTGACCTCAAAAAAGAACCAAACGTTTTGCTTCTCGGTGTTCCCGACCCTAATTTAAAACAAGCTTAATTTACGATTAAGTTATTTATTGTTTTATCAGTAAAAAAAACTATATAGATATTTATATTTGAATTTTGTTAAGCACAGATGTAGATTATAATGATTATAAAATAGTTTGAGAATTGAATAAGATTAATTTAACGTAATCATAACTACTGTATACACACATTTCCCAACTCTATTCGCAAACCCATTAACATAATGCACCGTTGGTTAACAATACAACGCGTAAGTAATTAATAAAATTATCCGTTGAAACTCTCACCGGTTAGTTTTCCGACGTGAGCAGCAATAGCAGCATCAGCAACAGAGGAGTATTATAAAGCAGTACATGCATACATCTATAGTCTATAGTTGTGTATAAAAGAGAGGATGAGCCAGCAGAGATCCTTAGAGGCACAACTTTACTCTTACAACAGTAACAGTCTCTCTAGGACTCATACTCTGTACCACTTGACTATTCTATTTTCATTTCATCTCTTTTCACTCTTATTGAAGTTCGTAACTTTTTCCTTCTTTGGCTGTTTCACAACCAGACAAGCTAAGGGTTAGAAATATATAGTGACTAGTGTTGTAAATGTTGTGAGACTCACCCATAAACCCGTTACCACTATCCTTTCTCCTGCTACCACTACCACTAGCAGCGTCACTAGTATACCTAGTGGTGTACAGCACTACCTTAAAGTAGTGAACAGAACGTCGAGCATGAACATAACTTGGATAGGGATTACGAACTTTGAACTCTCACTCCGGTTAGTCGTACCGGTCGTTATTTTTCATTCTCAGGCCGCTTATCTCCTAACCATGTTTGCCTAACGCCTTCCTTCCGCCAAATTACTATACTACCACTTAAATACACGCTTTGATTTTAATTTAATGATATAAGTTTTAAGTTATTATTTTATTTGTTGTGAGCCGGTGAGCTGATTAATTTTGTCACAGGCTAATTATGTTTTACTTCATTTTAAATAAAATATAATCGGCAATAAATTTTAGCGACGAAGCTCACACGTAACTAACGCAAGGTGATGTACAACAGGGTATTTTAAGTTCTAAAGTCTCGTGAGTGTAGAGTATAAAATAAAATATAAATAAAGTAATGGGAGTAAATAAAAAGAAAATTGGGTTTGAAAGAGGTTTATCAGCATGCATTGGTCGACGTTCTACCATCATTTTATTTTTCTTTCCCACACTTTTCCATTCTTATACTCTGTACTCTTTACTCTACTATACCTTGCTTTCATTTTTTCTTTTTTCTTTTTTTTTCTTTATTTTGTTCTACTGGGCGAGCTTTTTTTTTACCCAACTCTTGTGGTCGCGTGCATTCTCAGTCACTGGTGGTCGCGTTCTACTCACATCTTTTTCTTTTTCACGGCGGCTTCACCAGCAGACAGATAACGTTCAATGAAAAAATATAAGTCCGACAGAGAAAATAAGAAAAATTACTTTTAACGGAAGGGGATAAATTACAATGAATTAAGGTGAGAAAAAATGGCCAATAGAATAGGTGCAAGTAAATGAAGATAACGTATGTGATGTACTACATTCAAAAAAAATCATTTTAAGCTGATTATTTATGATTTAAAAACAAAAAAATATTAAATTGAATTTAGTTGTTTATAGATTTTTGATTTTTAACGCTTATTTAAAAAAAATTTTTTTTTAATCTCCGACGAGTTTCACTGCACTGAGAAAAATTTCTCTTCGGACAATTAAATTGGTTTTGTTAAATTTTGTTAAACTAAAATTTATTTGGGACAACTAAATTTTATCAAGTCAACAAATTATATTTTCTTATTTTAAACAAATAATTTAATAGGCTCTATTTAGTTGACATTAATAATTCTCTCTCTAAGATAATAAAATCATTTGATAAACTTAAGAAAATATTTATTTAATAGGCAACTAAATTATTTTATAGTGCCAACAAACCCAAATATTAAAGCAGAATATTATTATATTAACTCTAATAAATATCACTTAGACACAAAAAAATATATTCATTTAGAATAAATGTATATATTTGTTCGAGGATAATAAATATATATTTGAACCTAATGATTATTGGTTTAAAAAGTTATGGTGCTAGGCAGCAGCAGCGGGAGTAGTTCAGTGCTCACCACTAGATCGCGCCCACCAGTTTCAGTGTCCCTGGTAAGAAACTTATTTCAGAGTTATTATATTCCTAACTCGAAGCATTTATTGGACGGGTTTTCCGATCTTAATTAGCAGAGATTATTATGACATTAATGTTTAATATCAATATTTCCCTGATCAATTTTTGTTATAGTACAAAAAAAAGCACTAATATATTTCATTATGACTACTTTATAAGATCTATAGGTAATCAATTTGATTTTATGTTTGCTACTTAATGCGTAATTATCTTTACTAGATATTTTGTAGTTTTTAATGATTCGTTTTGTTGAAAGATTATAAAAAAATTTGTTAAAACGCTTCTGTACGCTCTGGGCCGATAGTATTTGGAGATTTTTCTTTTTTTTTTCCTGTTTTTCGAACTTTGCTATGCAGTTTTGTATGAATTGAACGTTTTGATTTGTAAACGAACTAAATGAAGAGCCCATTGATGTATAGCTGTTATTATTCCTCGTTTCTGTCTCCTTAGTACTAATTTTTTTCAATAATTTTTTAGCTATCACAAAAGCAGACTTGATAATTTCCGTAATTAATTCTTGATCATGCGTTATTGAAGATGGATTGATAATGAAGAATTCATTCTTTCTATCCCATGATTTTGGATCTTCTTTGGTTGACGAGCTAGATTGATTTTCTGGAGCACGTTCTCTTACAATAGAAGATTTAGTATCAAGTCTTGACTTTCGGCATCTTTAATTATAAAACCATTAGAATCAATCTTCTTAATTCGCAATCGAAGATAATCTATGGTCAATTTTACTGATAATTCCATGATATTCTTTCTTTTTAATTGTTTATTCAAATATTTTTCAATGTTTGCCAAATTTAAACTGTTGTTCAGAAATGATACGATTTCATTAATATCCTGATTAATTTTTTGGACTTTCGTAGACAGCATATGGAGTGCATTTCTCAAAAATGTATTTTTAATAGATTCCGATTTCTGACGGAGACTAGTGCATAATTTTATGCGCTCCAAGTTGTGATTACAGTCTTTGTCACTTGAGTTTAATAGATAATCAATATATTTTCCGAATGATACTGAATGTGGACAATTTTTACTTATGATATTAATAAAATCATCTATTATAATTGATTTTCCATCATACGTCTCCATTTCATTTGTATAACAATGAATATTACACGGAAAAAATGTTGAGGTGGAGCGTCATGTACGACACCTCAATTAAAACTGAGTGTTTAGCTATGTGACAAGCTATGTTATTTTAATTTGACTATAGGGTGACTTTGAATTGAATACAGTATTATTAACAGCGTTGATGTTTCAGTATCTAAGTAACACTTAGGCTCAGCTTAAATGTAATTACCAAAAATTCGTAAGTAACGATCGTATAGTTAATGAATAAGATATTATCGGTAAGCTTCAATCAACAAATGACTTTAAGACTTAGCTTGTTAGCATGTCAGTGGTATTTCGCTTATATATATATATATATATATATATATATATATATATATAGGGGTGGGAGGGGCAAAAGGGGGTACTTCAGGACATACCAAGTTTTTGAGGACTCAAATACGCTAAATGTTTTTTTTTTTTAATGATATTCAAAGTAAATAGAAAAAATTTTCTAGATTTTAAATGAATTTGATTAAATTAAATTTTTTTGTAAGTAATTTACATGAAGAAAAATTATATTTTACATGATTATTGGATACAAAGGAAGAAAAACAAATTTTTAATAGTTTTTATCATAAAACAAAAGTCATTAATACTTTTCCACTAACAATTGATTTTTGAAAAAGTTTAACAAAAAAAAAATTCAAAATAACGCTCAATTATATTTACAAAAGTGATTTTGGAATGTTTAAAAAACATTTAAAAAATCAAATTTTTTTTTTTATAAAATTTTGGGGGTACCCCGTTTTGCCTACCCTACCCCCTCTGCCCCTTTCCCCTTTATATATATATCTATATATACTATTCATTTAATTTGACCGACTTAATTATTAAAAAAGTTTCACTTTTATTGTGACCTTAAATTATGTCTGTGAGGCTCACTCGTTTTTTTTTTTTTTCTTTATTTTGTTCTACTGGGCGAGCTTTTTTTTACCCAACTCTTGTGGTCGCGTGCATTCTCAGTCACTGGTGGTCGCGTTCTACTCACATCTTTTTCTTTTTCACGGCGGCTTCACCGGCAGACAGATAACGTTCAATGAAAAAATATAAGTCCGACAGAGAAAATAAGAAAAATTACTTTTAACGGAAGGGGATAAATTACAATGAATTAAGGTGGTGAGAAAAAATGGCCAATAGAATAGGTGCAAGTAAATGAAGATAACGTACATTACAGTTGAAAAAAAAAAAAAAAGTTCTAAAAAAAATCAATGCATTCTGAAGCTCTGCAGAATGAGTGCTTCCATCCACGTCACTGCTTCAGGAAATTTCTAACACAATTTTTCGTGCAATACGTGGCTCCAGATTTCACATTACACGAAAAAAAAAAATAATAAAAATAAAACGTGCTTGAATTTAATTTCGAACGTTTTCTATTTATTTTTTTGTTTCGAGTACTCGAAGTAATTTTTTTTTTTGTCAATGTTGATTAAATAAAAGTTTAATAACATCAGAACATGCTGGAGATGCAATAAATTATTAAAATTGATGATTAATTGAATGAATGGATGACGTTTTGGGTTCAAGTCTTGAGTCCTTAGTCTAGTTTGAAGACAGTATGATAACGTTTAAATTTATTAGATAAAAAGTTTAAACGGGGAAGAATAGTTGTTGGTGTTGAGGTTGGTAAAGAGTTTTGTTCGTTACTCATCAGACACTTTGGTGAAACTTATTTTATTTTATAACATTTAGTTACGATTTTTATGCTTTTTTTTTCGTTCCTCGGTGATCTTTTTTACTTCTAGTTACTTACAAACCCATCGTTCTTTATTCAGTTAACTTCATAAATAATTCACTTGGCAAATACTTTAATTAGACTAGGACCGACGGCACACCAGGCGCACCTAGATAATGCTGAACTATGCGTTTAGTTTGTCGCTTTTCCCAACCACGCATAAATTTGCAAAATTCACTCTCTGCTACTTAATATTTTATGGCAACTTAACTAAACCCCTTTTTTACGTCTTTTATTATGTAACTTATATAGTTAAGTAGATTATTTATTAAATTTTCTTGTTTTAAGTAAACTGTCGTAACCATAACCATGATGTCTGTCTGCTTTATACAAAATCCCCATCAAGACAAATAATTTCGCTTTGTACTTTAAAATGGTACGTCTAATAGACCAAACATTACCGACAAGCTTTTATCGATAATCGATCCTCTATCCAGTTCAAATGCTTCCTATCCACATTCAATATTTTGTTGCTATACATTTACAGTTGTCGACTATAAATATACAATCTACATCTTGATTTTACTATCATCCTTTGGCAAACTAAAGAGCCAAAGGCTTCGGGCACCAAATGTATCCGCAGACTATTCAATAGTCACTGTCGCATTGCACTCAAAGGATTGTTTAAAGTATTTACACAAATTAAAAAAAAATGCTAGAAAATCCAAAAGTGCACACTTCAATCGCTCATGATAATTATTAAAATTTAATTTTTAAACTTCCCGCTAAGAAAATCGAATTTTCATCAGATGTTAACGTTTTAAGGTCCTACGAAGCTATTCTGACTATTATCAGGATGATGTCCGATTATCTGTCTGTGTGTGTGTGTGTGTGTGTGTGTGTGTGTGTGTGTGTGTGTGTGTGTGTGTGTGTGTGAAGAAAAAATTTTTTTTGTAGTTTTCTTGGAATTTTTCAGAAACGGCATGATCGATCGATTTCAAAATCTAATCAGCTCGGGAACTTAATAAAACACGTCGATTGCCGCCTCAACCACCTCAATCGGTTAATTCGTTCGAGAGTGTCGTTGGCAAAAGAAATGGAGAAAAACAGTTTTTTTCAATTATCTTTGAAGTGACTTATCTGATCAATTTCTAATTGATAACCAAGGCTAGTTTACCCAGTTCCGGCCCAGACTCGGGTAATCATTGGGATAGCCAGGATTGACTACCCAATCTTGGCCCAAGCATGGGCCAATATAGGCGTGCCAAAGCTAGGTTCCCCAGTGCTGGGCTAAGTAGGGCCCCTCCGTTCAACTTTGACAGCTCCTACATACACGGAAAAAAATAATCAAACAATAACAAACTTTTTCTTGGATTTGAAATATAATTCGACTTCTGATACTTAAAAAATAAAATTACTTTTTTTTTAATATTGCTCAAGACTGGGAGAAATTTTAACACCAGTTTTGGGGTTGAATTAGCACCGATAAACTTAACACCGGGATGGCGTGAGCTTACAGTGGTTGTTATTACAGCGTAAAAATAAAAAAAAAATAAATAAAATAAAGCTTATTATCCGCAGTTACTAGACAAACCATGGGATTTATTATTCATATGTTACTCTTATTGCCGTTGATGTATCCTTAGCTCAAGCACTCTCAATAAATGGTTTTGCGTGGATCGTAAGTTTTCCCATAGTAGCTATGCGTGTACAGGAAACGTCATCACAGTCACGATGCCCAACATAGAATCGTAAATTTACCAATAACCTAACTCGAGTACTCTACTACTACTGACTGCAACCTATTTTATTATTCCTCTCACTCGATCACTCTCTCGTATTGCTCGCTAAATTATTCAAAGAGTTTTGTTGGTATTCCTACATATATACTCATATATGTAACTCAAATATACATAAAACTCTGTATGAATTTTACGTCAACGTGTTAATTAATGTTTATTTTAAATAAATATTTGTTGTGCACAGTTATATTTGAAAAAACAAATATATCAGTAATTCATGTCATCGTAAATTTTTATACTTACAGAAATGTTCACAGTCCATTAAATATAGTCATTTTACTTTTATACTTATCCGGTAGTCTAGATAAATTTTAAACAATAAATATTTAACGAGATGATCATTAAGGCTCGGTTTGATATCTCGCGATATTTCAAATAATAATCGACTCTTTTAGTCATCATCAATCTGTTAACAGACGTGTAGCATAATTTTGTTCAACTTCCTCCCATAGCGACAATAATATAAACAAGGGAAAAAAAAGGAAGCTCTGCTTTCCACCCACTGTATTTATATTTCTCACGCTATTTTTCCCAATAATCGAGTGTCGTCGGATATCGCGCGCAATTGTTCTGGCAACGGGCCAATCGTCCCGGAACTAAATTCGCTCTAGCGATTTCCGTTCTGCTACGCGGGACATCTGATCTACGTATACACGTACATTATATATTATGTATATATATATATACAAAAATATTTATATGGATGTAATCTTTTGTGTACAGTATACATACATTATATATACACTTAGACACAATAACGATGGTATGAAAGATAGCAGGAGCTGTAAGTATTTTTTTACACCCTCAAAAATTCAGGTGAATTAATTTTATTCATTGGATTAATAATAATAACGGTAATAAAAAATAATATCAAAGAAAAACACTGTAATTATTTGAGTAATTGTTGTAGGTTGTTGTTTAGCATTTTATTATTTTTTTTTATTCGAAATGAATGGCGTACATTTACGTATATCGCAAGTGCTTGCAAAATTACTATTCATCGAGTATGCAAATAAAATTCGAATCACGTAATTTACATAACTACAATGTAATTACCGGATAATATTAGAGTGGATTAAAAATTTAAAGTAAGTAAAGAGTACAAAAGGAAATTTTTTTACGTTTAATTATTGCATTTAAATTAAAATTTTTTTTTATTTTAATACCTAATTTTAAAAATTAATAGTCGCGTTTTGAATGTAATTTTTTTTTTTTTTTTGTAAAATTTCATTGAAATCTTAAAAGGACGCGGCTTGCTTATTAACTTTTACTTTATTTAACGGACAAAAAGCAATTACTCCGTCAAAATTCCAACGTTAAACGAATTTTTTAGAAATTTGTAAAATTTAAATTGTTATTATTCATGTAATTGTTTAAAATTTAAACGTAATATTATTATTGTTATTTTTCCACGCAACAACAATGGATATTATTTGTTCGATAACAAACACCCACCTTATAGTTTATCACTCGTAAACACACTAAATCAAATTTACTCTCGGCAAACATCTCATTCAATTTGTTTCCGTCCAACCAAACTCAAGGATCTATTCAACGCGCAAAGATATCTTTGAATCCCCTTCGTTTCGTTTGGCTTTATCTCTGAATTACTGATTGAGGCTTCGGATGTCCGGACGCCTCTGTGCTGACCAATTCATAACTTCAATGCACTGTAAAGCGAAACAAAAATTCCAGTCGAATAGTTTATTTCAACTTACTCAAACTCAAATTTCAATTCAAATCTTTTTATATATTATTATTATTTTTTTTTGGAATAGAGAGACTACGGCTTTACTGATCTACTCTATTGGCATCAAATAGGGGAAGGAGGGGGGGGGGCACAATGGACCCCCTAAAATTTTGGGGCTCATTTTGCCCCCAAATATTTCGAGTCACCCATATGCATGATACATATATAAATATACACAGACATCCAAATGTATAGCATCAAGTAGGAGACAGTGTGGATCGTAGTCGGGGTCAAGATTGAGGGGAAGTTTCAAGTTAGTGGAATTCGACTGTATATATAAATTTAGTTATTAACAAATATTAAGCTTAGATATCATATTATTGATCGTCAAGGAGTTTTATATTTTTTAATAACTGAATTTCGACATAATTTTTATATCTAATTGTATTTTCATTCCTTTAGAAATTGGGTCTGAAGATTTCGAAAAAATATTCAACGAAAAGTTATCCACAGTGTAGTATTTAATGCCAATATAGTAGGTCAGTAAAACCATAGTCCCTTTATTCAAAAAAATGTATAAGTCTGATCGTGTAATAAATTCAACAATTCAAATTATTAATATTATTATTGAAAGAGGAAATTTAAGCCAAATCTCAATTCATTAATAGATAATTATTATTATTTATTAATTTCTAATGATAATACAGGCGTTTTCAGGTCAAATATAATTTTACAAATGATTATAAACTTTTTATATTCTCACTCTACACTGATTTTTCTAAAAAACCAAACAATATTATTGATGGCGAAGTAAGAGAAGTCAAAGTTTTGTTTAGAAACAAGGACTTTACTAACTACAAGCAAAAAACTGTTGGAAAATTTGATAGAATGAAAATTTTCTAATTTTTTTTTCAAATTTTAAAGAAAAAAATTCAATTCTGAAATATTTAAATTCAAATTTTAGAAAGTAATTAAATCCCGGGTCAAAAATAAAACTTGATTCAGGCTCGCTTCGCCTTATTTTCTTTTGAAGTTTTCGATTTGCGAACGATTTTTCGATAAGATCTCGACTTTTTCGACTTAAATTAAATTTTTTTCAACTTTTTGAACTCTTTTCATCTTAGTTTCAACTTATTTGTATTTTTTGGTCTTAGTTTGAACTTATTTGTCTTTACTTCGAGCACGATAGTCATTCACCTTACTTTTGACTTGCTAAACCAAGTCGAAAAAAAGTTATTTTTCGCCTTCCTTTTGCCTTAATATATCAAAATTTTTTCATCTTAGTTTTGACTTTTTCGCCTTATAACTTAAGTCGAATAAGTCTACACCAAGTCAATTTTGACTTGATTTCAACTTTTTCGTCTTAAATCGTGACTAAGTAAGCCAGTTAAGTCTAAACAAAGGCGAAAACTCAATGTATTTCATGGATCCGTAAAAAAAAGTCGAGTTTATCTGATGAAAAACGGCTCCAAATTTCGAATTGGTAAACCAAGTCTACATCAAGTTTTATTTTTGACCCGGGATCAGATAATATTGAATGAATGAGTGTGTAAAAAATTAACAATTATCCATATAATTATACTGAGTCGGATGATTGTGTTGGTGGCTGAAAAGTTGCTACTGTATAAATTTTCGTAGTAAACGTGAATTAAATGCGTGGTGAACGTTGAGCGGATGGTTTTTTATTCATTTAATCTCCTTGGAATAAAGTTTACTCTGAGGAAAAATTTTATTTATATGAATTGCGAGGAGTAAAAATTATTAATATTGAAATAAATTATTTATTTACAATTGTGCATATAAAAATTGTTCATTAAATTTTAATTTATTCTAATATTCAAACTCCATAACGAGAGTAAATGCGAATCGAAAAAAAATCACATTCACTCCAAAATCTCTCCATTAATAAAAAATCTTTATTTACTTCTAAGTAATAGAGTTAAAATTAAAAATTTACTCCGAATTCACTGCTGATTTTTTTAGTGTTTTCTTAAAAAATTAATAAAAACATATCTTAAAGAAATTTATTATTATTATTATTATTATTATTATTATTATTATTATTATTATTATTATTATTATTATTATTATTATTATTATTATTATTATTATTATTTTTATCATTATAAATTTTTTTTCATTTAATATTTTCAATCTTACGTCAAGAACAAACAATAAATTAATTAAGTAAAAGTATTATTAAAATATTAAAATTCTCTAGAGAATATTTTTCTCAACAATATTTATGATAAAAAGAACAGAGATTATAGAGTAAAGATAAAACTGTTATTACAGAAATTTATAAACGGTAATAAGTAATAAGTAATAAGTAATAAGTAATAAGTAATGACTAAGAAGGGATATTAGTATATCTATGTAATGTATCGAGAGTGCGTGCCGATGTAATGTGGTTGTAGAAGTACGACGAGAAGGGAAAATAGTAAGCAAGTTAACAAGCAAAAGCTTCAATGAGAACGCCTGCGCCATGGAACATTACGAGACCGTGGACGTATTCACCAGTCGACTCTTCAACTCCGGACCGCGTGTATCGTACTTGCATAGTCTCCCACTCATCTGGGTTATCTCCGCGAGACATCTCTCAACCAGTCTCCATAATCCTCGTGTAA
Organism: Microplitis deprimator; assembly: GCA_964016945.1. Classification (NCBI taxonomy): domain Eukaryota; kingdom Metazoa; phylum Arthropoda; class Insecta; order Hymenoptera; family Braconidae; genus Microplitis; species Microplitis deprimator. Next base: position 6,588,371 of record OZ024710.1, on the reverse strand, counting down.
TTATTTCTCTCATTATTCAAAATAAATTTTTCTGCTAAAATATATCTTTGTCTCTATAAACTACTTTTTTACATAACAAAAAAAAAATTCAAACGTCAAGTATAATTTAAATAACTAAATAAATTCATAAACAATTTAATTAAATAGTTTATTCAACCGTATTTAAATTTACCGATAAAATTTGTTTGATTATATGGATGTCTGTGTACGTGTGTGTGTGTATGTGAGTGTGTGAATGTGTGGGTCAGAAGATTTTGATTGCATTTACATGTGGGGTGTGTACATGTAATTGGAAACCACCAGCACAATTAGTCGGTCGCGAATCTAAAATAGGTCGAACGTTAAACACGGTTAGAAATATGAGATATATATACATATATATATATTGTATTGACAGGTTTCGATCGCAGTTGCTGACGATCATTTACGCCTAGTGTACCACTAGTTTAGTCGAGGGTGTAGTTTCTGTAGTATACTGGCAAGAGGTACTAATATTGATAATATAATGGTAATAATATTAATAATAATGATAGTAGTAACAAGAGCATCGTTAGCAGCTGGTAGTGTTACAAATTAAATTAATCATTCGATCGTCGCACATACAGTATCAAGTCATATATGCGTGAAATATCCGTAATATTGGTTCAATAACACTTGGTTGCACTTGTCCCATCTCGGGTCATTGATAATTAACTTGTTCGTGTCCTCTATTTACTTTCATTACGGTTTTATCATTATTATTTATTTTTTATTATAGTTGTTAGTATATTTTATTTCTATTTAAATTATTAATTTAAACGTGAATGAAATGTAAAAATTTTTTTTTACGCAATTTTGTTCCGACACAATTGTTATAAATTTGTATTAAATTGTATTGCGTGAGATTTTACGAGTTTCCAGCGTGACAAAATTTTTCGCTTGAATGTGACACAAAAAATATTTAAAACGAAACCATTTTTTGGTATGGTCGGGGAGTTTTGAATAATTCAAATTACACTGACAGCAACGTTATCATTTGTGAATAAAAAATATTCGACAAGATGAAAAAAAAAAAAAAAAATAATAATAATAATAATAATAATAATAATAATAATAACGGATATAAAACAAAATTCGTAGCATAGTAAAATAGTTTAACATTTTTTTTGTTCCGCATACAAAAATACACATATATATGGAAAACTTGACATGCGACTCGATAAAATGTCACCGTGTATCGTATCAAATTCAGAAAAACGTTTTTCCTTTTAAATTTCCTGTCGTTGGCTATTTCAGCATACATATACTCATATATAAAAACCTACACATATATATATATATATATATATATATATATATATATTAGAGGTAGATATGTATAGATATATATAAACATGTATAAGATCGAGTAAACTTTACGGAAATCCATCTCCCCAAGGACATAAGTCGAATCGAGATAAATCGAATCTGATAAAGAAATTCTTACACCGAAAAGTCAATCCCTAAATAGAAAATAAATAAAAAATATCCGTGTTGATATCAAAGTAAATACAAGTGAGTAATCGAGTGTTGAATTTGCAGAACGCTCGAGAGTTTACCATCGAAGTGATTTGACCCAAGAAATAAGTTTGGATTTTCTTGTTACTGAAAAAGTTATCCAAGAGGATCTTTCTTACTATTTCTCATCGACTTCTATCAGCGATTTTTTATTTTTTTTTAATCATTTTTTATCTCATCTCTCACATCTCACCGCTACCTGGCGCCAAGCTAATTAATCACAGAGCACTAACGAGCTCCGCGGGATCTCTATAGTCTGTGGGCAACCTCTTTAACGACACCCACGAGGACTTTAACTCTCTTCACCTGGTTACTCAGCACAGTAGGTGGAAACGATTTTGTGTTATACTCCCAAGCTCAGGAAGAGACGAAAAGCTTTAAAAATCAACCGATCGTGATTAATGCCATTGGTAGTTGAAGAAAAAAAGCAAACAGGCGATTACGATAAAAAATAAAAATATTTATAAAGTAAAAAAAAAAAAAAAGCAGTGACTAAGTTTATTGACGTGACTTGTGAGTTTGAAGTGATGATAGTGTTATTAAAAAGTGATCTGAGCTTCGATAAAAACGACAAATACTTTTTTTATACTTCAATAAAATCACGTGCCCAGTGATTAACATTTTTATATTCTTAATAAATCGGTTATTTTTATTGATAAGTAAATTTAAAATATAAAAAACTATTCAAATATGCCGCCATATTATTTTTCGACAAATAATCGACACATTGAAGTGTCAAAAATAAAATGAATACCAGAGGACATTAATGATTGATTAAAATATCAAACCAATAGTAATTAATTAGTGAAATTGGTAAATTAGGTAATTGGAAAGTGAAATTGTTGCGAATGTAAGGAGAATCGAGATAAACACAACAACACTCTATAGGGAAGATAGTAAAGATTAGAGGACAGACGGGTGTGGTTCAAAAGCTCGCGTAGATGTTAGCGAAGGTGAGAAGGGAGATTAGTAGAGTTAATCGAGCTATGGCATGAGGACATTATCGGCGACAGGAAGCTGCGGGCCCAGCGAGGAGGAGGATGAGGATGGTGATGGGCGTGATGGTGCTGGGTCAGCTTCTGACGAGGATTCTGTTGGCTGCTCACGCTGGCGACCGGCTCGCAGCTGCCCGCAGAATCCTTCGGGATGTGCCGCTGATAGATGGGTAAGTGTATTTTCTCACTTTTATTACTCGTTTTATAATATAGTATTTCTTTTACAACCTTACGAAATTACTGTACTTTTACCCTCCAACGTCAACTTCTGAAGATTTATATGTTATACTTTATACTTGAGATAGTAAACTTGTCATTTTTACTTTAATTTTGACGTAAAAATGGCATTAAAAAAAAATATATACAAACACGCTTCTTTATAAATCGTTAAATTTATCACGAGATACGAGTATTTTGTCATAGAATTTTTAACTTAGGTTTTTATGAGTCAATTTCAATAAAAATATTATTTTTTTAGTTTATGATATTTTTAAAAATTAAAAAATGCTTTAATATTAAGTTTTTTACTCCGAGTTATTTAGTACAATGAAAAAAAGATTTATTTGAACCAAAGATATCGTATACTTGGATATGACCAAATAAATATTTAATTGTGAGAAAGATATAGAGGAAGGGGGGGGGGGGGGAAGAACGGGATACCCTCAAAATTTTATAAAAAAAAAACATTTTTTTCTATGTAGTTTTTAAACATTCCTATATCACTTTTGTAAATATAATTGAGCATTATTTTGATTTTTTTTTTTATTAAACTTTTTCACAAATTGAATGTCAGTCGAAGAACGTTAATGACTTTAGTTTTATGATAAAAACAACTAAAAAATTTTTTTTCTCCCTTTGTATCCAATAATTATGTAAACGTAATTTTTCTTTATGAAAATTATTTTCGAAAAAATTTAATTTAATCAAATTCATTTCAAATCCAGAAATTTCTTCTTTTTCACTTTTTTTAAGGGGTACCCGATTTTGCCCCCAAAAATGAAATTTTTTTTTTTTAATGGCAACTGAAAATTTTTTCTATTTACTTCGAATATCATTAAAAAAAAAAAAAAAGATTTAGCGTATTTGAGTCCTCGAAAACTTAGTATTTCCTTAAGTACCCTGTTTTGCCCCATCCTACCCTAATATAATTGAGTAGTTTAACTGCGTGAAATGAGTGATTTATTTGGGGTAAAAAAATGATCCGATTGCTGCAAATGAAGGTTAGTTAGGCCATGTGCTTACATATCGCCAAATTTTTCGTTATTCGTCACAAATTTAATATCTTTACCACAAGTATATCATTTACTTACCACAAATAAATTATATATTTCAGTCAAATTATAAAATCATTTAAATTAACTGTCATATTTAGTTGTACCAAACATATTTATTTGTCATTAAGAAATATTTTAAAAAAAGCCACAAATAAATTGATTTATTTGGGCAAATATTTATTTTTATCAGTGTAGTATACTATGAAAACATATTCAAACTTACGCAGAGAAATGTTATTTAAAAAAAAAAAAAAAAAGATGCGCGTTTCATAAAAACTGACGAAAAAATGAAAACAGTTGTGTAGTTAAATTAAAATTGTATTAGATTTTATTTTTAAAAGTAAAAGCATTAAAAAAAGTTTTTATTATGAAAAATAATATTCTAGTTAACTTGACGTCAAATTAAAAGTTTTAATTGATAATTCAAAGTAATTGCTATTTAATTATGTAGAATTTAATGTGGAAAAAAAAAATAATTGGTATTTTTAACTATTAAAGTTACGTACAAGTTTTAGATATGAAAAATAAAATTAATTACTTTTTTATTTAATATTAATTTTTATTTAAAAATCTGAATAAAAATTTACTGCAATAATTTATAATAAAATCACGTAAAAGTACAATTGAAAGTTTAATATAAGCAGCGTAAGAGGCATTTATTTTTTAAGAGAGCTCATATTAAAAAAGGTATTGCCAATAAAGTTGGCATAAAGTCATAACACTTTACATTTCTCTTTATCCCAAGCGAAATAACTTGATCGTTGTCATATATGTCGGTTTATATATCCGATCATCCTGTTCTATACCAATAAAAAAAAATTTTTTAAAAAACCCACGGAATCCATAAAATATTACCTTGATGAAAAAACATTTATAAATTTAAAATAATCCGATTTAACGTAAAAAAAAAATAAAAAAAATGAAAATAATCTGCCATAAATTTTTCCATTATCGAGATATCGGAACATAATACCCATCAATTCTTCCGAGAAATGAATTTCCAGTGATCTCTCGATACTCTGATACGATGCATGAGTCACAATAGCCGTGTTCTTTGACACACAGATACACACTCCTATGTACTACTCACCCACACACAATATATCGATGTCCTATCAAATGGGTTAACGGATCAGACGTAGACGGTCTTTGTCGTGGCGAGTAAATTGCATCCTTTCTTCGTAAAAGCACCAGGAGCAGTAGTCGCAGTACCAAACTAAAATTCCCACGAGATTTCGCACGATGAAAGTGTCCTACAGGATTTTTTTTTATTTAAACTGGTTCATAAAATGTTTTTTTTTTTTTTTTAAATTTCATTTGATAAATTCAATATTTTCTATTTTTTTACCCGCCAAATGGAGCGTAAGAAAGTATTTTATTAAATTTATCGGCAACCGAAATGCAATTTATTTAAAAATTAAACAAATTATTTAAAGTTTAAGAAGTTGCTAAACTGACTACATTTAAATAAATTAAATATAAATATACATAATCAAATTTACAATGATTCAATTTTGGTTAGCAAAAGTAAATTACGTGAAAGGATTTATTTTCACACCGGAAATATTTAATTAGCATAACGGCTGGAGGATTATAAATAAAATAAAGTAACAAAAGATAACGATGTTGAGGACAAGATAAGAAATAGGATGAAGGCGATGCATCTTGAAAGCGACACGTACAGAAGATTAACCGTAGAAGGAGTACAGGGGGTTTCAAAGACGTGAAAGACGGCGTAATGCTTTTCTGTGGTTTCTTATAGTATAGTACAGTGTGTTCATTGAAAAGCCATCGGTGGTGGCAATGGCAAACGACCGACGAGACGGCGTAAATACCAAAATACTCGGGTTTCAAATAAAATACAATTTTAAGTAAAAAAAAAATAAACAGTTGGTACACCGGGTACGTTAAGGCGGGTATAGAAAATGTAGAGGTTGAGAGTGAGAGAGTACGCAGAATGACGATGAGGGGTAATGAGTGTAACTGGATCGTGGCAAGTTGTGCACCAGTTGAAAGCATCCACCGGTTGTGGAGGTGTGTAGCGATGTATAGCAGTGAAGGCAGTTCTGCTGCTGGTGCTGGTGCTGGTGCGAGAGCTAGAGCTAGAGACGAAACTGATGGTGGAGTTTAACGCGCGAGCTTTTCGTCGTCGTTTTCGATCGATGCAACGCCCGCGTAAAGAGAAACGAGAGTAGTAGTGAGTATATAGAGTATAGACGAGATGAGAACGAGGAATAAACGACGGGCGTCGCCTCGCCGACGTTCTTCATTCTCTAAAGTAAATCGCTTTGCTGGCAGTTTCATCCTGCTACCGCAAAACTGCACTTTTCACTCCTCAGAGATGGAAAAGACACAAATTTACTATCGGGCATTTTAAAACTCTTGAAAAGTCGTGGAATGAAAAATATAAAAAAATTAAATTTCGAGAAAGAATGAAAAAAAAGGAAAAAGTTTATAAAACCTTTTTCGGTTACTGTAATATTTAAAATTGTCGTATTACAATTTAAATATATATAGAAAATTCGATTACAGGTTTTATTTTTTAGTCTGATAAAAATGGATTTGAATACTACCCAGCTCTCAATATTCACTATCTTCTTCCATATTTTCTTTTCATATTGTATAATATTTACTGTAAATTATCCGTAGGCTAAAACTTTTTTTACATTTAAATTTTCAACCGTAGTACGTTTACTCTGTTTCTGTTTCTACCACTTAAAAAATTTTTTACATCTTTTTCGTTTACTTTTTTTTTACTTCTTTATGTAAGCAACGTAAAATACACATGAAACAATAAGCAAAAAATAAAAAAATATAATGAAATAAAATAATAATTTTTCTACTAAAAAAAATTCTTAACCGAAGCACCAGATAAAATCCACTCGTCGACATAAGCAAAGTACGTGAGTTTGTGGTAAAGTTAAGAGTACAAACACGTTGACGCGATAAAATAAAAAAAAAGTAGACAACAAAAATAAGATTTAAATAACATAGAGGTTGTACAAATAATCGAAGAATGCTCTTTTGATAAAATATCTCAAGAAATATGCCCATTCAAATTATTTTTAACGACCAGTTCTTTGCAAATAAATATGCTAAATAACCAACATACACGGTAAGAAATATTTTGCGAATATCACTATGTCAATATGGGCGTGAACGCCATACTGTTATGGTATCGAAAATTTTAACACATTGTAAAATTGTATGCACGGATGATTCGACCATTGCGGGAATAGTAACATTGGCGATAGTTGTCGCGGACGCCGCAATGTCAGTATGGCCGTCAGGCCCTTACTGCGTTGCCGTATCCACAATGCTTCTGGCAGATAAACCTAGTCTAACGACATCTATATAGTTTTGGCGGTAATACAATAGTATACATTGATTGACACGCCAAAAATTATGGCGGAAAAACTAGTAGCATTGTGCCCTTGGCATTGTAGTATGGCTCTCAGGGCCATACTGTTTCGCCGGGCCTGCTATGCATACGTGTGAGCAATACAATAGCTCCAGTACTATACAGTATAGTAAATAACGCCATACTTCTGGGACTCGTTACAATATTGTCTTGGAATATTTCACATACTATTTTAGTATCTGTCTTGAAACCGTACCAGCACGGTGTTGAACGCCATGCATTTCTTACCGTGTAAATATCAATGTCAGTATTAAATATTAACTCATCAAAAGCACTAGCAATTAATAATAAAATCACTTGATTGATGTCAAGAGGAAATATTTTAAATCCAAACAGAATTGCTGATAATGTATTAACATTCATCAAGATTTTAGCATGCTATAGGTTATATAGTAATGGAATATACCGATGTAACAACGAGGAAACTAATGAGCAATTTTCCTCAATGAAATACAAATCGATATAATTTGCCCTGTGTAGCGGTTAGTGAACGAGCCTCTGCCTCAACCTCTGCATCTGCCTCTGAGTAGTAGGGGAATGACACAACTATACACTCTCGATGTCGACAGGAACAGAGGGATGAGATACTGAGATAGTGGTACTACAAGTAGGAATATCGGAGCAGGCAAGAGTAAGCGTAGGAGAAGGAGGAGAAGGAATATAGATGGGCTGCATCGAGTGCCGGACCGGCAATTACCTCGATCTCCGACACTACTGCCATCACTAATGTTCCAAGATATTCCAGTTAACTAGCTGAGTGTCGACCTCCTCATTCCTATACTCAACCCCTTAAGCCTCTTTGCCTCTTTTCATCCACAATCACCGTCTTCCTCTTTAACTTTATCTCTTTTCTCGCTACCTATTTGCCCTTTGCTCACTTTTTACCTTACGTTAAACAGATATATATCTATATTGAAGGTCTTGTATGTATTACTCAGTGTGTGTTCAGAGAGACAAGAATTAAAGTCAAAGCGATGCGAAACCCGTACATGAAACGCTTGGAGCGAGAAAAGGGGTATACACAAGCTAATTTATTGCTCGTTTCCGCGTCCCTCATACTACAATATCATTTCTACCCTAAACTATACACTATACACATACACATGCACATAAGCTTTAAACTCTAAGGCAATTCAATTCTACATATGGATCCTTGTGATGCTAAACTCAGAAAATTATATTTAACTCATACTGGCTCAAACTTTCTCTGTTCCACATAGTATTCAACGTCACTTGATCTTTTTAGTACCACGAGCACATGTTCAGCATTCTGTTGTTATTTCGTATTATATATATATATATATATATATATATATATATATATATATATATTGCACTAAAATTCACAAACAGAGATACGGATAATTATCTTTGGGTTTATTAGAATTTTAATGCTCGACGGCTTTAAGCCGATGGCTGCATATTGTTTTTCCTTTTATTGTTTGTTTTTTTATTTAAAAAAAAAAAATTTTATTTTTATTTCTGGACTGTTACGCTTTAGTGGATCGTAACTGAGTAACTGTAATAATCCTTGGGTAATAAAGACGTAAAAAAAAAAAATTAAAACTAACTGAATGCGGCGATTAAGTGCGAGCGGAATTGTAGTACGGGAAGTAATTATTTGACCAATTGAATTTGATTGCCATGAGACATTTTCTAATGACAGTGCCGGTGGTAGGATCATTAGTGATTCCGATCACGATTTAACATTGTCATGAGATTTCAAGTTGTAATGAAAGAAAATTAAACCACCGAAAAAGAGTAAAAATTAAATAATACAGAATTATAAAAAAAAAAATAATAATAATGCATTAATAGTAAATTTGCATACAACATTATTGCAATGTACGTTCATACGTACCTGTATCTATATTTTGTATAAATGTACACAGTAAACAGAATATTCTATTCATATGCATATTGCGGTCAGCCGCCTTATCGTGCTTTAACAATTATCCTCATCTTGTCGCTTTTTTTTTCTCTCCCCTTATTTTTTTTGCAGCCTCTTTTTTTACACATATATATTTTAGTTTGAAACTTTTTTTCCGGGGGCAACACACTGGACGCGATGGGAATTCTTCTCGTTGCCAAAATCGTAAAATTCCATAGAGAGAAGCCTGTGAGCTCATTTTACCTCAGATCCCGGAAAACCGAATTCCACAAGGAGATGAGATGTTCCCAAGCAACATTCCACGGTTTAACTTTACCAGAGCTGAGGATGAAGATCATGAAAATTTACAGCTCTCACGGATAAAATTCTCTTTCTCATTCTCTATTTCTTGCTTCATTATTATTATCATTATTATTATTATTATTATTATTATTATTATTATTATTATTATTATATTTTTTTTCCTTTAATGCACAGTTCTTTTGGTAGAGTGTATTTCGACAAAATCTCTCGACTAACTATTTGTTTTCATCTGAATAATTCAAGACGAAATCAGAGATACTTACAGTACGTGCCAGAAATGGCCAATATTAATGTTCAAAATCTACTTGCTACACCATTATAAATACACTCAGTTCAAGCAAAACTAAAAAAAAAAGAATTTATTTTAACCCTTTTACGCATAAGGGACCCATTTGTTCCCGCATAATTTTTCCAATTTACAATAATATACTGGCTAAGTAAAATCTTTTTTAAATTTATAATTTATAATTTTATAGTACTGTTTCATGTAACTGAAGATCGAAACGTTTTTTACGGAACAAAATCTACTGGATGACTAGATTTCTAAAATGTTTCGCATGTAGATGCTGGTATGTCACCCGAAAATTGCAGCAACCCCCAATTTCCGGAACTGCCCCTGAGCAGTCAAATTACCTAAACACTAAGAGAAAAAAGTGTATATTTCCAAGTAAAATTTGTTAATTTAAGTATTAGTTTACTTAAATAGTGCCAAGAAAATATTTTCTTAATTTTAGTAAAAATGCATTGTCTGTAGAAATTTATGAGTAGATTTAAATAATTGTTATCAAGAAAAGAAATATTATACTTAGATGTAGTAAATTTTTTTCTTGTTTTTAGTATTATGAGTCAAGTAAACATGTTTACTTGAATTTAATTTTTTTTTCTCACAGTTAACTTTTTTAATTTCGTTGCGTGAAAAACATTTCGCGGAACATCTTCACATGTAATAGTAAAAGTTAGTAATAGACAAAATACAGTGTGCTAAACATCGCCTGGAAAATCGCACAAATAATACATGTTCTCAACTCTCCCAACATGAATAAGTGAAGCAAGTGAATATTCACTAATTCTGAGTGCTAATCGAACCACTTTTTGGAATTAGCGGTTCGGTTTGCACTTGGCACTTCAGATCGTAATTGTTTGCTAGAATTTCATAATATTTAGTATTATAAATAAGTATATACATTTAATAAATTGTATTTTCTACCATAGTTTGTGTTTATTTTGCAATAAAAGCGTGCAGTATTTTATTGTAACCCGGATCAAAAATAAAACTTGATTCAGGCTCGCTTCGCCTTATTTTCTTTGGAAGTTATCGATTTGCCAACGATTTTTCGATAAGATCTCGACTTTTTCGACTTAAATTAAATTTTTTTCAACTCTTTGAACTTTTTTCATCTTAGTTTCAACTTATTTCAACTTATTTGTATTTTTTTATCTTAGTTTCAACTTATTCGTCTTTACTTTCATCCTTTAGCACCATAGTCATTCACCTTACTTTTGACTTGCTAAACCAAGTCGAAAAAAAGTTATTTATTCGCCTTACTTTCGCCTTAATATTTAAAAATTATTTCACCTTAGTTTTGACTTTTTCGCCTTATAATTTAAGTCGAATAAGTCTACATCAAGACAGTTTCGACTTGATTTAGCCTTTTTCGCCTTGCATTTTAAGTCGAATAAGTCTAAACCAAGTCAATTTCACCTTGATTTCAACTTTTTCATCTTAAATCGTGACTAAGTAAGCCAGTTAAGTCTAAACCAAGGCGAAAACTCAATGTATTTCATATCTCCGTAAAAAAAAGTCGAGTTTATCTTGTGAAAAACGGCTCCAAATTTTGACTTGGTAAATCAAGTCTAAATTACGTTTAATTTTTGACCCGGGAATTCATTGTTAAATGTATACTTGAAGGCATATATGTGTCCCTATTCCAAAAACACTAAAAAATACACAATTTCTGTCTTATGTATCACTTTTATGTTGCATGAGATCAAAATAGATAGATATAAATAAACAAAAACATTTTTACTGTCTTGGGATAGTTATGAACGTGTAAGGGTTAAAATGTTAAGTTGAAAATAAAAAATATTAATTTTACAACACATGACTATAAGTTAATTGATATAATAATTTAAAAATAATTCTGAAAAGTTAAAATTTAAATGTCAACAGTTGAAACAGTAATTAAAATAATTATAAAAGCTTTTTTTAACAATGTTTAACTACCATATAAAAAGGTCTATTGTTTTAAAAACAATATCCACAAATGAATGTGAAATCCGCGTTGGCAGTCACTATTCTCTGGTCACGACCCCGATAAGCGTATCAAAGCCTTTACCCGATTCATGGCCAAACAAGAACAAGAGAGCCAGGATAAGAGGATTCCACAAGCTATGGTCCGCCATTACCCAGACTCAAAGAGTGAGAAAGTAAAAGAAACTGAGTGAGACTGAGAGAACAAGTGAAATAAAAAATAGTACGTATAAATGGAATGAGAAGTAAGAAAAAGAATCAAAGACGTTACAGCAAAGACTTTAAACTCATCCTTTTAGATTTCCTATTCTTCGCCATTCTTGTTTGACACATCCGTCCCTCATACTTGCGTCATTCGACAATATCACCAAGAGTAATACTCTTTACCTATATCTATTTCTCTAAACTATTTTTCCCAGGAGAATTTTAGTACGAGAAATAAAAAAAAAAAAGCTAAAACACATAAAAAAAAAAAGGTTTTAAATGAACGTTAAAATAATATTGGTCTATAAGAAAAAATGACTGGTGGAAATAAACTGGAATCGAAAAGACCCGATGAGAATTTATGATATATAATTAAGTTTTACGCGCGTGTAATTAATCAAGTTAATTCGAGTACTAAAATATTAATGGATCAATATTACATATCGTTAAATCTGATAGTATAATCGTATTATTACCGGCGTTAAAAAAAGATAAAATTTTAAAATGGAATTTATAGCCGATAAAATAAATTTATCATTTTAGCAGGCGCGTGATAGTTAATTATGATTGATAACCATGGAAGCGTTGTTGTAATTTTAATACACATATATATTTTCACAATGTAATTTAATTGTTACAAAAAGGCAATTTATATATGATGTCAAAAAGTTGCCATTGGTGAAGAAAAATCTTCTGTATAAGTTTTAGTTTCCACTATTTTATCTCTCATAGCTTTTAGTGGCAAGAAAACAATTCCATATCTCTCAGTAACAATTCTACTCAGGCCATTAATTTAATTGTAATAAAATATTTGATGTATACACATATATATATTTTAACAATGGGAACTTTACGGACACGATCTTTATGTGACAGAATATAATGCTGACAATAGAGCAGTCAAATAATTAAAATCGTTGAAAAAAAATGTTTATGAGAAAATCTCTACAATATGATAAAATATAATGAAAAAATTTAATTAAGTGAGTAATAAAAAATATAGTAGACTTAAAGTAAGTTTTTCACTACTTGCTATCTGATAGCTGATGGAAGTAACCGGAAACACGTAATACATAACTCTTAAGTATCGCTGAAAATGGAGACGTGTCGTGGCAAACTTTTATGTTGAAGGTTATATAATACGCATGAAAGATTTGAAATGGCTACCATGTTTACAAAGTTTGGTTATATTTGTAAAAATATACTTCTTTACATATCTATAGATGCACATATTAAAGTGTGCAATACATTTAATATCTTCCTGGCAGTGATGGTCGTTGAAGATGCGGGTGAAAGTGGGAAAACGCGGGGATTACTCTCACGCGAGTAGAAAATGCAAAACTATCACACGTTTCGCCTCTCAAAAGTTGTTAAAATTTACGCTTTCATAGAGTACTGCCGAGTTATGCACCACTCCATATACATATATTTATAAATATATGTTTATATATTTATGGAGGTATCTGTGTAACATTATCAAAAAGAGAACGAGAGTACACACGTGCTTTAAATCCACAAGAGGTTGCGCTTTACGAGCTTAATATTTATGTATCCGGAGATGCTACGAGAATTTCACGATTCATCCAACCAGAAAACTTTGATTTTTTACATTATAAAAAGTACTTAACGTACTTTTACTTCCATATATTTCTGTAACTTGATTTTCCCAATAAGATCGCGATAACTATCGATATAAATTTCTTTTTTATTTAAAGTTGAATAAAAAAAAAAAAAAAAAAAAAAAACATGCATTACCATAGAAAATTGCTTCATAATTTTTAAAAATTTTTTTAAAAAGGCATGAGCGTTTGATCGATTTCGAGTTAGGTTCGAATCCAAGCTCTCAAAAGACCGATACATTAACGGTGCATAAAGTACTCTACCTGGTACCTTATGACCTGGATGACCCTAAATTATCACCGTCTATCTTACGGCATCAAATAAATTTATTGACTTTTTGAATCTTCAATTTAGCATTGAAAAAATATTTTTTTTGCATGAAAAATTAATTTATTTGAAAAAATCCATAAGTAAAATCTATCCAACGTCCCAGGAAAGTAAAAAAAAAAGAAAACCTTTTTTAATCTAATGTTAGAGTTATTTTAGGACAATGCAAATCAAATATAAAATATTTATTTGCGGTCAAAATTCACTCGAATTGATTTTTATTGCATTTATACACGATAAGAAATGCATGGCGTTCAACACCATGCTGGTATGGTCTCAAGACAGATACTAAAATAGTATGTGAAATATACCAAGGCAGTATTGTAACGAGTCCCAGAAGTATGGCGTTATTTACTATACTGTATAGTACTGGAGCTATTGTATTGCTCACACGTATGCATAGCAGGCACGGCAAAACAGTATGGCCCTGAGAGCCATACTACAATGCCAAGGGCACAATGCTACTAGTTTTTCCGCCATAATTTTTGGCGTGTCAATCAATGTATACTATTGTATTACCGCCAAAACTATATAGATGTCGTTAGACTAGGTTTATCTACCAGAAGCATTGTGGATACGGCAACACAGTAAGGGCCTGACGGCCATACTGACATTGCGACGTCCGCGAAAACTATCGCCAATGTTACTATTCCCGCAATGGTCGAATCATCCGTGCATACAATTTTACAACGTATAAAAATCTTTGATACCATACAGTATGGCGTTCACGCCCATACTGATATATTGATATCCGCAAAATATTTTTTACCGTGTACTTATGGGGGTTTTCAAATAAAAATTATGTTTTAATAATGAAATAAATTACTTTATTTTTTAGACACAACGACTTGCCGTGGAATATTCGAAAGTTCCTGAAAAACCAGCTACGAGATTTCCAATTTGACGATTTGAGAGATAGCCACCCTTGGTCCCACACGGCGTGGAGTCATACAGACTTACGAAGACTGAAAGAGGGAATGGTTGCAGCACAAGTAAGATAAATAATAAATTATAATAATAAATTTCACTAATTTAATAATAGATAAAACTAATAATCTTTTGAAATCCGCTAACATTTCTGTTATTCACAAGAAAGTTTAACTCGACTTTCTCAATAGCTGTTTCCTTCATCCCTTCTTAAGAAATCGCGTTTCTCGCCTCTTATTCTTTGTACTCGTAGGTAGAAGTCTTTTCCGAGGCGCCGCTGAGCTTCCTTAATTACCAGAATCTTGCTAGCGCTACTCCCTATTTTCTTCTTTAATATATATATATATACTTGAAAACAATGATCTGCCATTCGAGATGGTGAAAACGAGAAAATTACCGAACCAACCGGTGTAAAATCGAGTGCCCCAATAAAAGCAAGACAAAATGTTTTGAATCCTCCTTTTTATTTCTTACATTTTTTTTCTCTTTCTTTCAAGTTGTTGGTTTTGTTTCTCAACCCTTACTCGCTTTCATTATTTTTTTAAGTCATTTTTTTTCCCAGTATAGTAAAGTCGCGGTAACGCTTAAGGACACCCGGATTTTGAATTCAAGTCTTTCCGCCCTGGCGAATCGCCGTCTTTGACTCATTTACCATACATTCTCATTTAGTCTATACATATATGTATATATTCACTTAGGTTTTTCTCTTACTTTCTGATCTCTCATCTAGCTTATGCCAACAACAATATCCGAAAAACTTTATTCGTCTACGAGTCTTGGAATTTCTATTAAATTTTCCTCTAACACTTTTAAAACAGTCACAGAGAGAATTTACCAAAGT
Organism: Microplitis deprimator; assembly: GCA_964016945.1. Lineage (NCBI taxonomy): Eukaryota > Metazoa > Arthropoda > Insecta > Hymenoptera > Braconidae > Microplitis > Microplitis deprimator. The sequence goes on along the minus strand of OZ024710.1, from coordinate 6,572,781 downwards.
TGTTGATGATAGTTGATAGTAGTATATATAAATATAATATCTAACAAGGCGTAGAACTATGATTTTTAAGTGGATTCTGCAGAAAACTTTTACGTCTGCACAACGATCCGTATTTTATTGTACCTCTATAAATGTTGATTCTCGGATGCTCGATAAAGCACATGTAGATACAATAAAATATTTTTTTTATTATTTCCAACAATTCAACCGATATTTTTTTAACTTTCAACAATAAAAATTTCCAACGAAGAATAAAAAAAAAATTTGTTATTTACAATCTACAAACTATTTGCTATTAAAATCAATAAAATTTATTAACTTGTCAAAAGTTTAGCTCCGCGTAATTTCCCGTATCTTTTTCTCAAGTGCAAAGCTCTCGACTTCTCGAGCAGATTTTCGACACTTCCGATTGAAATTGAGCGCTCTAAAGATATCTATCTCGAGTTCTGGAGTGTTTCCGACGTCTGGCGACTTGCTCTTTAAATCTTCCTCAAGCTTCTAAGAAGTTGCCAGAAGCACACGGTACACTTCTTGTACATCCAGCACCACTTCACATACATCTGTACCATGTACATCCTGCTCACAACGCGCTTCAAGGACTTCTCAATTTTCTCAGATATTTTTTTCTTTTTTTTTTTTTTATGTTATACACAAACTTGCAATCAAAAGTTTTATTCACAATAACTTTAAAAAAAAAATACAATAGCGAAATAAAAAGTTTTCAATTGATATCTAGATAATATCGATCGTTTGTGCCGACTAAAGGTAGTCAATAAAAAAAAAAATTTAATTACTGGGATTACGAAGAATGAAAAAGGAAATCTATAAAAAAAAAAAATCCACAGAACTAGTTACATACGCTGTAAAAAATTGGGAGTGATTTCGGACTGATTACACGGAAAAAATAGAGCCGAAAAATGTAAGAATTTTTATTATGCTGTCGACCAATCTTAAAACAGGAAGTTGAGGTCTAAAAATTATTATGCTGCACTACACGCTGAAAAACAAATGCTATCACCATCTTCTAATAGGGAATGATTACCATCTGTATGTGATAATCATTACCATGCTTTTATGTTAACTATTCGTTTCTCATATAGTAATAATTACTGTTGCCGATAGTAATAGTTACCATCTAGATAGTAATATTTCTTATGTCTGAAAAATTATTTAATTTTACCTTCTAAGATAGCAATGATCCTCATCACGGATAAGAATGGTTACCATCTTCTATAGTAATAGTTACCATCTAGATAAGAATGCTTACCATCTCTGATAGGAAAAGTTAACATACATCTTGCAATAGGGAATAATTACCATCTATATATGATAATTATTATTATGCTCTTATGTTAATTATTTGTTTTTCGTATAGTAATATTTACTATTACCGATAGTAATAGTTACCATCTAGATAGTAATATTTCTTATATCTGAAAAATTTGTAAATTTTACCTTCTGAGATAGTAATGATTATCATCTTGAATAGGAATTCTTACCATCTCCCATAGAAAAGTTTACATAAAAGAATGAGAATCATTAAAATGTAAAGATGGGAATAGTTACTTCGTTAAGATGGCAAGTATTACCACTTTTTTTTTCAGCGTGTATAATTATTATTATGAGCCTCTAAAAATTTTTCATTTTCTACTATAATTTCTAATTTATACGAATAATATTTATTACATTTTGTGGATAAGTTTTAAGTGCATAATATTTTTTGTAGTGCAGCATAATAATTATTTGGCAATTTGACTTCTTGTTTCCAGTTTCATCGACAGCATAATAAAAATTCGTAGATTTCTTAAGCCCATTTTTCTTCGTGTACGGATTTTATTTCAATTCGAATTTACTCCATCAGTCGGAGTCTTATAAAAAATTACTCCGCATACACGGAGTAAATAGGAAGTATATTTTTTCAGCGGAGTGATTTAGGAGTGATTTGGATTTCAATTAATTCACATCCGCGCCAATTCGGAGTTTTAATATTCAAACGAACACTTTTTAGGAGTGAATTTCCCTCCAACCGGAGTTTCAACATTAACTAAAACTCCCCTTCAAAGTGAATTTCACTCCAAGGGAATTAAATAAATGAACAGTTATCCACTCCAGATTACTCCGCATTCACTCCTCTAATTTATTACAGTGTACAAAGTATCAGTAAATTAAAACACGTAGTATTGTAATAAAATTTTCTTGAGCTATAAATATAATATCATCATTAACTACGTTCAATAGAGCATACGAAATGCCACAGAGTTAATTATACTATCATTTCAAAATTAATTAATTATTAAATTAATTAATGAACAGGTGTAAAATACATTTGTACAAATTTCAAGTATTTCTCTTAATTAATTTATGTTTTTATTAAATTGCAAACAATTCATATGTACGAATGTATAATTAACAATTATTGAATGATAATACTGATAATTAATAATGCTTCATTAGTATGCACCAGTAAGAATTCGCTAGTTCGATCACATATATTTGTACTCATGACATTAAAATTGTTTTTTTAATGCATATATAAGTAGTATGCATACATATGCATTAATTCTCACGCTTACAAAAATAAATAGAGTAATTTTGAAATGATAAGTAAACATTACGCTACGATAAGTGCAGACATTGGTACGATAAGCGCGCATATATATGTTGTAAAAGTACAATTCATTGTAAAGTATAAAAGAGAATTTATTTTTTACTCAAGAGAGATAATGCGAAAAAAAGTAATATCTAAAGAACGTAAGAAATCTTTCAAGATGTCGGGTCGTAAATGTGATCGAAAGGCTTTTGCTTGTAGAGAGATTTTATAAAATGGTGGAAAATAAAATAAAACCAAGAAAAAAATGGATTTACGTATTGACTCAATTCGTCCTGAATTTTAATATTTTTTTTTTTTTTTTAATATCCTTATAGTTCACTGTAAAAAGATTGGTGTTAAAAATGGACTCATTTTAACTCCGCCCGGTGTTAAAATGAAATTACACCGGTTTAGGGTAAACTGTGTCCGCTTGGAGTATTAACTTTAAAGATTATAAAACACAAAAAATATCAGTTCTTTATGAAAATTAATAAAAAATATGATTTATTAACAAGTATAGTGATCGAGTAAGTAAAAATATTGACAAAGTAAAATATTTAACACCGGTAAAGAATATCTACACCGGCAGCGGCGTTATTCTAACACTGGGGAATTTTTTTTAACACCGGTACAGAATATTTACAGCGGCGGCGGCGTTATTTTCATACGGCTTTTGGTGTTGAAATTTAACACCGCCGATTTTAACACCTACACCGCTTAGACTTACCCCGGTGATTTTTTAGAGTGTAGTTTAAATAATACATTTTATAAGAAATAATGAAATAAATAAACTTTTGATGTCCTTTAATCATGATAAGTCCTTGATAATGATAAATATCTTTTTGAGACTTAGTTAGAGTATTATAACAAAGGATAAAATAGCATTAGCCTGAATGAAGGTCCAGCAGGGTGGATACTAAAACTAAAGTTAGTCGCAAGTTGACCCTTATCATTTTGTCAATAACTCGGTACTAGTCTTAAATTACCTCGGTAACTGTCTCTCCAGTGAGTCAACTCGACTCTCTCGGTTCTTCCATTACATTACATTTGATTCTTGATATTCGAGAAAAACTAGTTGTGAAATTTACGATCACTTGTCACGTCCAAGTGCTACTTTTTTATTAGTTTCAAGTCAAATAAAATATTTTACGTCATAATCTTTTTAGTTTTATTGACGTACACTCTTTAGTCAGTTAAAAAAAAAAAATAAGAAAATAAAATAAACGGGACGAAAAAAAAAAAAGTGTAGAAAAATAATAAATAAGATAATAGGAGAACTGTGTGGATACAATTGAAGGCAGATGTTACTCTCCTTGTTGCAGTTTTCAAGAGTTTTACTTCGAATGGATAAAAATAAAAGGAGAAAAAGATAACATTCGGGTTTTCTACTCTCGTAACACACCTCCTGTCTCGGTACGTGAAAATAGCACTTTGGAACCTACACTCACGATATCGGAAAATCCATATATATCTGCAACTATATATATATTTAAAACTCGACAAGTATTTTCGCTCAGGCGAAGAAAAAAGCTCCGGAAGCCTTTTTAGTATCAAGAGCGTATTTTCGGCCTCAGTCAGGAAATGAAACCTAGCCAAGCCTAGAATCCTTGCATTACAACTGGGCCATCCTTTCTTCTGCACTCTGATGATAAGAAAATTCCATAGAATTTAGAGGAATAAAATAGACAATAGCGACGTTAATTTATTTTTAATTTAAAATTATTTTATATTTTGATGTTTCATTATCACAACTATTAATCAATTTACTAAAAATAAAGTTTTATAAATCTAAAGCCTAGAATATAAATTCAAATCATCGAAAAAATTTAAACTTAACCCAGAAGCTTTTCCTCAACTATCTATACACGTTTACAGTTTACAAAGCCAGCAGTAGACAGTTATAACACGAAGTAGATATAAATCTACGTGTTGTATACATGACTGTTGAATATAATATATATATATTACTTGTTTCGTAAACGTGACAAAGTCACTCATAGTACAACCTCTTCACCTGCCATTTCTTTTTCACTTTAATACATATTTATATAAACATATGTGTTTTAGTAAATTTCAACGCCTCTTGAGCTCAGTTCAAAGCATATTTACTTAGTAGTGTAAACAAAAATAAATATCATAAATATAAATATATAATTATACGTAAGTTAGATGTGAGAGTGTTGTGATTGGCAGGACGTTTAAATATATAATTAATAAGAGTCAAAGTGAAATTAATTCATGTCGTGGCAATTAAAAGCCAGCAAAATTAAGTAAAATTCAATTACTTTTCTATTCAATTCTCTTTCCACAAAACTATTGTACATATACATATATTATATATGTATAGATATATATAGTAGTACCTTGGCTTTATATTAAATCCTGCCATTCACACTCTCATGGTATATACACTTTCATATATATATGTATATATCTACACTCGTATCTCAATTTCTCATTTGCAGTTCTGGTCGGCGTACGTGCCGTGCTCGTCACAGCATCTCGACTCGGTGCAGTTGGCCCTGGAGCAGATCGACCTGATTCGACGCTTGGTGAACAAGCATACCCAGAATATGGTCCTCGTTACTACAGCTGAAGGTATATATACATATATGTATTACTGTACCTACATATGTATGTACGTATGTAACTGTCGGAGAATAGAATATGCCTAGATAATGGATATTCACGATCTCATTCTCGGTACCATTCGGTCTTTCTCTTACTCTATTGCATGCTCGACCATCTGAATGAACACTAGGCAGTGATTCATTCACACACGAGTATCACTGGCACTACTTGCCAATTATAATATCATTCGATCCATACTTTTAGTTAGTTTCTGTACACACACGAAAAAAATTTTATTTATCACGAAAAAATAAATGTTTTTGCAGTTATTAGAGAAACTAATTTGCAACTGGTATACTTTAGTTTATCCAAATGTTTTCTGATTGAGTTAAGTGAGAGTTAATTCACTCAAATGTCATTTATTTTTGTAGCATACAGACTTCTTTGATTGAAATAAAAATCAATTGGCTCAAAATTCGAAAAAATAATTTTTTCATTTTTTGTATTTTTTGTACATAGGCGATACTGAGGTGCTACGGCCCCTTGGGGCACGGCGGCCCCCCTCAAAAATTTGGTAAAAATTTTTTTTTTCATTTTCGGTCAAATCATGATACTTCTGATGTTTTAAAGATATTTTAGGCTGATCTGCCATATCTGGGGCATAATGGACCACCTGAAAAAAAATTTGCTACAGAAAAAAATGTTTTTTTTTTCTAATCTAAAATGAATTTAAAAAATTTATTGATTAAAACTCTTTTAGGTCAATAGATTATCTTGTGGTCAAAATCAAAAAATAAAAATTTCAATAAAACTGGTCATATCAGCTAAATAAAATTTTTTTTTAATAAATTTGAAGTCCATGGGATTATAAAGGTACGGAAATAGTCTATTTTTGCTTAAAATCTTTTTTTTCATTAAAAAAAAAAAATAAAACTTTTTAAGCTTTTTTTGGAGAGAGGCCGTCGTGCCCCAGAAAAAAAAAATTTTTTTTTTTTAGTTTTGTAAAAATCTTAATGGATTTGCTTAAGAGAGGACCAAATTAGGTTGACCTATAGATTAAAAGTCATAAAAAATAATTACCGGCTTAACGGGGCCGTTGTGCCTCGGTCTCCCCTACATTTGCTTTTTGTAATTTCTATACGTGAAATATTTTTTACACCGATTTAACATCGCCAAATTATACCGTTTACGTGGTGTTAAATTGAGTCCGTTTTTAACACCGCTCTTTATACAGTGTAAAAGAAGAATTGGTAATTAAAAAAAAAATGTTTTTTTGTAAAATCATGGTAATAAATTTTCAGACATCTGTCAACCCCTTTATTGAAGTTTTAACTGTAATATTTTGAATTCTTAACCCTCGTCGGTACTCTATCATGCCCTACTTTTCCTTATATACATAAAGTGTTCTCAAGAGTAAACGTAGTTAAATTGATACATATATTGTAGATGAATACGATGCAACAATTTACAATGCTAATCCGGATTAGTTTAAAGTTGACCAGAATTTATTTTAACATTAATTAATATACTTTGCTCTCAGTGTTCAGGTACTATGTATATATAAATATATATGTATATATTCTGAATGAACTTTTGATGCATACAAATTTATTGATCTCTAAGTGAATAACTTAATTTAGATCTCGACTAAAATTTTCAGTTATTTTTGCTGATAAGAAAACATTGTTTTAAAAAAACGAAAAACAGACAACTCAAGTGTTTATGTTGTCACAAAAAACTGATTTTAAAAATTATTATTAGAAATTTTTAGTATGGAGATTTTACTTTTTCTCTATTTTTTAAACACATAAAATTTCTACGTCAATAACTTAATAAAATTACTGCATTATGCAACGAAAAATTATAGTTGGCTGCAAAAAATATTGGTTAATTATTTTAGTTCACATGCGGTTTTGTTTACATACAGTATAAAATGTTGTGGTAAATATGGTTTACATTAATTTTTGTTACCTTTGTATCAATTTCATATTATAATTTTACACGAATAATAAAATAACAAAATTAATGTTGATTTAATAATAATTTTTTTTTAATATTCACTTAATAGAGAGCGAAACAGAAATATTAAAAGATCAAACAAATTTTTAGAATTTTTTATTAAATTCAAATTGATTTCGTTTATTACAATATTGTTTTTGTAAAAGGAAATACTGTTTGAATATATTCCTCGAAAATATTTTTAGTAACATATAAATACTGAATCAATTTACTGAAAAATTTTTTTATTAAAAATTTTCTATAAATAAAAAAAAAGTTTTTATGAATAAAAAAAAAAAATGTGAAGCAGAATTTCAAACTTGATTGACTGTTTTTTTTTTTCTATTTTACTAAAAAAATTTGAAGGAATTCCAACTGTCAAAATCATTCATAGTACATGAATATTTAAAAAAAATTGATATGATATAAAAAAATATTTCTGCACGACTCATGATGCGAAGCATTAAAAAATTTTTTTCACCTCAATTCAGCTTTTATTTTTAAATAAAATAACAATTATGCAGCTAATCAATTTAAAATAAGTAATGAGATTGAATTTGATAGGGTAATTAAATTAAAATGAATGTTATGTAAATGAAGTATTGAATGTAAAGTTAATTAAAACACTTGAGATGCGTGAAAACGCGTAGCACTTGAAACCCTTTTGTCGCGATATATCGAGAAGGTTCTTCCGGTGGTTGACCACAACCGCAACTACCACTCGCGTTACTTGCAGCACACCACATTGGTATAGCAGAGTAGTCTAGTTCGCAAGTAAAGCACGGAGCTCGTAAAGCACGCAGAGATCGAGGGAACAATGCTGCTTCGATAAATGCGCCTGAGTCCAGTACATGAGTATAGAAGTACAGGATAGAGAGAAAGAGAGATAGATTACTCGGACGATAGAAGCACTCGCGGTGGCGGTAGTAAAACCATGAGTCAAAGAGGGAAAGGAGAGTAACTCGATATTGGGTCAAACATCGCAGAGGTTTCTATACCATCGCTCCATTTGTCTGGCTCACATCCAAACGCATTCGATTCGCCATATCTTCTATCTATAATAACGTATCATTTAACGAAAATTAAAGTTAAATTTAAATTTATATTAAATTGTTTTCGGTGAAATTATTTTTCCAATCTATAGAAATTTAAAAACAATTTAGTAAGTAATTTGCATTTATAAAAGCCACTTAGATGCGGATTATGATAAATGATTGGCTCTCGTGACAATTGAAAGATCATAGAACGCCGAGAATAATCCTCAGCCAAATCCTTGTGTCGACCTCTCTGGCTTGTGTCCAGAAAAAAGAATGAGGTCCTTCACCTCTCTTACTTATAGTCAACCGAGAAAATCTCAAGCTGAACTGAGCTGAGCTGGTGAGCCCTCTTCTGTTTTCCGCCAACCACGACCACTTGTCGCGAGAGCTAAAAAAAAAACCGGGAGAAGAGGCAAGAAGAGAGTGGAAGAGAATGAAAAATTCTGATGGGCAACAGAATCACCCAAATATTTCAAGTGCTGGTGTGCTTTAACAATTCTGACAACACGAAACTCGATAACGAGCACTTTTGGTTACTTTTCACGATGTTCCAAAAGTTAAATTTTTTAATTTAATTAGTTTTAATGCTCTGTGTGGAGTTCATTAAGATTGTTTGCGCTTGGTTTTTGGCACAACTATGTCCAGCTGTCGTCTGATTGGCTTCTAAACAAATAGTTACTTTTCTCGGTAGTTCACCATTTTAACATCGACGTCACGTTATTTTTTAGCTAACGCGTGCTGGTTTTCAATCGGAATTTTTCACAAGTAATCGGAGTTTTGGAAAATTAATAAATAAATAAAATAAAAAAGTTATAAAAATAACAATAACGATAAATATATAAATGAAATAAACTAAACGTGTCCAATTTCAAATATATATTTCTTTTTTATTCGTCAGTCATCACTGAATATTATATTACTATTTTTATTCACTATTTTAACAAAAATAATTTTTATAGCTTGCAATTATTTAAAACAAAAGGTATTTTTTTTATTTTTACTATTCCAGTCACTTTTTTAACGCGTTACCCGGGTAGATATCAAGCGACAAAATATCTAATGACAGAAAATTTAAAAATATCACAGTTCATATTACAGAGGGTTGAAAGTTTCAGGACAGAATTATTTGCCGAAAAATTTTTAATATTTTTTATTACTCAGGTTTTCTTACATTTGTATCCACCGAAATTTTTCAAGCTAATTATGAATAAAAATTGATAAAAATTGACGAACGTAAATTTCAGCGTTCGAACCCATACACGGAAAGAAATTTTTTTTTAAATTACCGTTAAATTCACTGTAATAGTGGGACATAATGCGGTGCTTTTATTTATTACCATTTTTGAAATAAAAATTCCGAAAATAGTATATTGTGAACCAAGGGAAGAAAGTAAGTCATTCCAACCCGCATGAAAATTGTCACCCGAGCCGAAGGCGAGGGTGACAAACATGCGGGTTGAGATGACTTACTTTCTTCTCGTGGTGCACATACTTTTTTTTATCATACCAGGACCGAAAGTTCGTTGATGTAAAGAAACATCAGAAAATGTATGGTTATAATAAAGACAAAAAAAATTATGATTTCAATTTTTTTTTGCCCCGGTTAAAAATAATTTCAATAAGTTTACGCAAGTCAATTTTTTTTCTTTATAATAAAATAATAAATACATGTAGATGTTACCTGGTAACAATCTTGACATTTATTATTTAGCTAGAGAATTTTTACAATTTCAAAAAATTAATTATAATTTGATAAAAAATAAATTAAATAAAAATAAATAATAAAACAGCTCGATAATGAAAATGTAATACCGGATGCAATAAAATCAATGATTTCGAGTGACGTTGTAAAATTCGAAAAATGTAAAATTGATAATCTTACAATTAATAATTATTATTATGTTAAAAAAGACGAGAAAGAATAAGATTATCATGAACTTATTAACGTTGCCAATTTTTTTTTTTTTTTTTATCAATTCATTAAAAGTAACTTAATGTCTAGTGTTTCTTGATTACGTATTTAATCATGTTATTCATTATACTTACTTTATTCTAATTAGTTAATAAAAATTATAATTATACTTTTTGTTTTTCGATAAAATAAATAAAGTCTTTAAATGATTATGTTTTAATTTTTAACAGGTATTTTCATTTAAATTTTTAGTTATCAGACTTTTATTTCAATTACAGATAAATTAAAAAGTATGTACATGATAAAAAGTCAGTGAGTCACTCTAATTTAATTTTCAAAATTATTTAACTGAATTGTTTGACATAGATCATTAAACAAAATAATTTTTTCTATTAATTTATTTATAAATATACTTCACTATAAAAATATCATAATATTAAGGAATTACAATACCATAAAATTTTAATTTTACTTTACATATGATATTGTAAACAAGTACGTAACGGATTAGCTTGGGTTAGGTTGAACGTGTCAATGAAGTTTGACAGCCGGGAAAAAATATAACTTTTTTTTTATATTTAGCTGGGAATAAACATAGCGATTATCTTTTTTTTTTTAATTTTATTAGTCGGGCTAGAATGTACCACTTTCATCCCGCAAATTAGGGACAGAATACGAACTTTCGGCATCGGTATGAAAAAAAATTTATTTATTTTGTGGCAAATTCCATAAAATTTACCGAAAACCGAATAAAATTTACAGTAAACTACGGTAAAATTTGTTGAAAAAAAGTTGAAAATTATCTCACTTACCGTCAAATAATTAGGTCGTGCCATTCGTCCCACGATTACAGTGAATTTATTAGTAATTTTTAAAGAAAATTTCTTTCCGTGTACAGGAAACTTTAAGCGCATTTTTCTCAAAAATGCTTCAATACATATGGAATTCGCTCAAAATCTGGATTAACAAATTTTCAAGGACAATAACTGAAATTGCATTAATTTTTTTACTTTCATCGTCTGCAAATTTTTTTTTTTCCAAAAAGCTCAGGTTCAACTATTGAACTAACAAAGTAGTTTTTTTTCCACTTTTGGTCAGCCAATAGGTAGTAAGAATGGTTATTGCAAAAAATTATTTGAAAAAAGACTTTAAAAATACTTTGAATACTTTCCTTCAATGGGAATATATTTTGATAAAATTTTTAGAGTTTTCATAAAATGTTACTCAACCATAAAAAATAAAGGAAAAATTTCTATTTCTCACTACGGATCCCCTCTACTTTTAATTTTAACAAAAAAATTGTTTCCTTATCAGATATTTTTTTATCAATAAAAAAAAATTAAAAATTCAGTGACATTAAAAAACCATTTACTAAAACAAATAAAAACTAAAAATATTGAAATTACAGGCATTGAACGAGCCCACAAAGACGGCAGACTGGCAAGTCTGATTGGTGTCGAGGGTGGACACGCAGTTGGCACCAGCTTAGCAGTCCTGCGAATGTTATACGAACTGGGGGCACGATACCTAACCCTCACCCACACGTGCAATACACCTTGGTGAGTATCCAACTCAAAATACCTATCGCGTTCAACCGCCAACTCGATCACTCCAGCTCAATTGTTCCAACTCCACTACAGTCAAACTTTATATACCGCTATAATATAATATAGTATATAGTTATATATATATATATATATATATATATATATATATATATATATATATATATATATAATCACAAATCAAATGAGAGATGAGAGAAAACGTTATACGAGGTAGTATATCGCATATAGAGATCGCACATATAATGCCACTTGGGCACTTTATCGTTCACCCGGCAGCTCGTGACGGCGCAGATGAAATTAATCGGATATCCGATTTCAACCGATCGAAACCAACCGACCTAGCAAAAGTAACGAGACTGCCAGCCAGCCAGCCACCGAGAGCTATACTACCCACTAGTGACTCGGTTGGCTATTTCCAATGCGAGTGAAATGCCATTTGCGGTCAATATACGTGAATATCAAGGCATATAAACCCGTAATTTGGACTTTAGCCCGGGTGAGAGTGGTTGTATTCGTTACAACTATCGTGCTAGTGACGGTGCCATTGCTAGTGCTGGTGCTGGTACTGGTACTGGTGGTACTCGTGGTCGTAATCGTGGACGTGGTGCACAGCCTGTAAGAGTTATCCAATCGATCGATCGCTTTATAACATGCGAACAGGTGGCGTTTTGACTTTGTTACACTTCACTTATGATTTCTCGTTAAATTCAATGTCATTTTGTAAAATCATACATTATTAACTATCCATAAATTCAATTATTTAATTAAATATTTATACTATCAAATTCTAATTAATGATAAATGATAAGCATTGTAAAATTCAAATGTAATTAAATTTTATTATAATTACATTTAATTCAATAGCCTCGAGGGCACTTTAAATTACTCCACTAATTAATCAAAACTATACAATTAACACTTAAATATATTTGCTTGTAAAAAAGATAATGTAATTTAATTATAATTAAAAAACATAAAAAGCAGCGGATTTAATTTTCGAAATTTTATTCATTAAAATTTACTCTTTAAACACGAATGTAAGTGAAAATACACGGATATATGTAAATGTTGAGATAACATTTCCTTTGATAATATGAAACAAAGTGAGCTTTACTTTGAGCTTATTCCTGTGAATGAATTCGTGACTTCTCTTCTTTACGTTTGTTCATTCATTAATTCTTTTTATTCTCTTTATCTCAACATTTTAATTCTATTTATTTTTTTTTAATTTTTATCTTTCATCTAGTTTAGTTTGAAAAATACAATATACGTACAGAGATACATGTATGCACAAGTGGCGTGCTTAAGCACACGAGCAATAGCTTGTCAATCCACAGATACAGTGTACAAGAGGACAATTTACGATACGCGTGTAATCCAAATCACATTGTATACTATACTATTCTAAGCGTGTGTTTCATGTCATGTATGAACGTTAATAATCCAATTGATGTCGTTGGACCACAGTAATCATTGGTATTATCGTTACTTAGAGTTCAATCTTGTTATCGTTAAAGCATTACTATAATTTTATTATCACTTCACTATCAACTACATAATTAACTACGGAAAAAAATCTCATTGTTCTACAGAGCATTCATAAATTTAAATAAATATGCTTCTAATACACGGAAAAAAAATGTGATGCTCAAATAATATTATTACTGATATTAATATAGTATAATCTCTTAAATTTGAAATAGTGATTATTCAATGTTTACTAGTGAAAAGTATGTCACTAATTCAAATAGTGGTATACTTTTCACTGGCGATAAATGTATGGCGACTATTCACCGCCAAATAGTGATTGTCAATTCGATTTTATAGAGTACAAATTTCGCACCAGTTTTGACGCATGCTCAAACCAACCGTAGAAATTAAACAATTATGGCTTAGTTATACTAGATTTTTTATCTTTAGATTGATTATTTTAATTTTTAATTTTATTTATTTTAAGAAGAAAAGAATTTGAATATTTTTGAAATTTTATAAATAACAAGATTAAGGGTATTTTAATTTTCTTAATATGTAACAACAAAATAAAAAAAAAATTGTAGGTTATAGTTCCTGGGAGAAAAAATTTCAAGCTAAAAAAATAACTAAATTTTTTTTCGGGCGAAAAGAGGCCGATAAAAGGCCCAGTTACTGAACACAAGGCCAAAAATAGGCTGACTCAATTTATCGGCAAAATTTCAGCTAATTTTCGACCTGTTTATTAAAAATAATAAAATTTCGACGTATTTTTGGCCTCTTTCATTAAAATTCTACGGCTTCACCGTCATTTCGGCCGAATTTAGTCTTTTCGGCGTATTATCCGCCAAATATTTTGACCCGGGCTGTATTAATGTGAATACTCTATTGACATTTACAGAACAATATAATACAGGGTAGAAGTACCATTTTTTGCCACTTTAAGGCCAGTTTTAGACACTTCAAAAATTTAAATAAAATAATTCGTAAAATACGCAAGGAAATAATCAATTTTTTAAACGTCTTCACACTTTTATCACACTATTACAATGGAAGTTTTTTTAATACTTTTTCGTTAATTGAAATGAAATATTAAATGTCAAAAAATGGAAGTGTCCACAAATGGTACTAGAGTATGTTAAATGGCATTTGAAATCCATCAGATTCAAAATTTGTATCACAAAGTGATACCAATTTAGTTGTAACCAGCACTGATACTAAAATTTGTATCAGTTAATACGATTCTTGTATAACTTTTTTTTCTACGTGGTAAAAATAATACAGTAATAGTAGAATTTGGGTAAACGATACTTTGTGATGATGAAAGTAAATTAATAATTAGAGTAAATTGATAAATATGATAGTGATGGTGATGGTAGTGAAGCTAAAACTGAAATCGTTTTAGTATAAACTTAAAATTGATGGGGGCTACTGGGTAGTAGACTTAATCGGGTATCGTGGTCGCGTGTACTTGCATGAATAACGATATTGGTGCAACGGTTGCCATTACAGTATAACGTTGGTATAGTATAGGATGGAGGGTATAGAGTAAAGTAGGATGTGGATCGAGTTGGAGGTACGGGGATCGAGTAACATGGGTCGAGATGGAGGTGAAAATGGGGATGAGGATAAGGTTGGGTAGTTGTAAAGGGATCGAAATCGGTTACGATGGGATATTGAAGGTCTGTCCATGTATAACCGGTCCAGTAATATGTTGTGCTGTAGTATACGTATCATAGGTATTCAGTTTCGGCAATGGAATTACTCGAGTAGCACCAATCATCATGGTAACCCCATTGCCACTGTTTTCAATGTTGTATTTGCATTCCATCTACCTTATCGTATCTGTAACTGAATCTGTATATCAAACTAACAATCTATCTATTTATTCATCTATCTATCTATCTCTCTATCTATTTTACTCTACGAATAATGCACATGATTGTCGCTATTGAGTTACTGACCTGTTGGTTCGGTAGGGCAGACTGCAGCACAGCGGATGAACCTGGTCAAGTGCCTCAAGTTGGCGGTCTTTCGAATTTTGGAAAGGTGAGTTTTGTATATTTATTCATTTTTAAATATTTTAATTTTAATCATTTCATTTGTTTTCAATTATTGCCAATATAGTTTCAGAATAATGAAACAGAAAATATTTGATAAAAAAAAAAAAAGAAATAAATAAATGAGAGAAAAAGTTTTGTGATTTATTAAATTTTATTTCCAATAGCTTTGTGCTAGTGAAAATATATCGAGCAATGATCACGTACTCAAAAGGTTCATGTTTAACGAACAAAAAGCTCAAGAAAACAAGACAGTTGATTACAATCTCGGAAAATTGAGGCAATAGCGACCTGGTCTTTTAGTTCTCTTTTTTTTTATTTATTGTAGTTACGAGGGGTTTGCTGGCTAATGGACGTGTCGTGACAAAGTCGAAATAAAAATTCAGTCAGTCGTATTGTCGCGTTTGTTCAGAGTGAGATGAATTAAAAGTCTGTATACATGACAAAATAAATTGACTATAAATGAATTTTTAAAATAAAATGAAAAATAAATGAATGTTTTAATTGACATTACATTATATATATTTTATTTTTCTTAACGTGGTAATTGAGAAAGATAATCTCACGAGAAAATGCGATGAATCATCTAAAAGGATTAGCTGTCTCCGGGTATAAGACTGATCGACGGTTGGCCAATCTAATCGATGAACCCCAAGAGATTACTGAAAGTGCGAGACAAGTGTCAAGAATTCATTAATACCCCTAGAGTATAAAGCGACTCTACAATGCTACCGGTAATTGAACGAGCTAGCTAACATCGTTTGACAATTATCTTCAATGTCGACATGACAACCTATGACACATGATGACATTGACAATTTTTTAACGCCAACAACCACCGGCACAAATTATTATTTTTTATTTTTATCTGTAGATATACATATTTTTTTTTTTCTGACTCGTGAACTGAACCACAAGTTCAATTTTACGGGAGAGAAGAGCGAGATCGGACACGTAATTATTTCAGTGAAATCGGCGTGGATGGTCAGCCACGCGATAACGCCGGGACTTGTGTGGCTTTACAACCCATGCTATGTATGCACTAATAGCAGTCGTAGTCGTAGCAGTAGTAGTAAAAATAAAAAAAAATAAAATAAAATAAATAAAATCGAAGCCTTGCACAGTTGCAATGGCAATATCGGTAGACCAACTCGTTCGAGGTTTCCTTTGTCACGAAAACGATTTCCGATGCGTGGTCTACTTCTATTTCTATTTTTTATTTATTTTTTGTTCTGCGTTACTGAATGTACATACATCGTGTCTCTTGATGGCGGAGCTGCTTGTATTGGCTCTCGGATCACTTGTCACAGTAAACGTTCAATTAGAAAAGTATTCGATTAGATGGTGAAATGAAAGTTGTTTTGACTGAAAACAACTTTTAATTAGAAGTTACAAATTTTTATACTGTGAAAAATTGGGAGTGAATATGGATTTTATTTCAATCCGTATTCACTCCGGTCCAGAGTTTTAATACTGAAATAAATTTATGTTTAATAGAAACAGCTGTTAATTAGAAACATAATTATTTTAATAAATTTTTCATTCAGATATTAATAATTAGGGTATCGGCAGGTAATAAGGTCGAGCTAAGGAAGATTTTCAATAGAATCGAAAATATTGCATTTAATTCTCGAAGTGTATCATAAATCTTTATTTCAATACATTAGCCATAAAATATAATCAAGTAATGGTAATTTATACTACAAACAAACAAACAATTAAACTTTTACAAAAACCATACGAATAGGCCTTATTTTACTACGGTAGGGTAATAAGGCCTACGAGTTAAACAAACTAGAATAGTTTAATTATACTTAATAAAATTAGTATTAGAGATGAATCATCAGTTAAATTTAGCAACAATACTTTTTTAAAGACAGAAGACTAGATTGTTTTGTTCAATAGCACTTAAAACTATCAGTATCCTTTTTAAGAGTCAGAAGACTAGATTGTTTTTTATAATTTTTTTTGCGCTACGACATCATATGACGGATGATGAAATATAGAAGACAGGGAACGTGGTATCGGGACTCTATAAACTTGTCGTAACATTTCTATGCAAGACCCTTCTACTAGAGTAGCCTTTAGCGGAGGCGGTTATGTTAAATATCATTTCTGTCACTTAGGCCTTATTACCCGCGGGTACCTTACACTTAAAATATTATGTATAAAATATAGATATATAATACATAATGAAAATATTAAATTATTGAATAGCTATAGTGACATAGTTTTTATGGGAATGTTTTATACTTCGGTACAATATGAAATGTTACCTCGTGGTATGGTTGATGTAAGTCATACGACAGTTTGTCGACTCAGTGGAATTATATTTGTAAAAGTCTTACTATCAACTGCTTATAATTTTTTTTTTATTATTTCACATGAATATATGGAAAGGGAGCTCGTAATTATTTCCGTACTTGCTATTAATATCAAAATATCAAAGACCGAACCAACCTCACTATGTATTAGTAATTTTTTTTTTTTTTGTAGTTAATATTTTCCGGAACTCCCCTTCGGAATGAAATTTACTCCGAGGGAATTAAATAAATAAAAAGTCATCCATTCCGCGTTCACTCTGTAAATTTTTTACAGTGTAAGTCATATGTTCTTGTAAATCTAGATACGTCATTTTATTACTAATAATTTGAATATAATCTTTTAAAACATTTAAATAAATGTGTGAAAGATAATACGCGAGGTTACAAATTTTTATCTCAAGGTATCCATTTCTTTCAGCATTTTGAGTGATCTAACTCGCATTATATACACTGTGAACTTTTGAAGCGCTATCATTTCTCATTTCCGAGTACTCGTGAATTTTCATAGTCTCATTTTTCATTCGATATCACATTTTTCCTTTAGCTTCTCTTCAACTTATAATTTTTTAGTATCATTAGCGTACATTGACATTTTATAATTTTTTTTTTTTTTTTTTTTAATACTTTATTTGTTCATCTGCCAGGGATAAAAAATTTGATATAAAGAGAATACTTTAATAAGACAGGGAAATCCGTGCTGGTTTAATCCGAGTTTTAATTCTCTGTTAAAAAAGATATGTATAAAATCCAGAAAGATCGGATTATCTCGTTAATGTTAAGATTTTCTCTTTGCACATGAAATAAAACAATTTTACTTATTTGTTTAGTATTAACTAACTCATAAAGATATTTTTTTTTTTAATTAAAAGTAATGTAAACAATTCTATTAAATACTATTTGTTTAACTTTTTAAACTAATTTTGAGAAGACTAAAACTGTACACTGAAAAAAAAATATTGCTGTAATAGCAATACCGTTAGGTTATAGTAACCATCTAAAGTTTGGAAAATCGTAGATTGTTAATATAGCAATACTTTATTTGCGTAAAGGCTAGATTGCTATTTTACCCATACAATGTTTTGTTAAATCAAATATTTATATAGATGGTTGCTATGGCAATACGTATTGCTATATTAACAATACGTATTGGTATATTTACAATCCGGATTTCTATATTAACCATTTGGATTGCTATATTAACAATTTAGATTGCTACAATAGCAATCTATAGGAAACGTTGAAACAGTAATACCAAGTATGGGGAACATAACCAAAGAATATGGTTAAATTGACAATACTTCTATTTAAAATTGAAGATAGTCAATGCAGCAATCTGGTATTGCCAAGTTAACGATGCATTTTGTTATGACAACTATCTACCATTAGCTTATACTTCAGATGGTTACGATAACCGCATTTTTTTTTCAGTGTAGCATTGGTAAAAATGTATAGGGAACTATAATGGAAATTTTAAAAAATAGATTTAAACAATTGTTCTAAATTATGAAAATTTAGGTAATAATGTAATGACACTTTTTAAACACAAAATACAATTAAAGTTATCCGATAACAATATATCGACGTTCTAATTAGCAAATTGTCTAACTCTATTTCAGAAAATCCTCCATTTATGCGAAAAAAAAGGAAGTTAAAAATTTTTTTTTATCTAAAAATCAATTCCATATCTAGTATATGTATATTATTTTTGTCAAGGTTACTCAAATGATATTTTCTTTGACTATTAGTATCTGAAAATTGCACAGAATCACCTACGAACACTAATCAGTTAGATAATTTGCTAATTAGAACGTCGATATGAAACTTTTAGTGAATAATAAAAAACACTGAAAAAAAAATGCGGTTATCGTAACCATCTGAAGTATTGCTAATGGTAAATAGTTGTCATAACAAAATGCATCGTTAACTTGGCAATACCAGATTGCTGCATTGACTATCTTCAATTTTAAATAGAAGTATTGTCAATTTAACCATATTCTTTGGTTATGTTCCCCATACTTGATATTACTGTTTCAACGTTTCCTATAGATTGCTATTGTAGCAATCCAAATGGTTAATATAGCAATCCGGATTGTAAATATACCAATACGTATTGTTTATATAGCAATACGTATTGCCGTAGCAACCATCTATATAAATAGTTGGTTTAACAAAACATTGTATGGGTAAATTAGCAATCTAGCCTTTACGCAAAAAAAGTATTGCTATATTAACAATCTACGATTTTCCAAACTTTAGATCGTTACTATAACCTAACAGTATTGCTATTACAGCAATATTTTTTTTTCAGTGAATGCTTGAAATTTTTTCTATTTTCACGTTTATTCTTTATCTTTCGGATAGTAGTAATTTGAAATTCGATTTTTTTTTTATAATTCTAAAATATTAAAAAATAACTAATTCATATGAAAGTAAAATGATAAAAAATAAGGTTACTTGTTAATTATTCTTTCTCGATAATGATTAATAAATTTTTACATGAAAGAATGATTTCATACTAAAAAGACTAGCCGATTTTGACAGTTAAGCATTTAAACGTTTATATTTATGTGTCTAGTTCGATACTAGAAAAAATTAAAATCGTGTATAGTTATGTGTAATTCAAATAAGTCTCGACTTTAAAATAATTTAAGCTGTATTGATTAAAAAAATTATCCCGTACAATTACAGATAAAATAATTTGAAGAACGATTGACCCTGCGGGACAACTCCAAAACTGTTCGCTATTTTCGAGCTTGGGAGCTCGAAAACATTATTACTTGTAAATTTTTAAGCTTATCGAGCTCAAAAAACTGTTAGACCTAAGGAACATACATTTCAGTTAAAAACAATCATTTTTGTTCGACGATATCTTTGGAACGAATCAACTTATTCGAGTGTTCACGGCGACAATCGAAAGAGATCACCAAGAAATAGAGCTGAAATTTTGAGACAAATTGGGCAAGTGCTTTGTGTGTTATACAAAAACCTAAAAAAAAAAAAAACAATTTTTTATTTTTATATTTCATATAACTCGTAAGCTATTTGACCGATCAACTTCAAAATTTTATCAGTTTTAAGTCTTAGTGAGCCTTTTCGATTGTTGCCAAAAACGCTCAAATCGATTGATGCGTTCCAAAGATATCGTCGGACAAAGAGCTTACACACACACACACACACACACGGACGTCCATCCGGAAATAGTCAGAATAATTTCCTACACGGAAAAAAAATAGTAGTGGCTACTCTCTGGGATAGTACTAAGTACTTTCTGTAAAAAGAAAAAAATTTAGACAGTACTGTTGTAACAGGGATTTTTGAAATTTAATTAATTATTTTATTCGACTGCGCTCTCGTCCCACGCATTACCGTTGCCCCTACACCGTTAAATAAATCAATACTGGGACTGTTATTGATTGGTTAAAATCTTTCGGCCGTGCGACAAACGGGTACCATGAGGGGCCCCGAGTCCCGCCTGTTATAGGTTGGCAATAAAATTTTATAAAGAAATATACGGTACTGACATCGTCCGAGAGTGGGGACTTTGCTGCTTCGTAGCTACTCAAAGTCGCAAGTTGCGACACTCACTGCCTGGAGCTGCTGGCGATCAGTCACCGTAAGATCAGCCATACATTACACAAGTATTTTATAAGAGTGAGTCTTAACAACACGTTGCTGCTTATGGTGAGTCGAAAGACCCCATCTTTATATTAACTTATTGGACATCGTCGTTTTTCCAAATAATTAATACGCTGAGTCTAATGACCGTGTATATAAATTCAACATTTTCTGATTGCTGAGATATCATTAAACTCAGGAAGGCAAGATCTGCGTCACAAGCTAAGCAGTACGACGACGAGTCAAGCACAACAGCAGAACGTTTAGTGGACATGTAATGGCGGAGGCGAGTCACCCACGTATTAACATAACATTTTGGTAATAAATAACGGTTCGATTCTATTGTTAAAAGAGAAATTTATTTTATATTATAAATTTTATTGGAAAGTTTTGAGTATCTGGAAAATTTGATAATTCAGTTATTGAGGGTAAAATATAAATTATAAAAGAAATAGTGAATTTTACGGCGTGGGTTCGAGAGCATTCGGTCGCCATCTTGTGCAAGTTCTTGGTGCATTTTTGTTGGTAGAGTAATCTTAATTAATTAGTACAGTTGAGTCTAGCGACCACATGCTAATTAATTAATCATTTTTATATTATTAAATTTGTTTAGAGATAATAGCAGGTATTTTTCTAGAGATACTGAGTCTCACAGACCGTTCTCTAGAAAGTGCTGGAATTTAGCTTGGTAGCATCTTACTAAAGTTTCGTGACCTTGGTGCTGAGTTTCACAGACCGCACTACTGGAAACTTCGTTTAGTAAAATTGTTATATTAGTATTATTAAAATAAAATCAGGTTTGCAACAAATGAACCAAGAACTATTCGGCGAAATAAAGAAATAATTGATAAGTGTGTGTGCGTATTTATAGTTAAGTAATTCCTCGCCAGCAAAATTTGTTTAATATTAAGGAGATAACAATTGTTGTTATAATTAAAGGAATTTTATATTGAATTAAATTAAAAACTAAGTTAAATTTTAAAATACGTAAATATTGTCGGGAAAGTGAAATTTTATTATTGTTAAATAGATTTAATATCAACTAGGAAGCATATCTGTTGCCACATAAATATTATAAATAAATTTGTATATATTTTATTAAATTAAATTTACTGAAATAATTATTCTCAATTGACTAATGACGCTGAGTCCAACCGACCGCTCATTAAGTGATTGAATTTGTTATATTTAAAACCTAACTCTGCAGCTGTGTGGTCCAGCCACAGTAAGGAAATTTTCGAACTCGTCCTTGAGATTTCATTTCTCTCTGCTTTGTTTTTGCCTTGGACACGATACTGAGAGATCGTGCAATTTACTCTCAGTGGCGCCCTTAGAACTTTTGAGTTCAAAAGGTGTCCAAATTGTGACCTTGTAAGCCTCGTCGTCAAGACCACGGAAGTCGAGGGGTACCCGGTTATACTGTATGCTATCTAGACTGTATCCATTACTATCTAAACTATATCCACTACTGTCCGGAATAGTACTCAGTACTATCCAGAGAGTAGTGGATATAGTCTATATAGCATACAGTACTGTCTAAATTTTTTTTTTACAGAAAGTACTCAGTACTACTATCCCAGAGAGTAGCCACTACTATTTTTTTTTCCGTGTAGGATCTCAAAATGTCAATATCTATTGAAAACTCGATTTTCGAAAATTGAACTAAAACCAATAACTTCCCCTTTTTTGAAATTTTTCACTTTTAACTACTTTTTTTTAATTACAACTGTTTAGGGTAAATCGTATACTAAAAAATAAAATCTGAAAAAATCACAATTTGTTAAGCAAATATTTCTTTTCGAATCCAAATCTGTAAAGCTTTGCAGTCTTTACTGTAATTATTGAAACTCGTGGAAAGCAATTAATTTTAGTTTGAAATGTAATTCTCGATAAAGCGGCTGGAAGCTATCTTATTCGAAACTGTATTACTTGCATTGCCTCGAAAATAATGTATTTATTACAATTTCGAGCTCGAAGCGACATGCTACTATGCAAAACTGCAATAAATGCTAAGTTATTATCAGATTAATTTTTGGAGTTTTTTTTTTGCCGTTAAGCTCAGTATCGATTATAAATAGTAAATCGTAAAGCGAGCACATACAGACAGAGAGAAAATGAACAAAAAAATAAAGCTAATTAAACAAGCTTTTACATAAAATGATAAAAATAAAACTACAAATTTTTTTTAATTCGTATAAAAAAAATTTTTTTACGGTCCACTTATTTCGGAGTCGTTAAATTTCCATTGCCAGCTTTGAAAAGCTTTTTTTTTTTTGTTTGAGTTCATTCAAAGCAAAACGACTATTTAGTGCATAGAATAGTCGATTGCGTTAAGTTAGGCCAGTTTCCAACGTAAAAAAATCTAAAAAATAGATGATCCTACGCCAAATTATAAAACCTCACTATCAGTATTTTTGAGCTTTCGAACTGAAAAAAACTTTTATTCCAATCACTAGAATTAAAATCGGCTGGACCATCCCGCACGAAAAAATATATATCCCGGCAAAATAGTATATATCCGGCTTATATTAATATTGTCGT
The DNA here is from genome assembly GCA_964016945.1 of Microplitis deprimator. Lineage (NCBI taxonomy): Eukaryota > Metazoa > Arthropoda > Insecta > Hymenoptera > Braconidae > Microplitis > Microplitis deprimator. The sequence goes on along the minus strand of OZ024710.1, from coordinate 6,549,095 downwards.
GTGTATGCTATTTTGCCAGCATGTATTCCCGGATATGTCTTGAATAGTTTATGCACTTTTTGTTATTTTTAAACTTAAAAATCGAAGTTATTGCTCTTCCCAAGTAGCACACTTGCCTTTGTGACATCTATAAGATATCAGTTTTTAGTCTATTTTTTGACATATCGATGAGGCACCAACATGTTGACAAAATGATCAGAAATTTATGTCACCGAAAAAATATCTACTTAAAAGGCTTGACACAAGTGACGACAAAAAGTAAATTACAAATAGTGGTAAAATAAGTCATCTAAACGACTTTTTAATTGGCATACGCCAGGAAAAACAACACAAATTTTCTCTGTCTCTGGAACCAAAATTTTCATGTCTTATTTATACCAAAAAAGGTGACTTTGAGACAAAAAAAAATTTGTCTTATCCTTTTAAAAGACATCATTACGACATCTTAAAGTTGTCTCTATGCTACTTGGGATGTTAGTATTTTAAGGCTATTCGAGATCGAAAATGTACACTGGCCAATCCTGATATTTCCTTTCCTATACCACCATTTTTCTGAACATGAAAATACACATACATTTTAATGTGTTGCAAATTCGACCAACCGCACACTCAGAGAACAATTTATTTGAGGCAAATGAGATTTGTTTCAGGCAAATAAATCCCATATTTGAATGGATCCAATTTGAGACAAAGATATGGTTCATTTGGAGGAAATAGTGATTTGTTTATAGTTAACAAATCTTTATTTGGATTTTTTTTTTTAACCAATATTTGTTTTTGTTAACTATAAACAAATGTATATTTGAATGAAATAAATGATTTTGTTCAGTCAAATAAATCTATTTATTTGGCTCAAATAAATTGTTCTCTCAGTGCACAAAACATTTAGATAAACCTCTGAAAATCGGAACGTTCTGCGCCCAATGAAAATGGAAAAAATTCATGTAATTCGACTGCTTAAGGGGTAGTTCCAGAAGATAGGGAAGGGGGGGCTAAGATTTTCGACTGACATACCAGCATCTGCATGGGAAACATTCCAGAAATTTAGTCATCCATCGGTAGATTTTTGACTGCCCAATTTTTTTTCGTTGCACGAAAAACGTTCCGATCTTCAGGAACATACATTTAGACAGTATCTATAAACGACGAAAAATAAAAAATTTAATTTATTTTACGATGTCTTGAATTTCGGCCTCAATATTGAGTCCAGTAATTAATTAGTAAGTCAAATATTTAACCAAGAACGTGAGTGATTTTCAATATATCAATATAAATTTGCAAACAAATGAAATAGTAAAGTTATCAGCAACGAAATAAATAAACTTATTTACAATTTTGAATTGATTGAAAAAAAAAAGTGAAAATAAAAATAAAAATTGTAAACACAGTAGCGTATGATTGAATTTTCTGTAATATATAGAATCGGGCCGTAGTTTGTTTGAATTTCCTGTGGCTAGAAACAGGTAAAAATCAACAAAGGAATAAAAGTTTAGTGTGTTCTGCATCCAAAATTCTCTTTAAAAGTTAGCAAAATACGTTAGCGTTAGTATGAAAATTGTTTTTACCCTTACAAGTCAACGTAAATATGTATGAGTACACCTTAACACAAGATGTTTTTAAAAAATTTTCGGTGTGTAATGTACACATCATATAAAGACCTTTTTAGTCGAGTGCGTCTATTCTTTAAAATTTTTTTTATTCTAAAATTTAAACACCAAGACCTCAAAGGATTTTTATTACTCTTCTAATAATATCCAACTTGTCTTTTTAAATCTTCTTCCCTTCAACTCTCCGAAAACCATACGTACGTTAACTTCCAGTTGTTTATTAAACATGAGAAAATTATAAAAGTTTAAACGAAATATTTTTGCATTATTTTACTAGACTTACAAATTCGTTTTATTATACAGTTATGTGATTTAGTTATCTATCCGCAGATAGAGTTTTTAATAGGTCATAAAAATTCAACACAAAACAACTCGATGGTCACAATTATTATGGAATGATATTCAAAAAACTTTAAATAACTTGTTTGTATAGAGTGTAATAAAATTTTTGATTGATATCACCGGAACAATAAATATAAATAACGAGATAAATATTAATTATTGGAATGAAATATTGATAAAAAATTTTGTTCATACAGTTTTCCATTCGCTTATTACCACACGTTAATTGGTTTAACGCAATAATAAACAAAAAAAATAAAAATGAATAAGATAAAAATATAAAAACCAAATATGAAACCCGCATCGGGAATTAAAAAATACGCAGATACCAATATATATATATATCGGATAGCATGAATAACAATCGGGTTATCGGATATATAAAACGGATGATTTGAAAAGCAAGCGGAAAAAGGTTCGATATTGCAGTGGCCTTGTTGAGCAATAAAGAAATTTCTTTTTTTTTTTCAAATTATCTAACGAATGAAGGAGGGGAAAGAAAATTGGAAAAAACGAAAAAAAAAATAAATAAAATTCATCAATGTCGAGTTTGAAATTTATTGATGAACAAAAAATAAAATGAATTGACATTAAAAAGGAAAAAACAATATGTTTTTATCTTGTCTCATTAATTTAGTACTTGACATTTAATTGTTAAAGATTCAGGTTAAAAGTTTGCAATTATATAAAGTGAAAAAGTCATTGTGATGTACTTGAGCAAGGTATTAAATGATCATACGGAAGAAAAATTTTTTATATGACGAATTCGAATCAACAAGAAAATATTTTTTTTTTTAATTTTTTCGGACTTTAGTTAGTTAAAAAAAAAATTTTCAACACCGACAAAGTAATTTAGTAAAAAAAAAAATGAGAAAAAAATAAAATTGAGAGACTTTAAAAATTGAATAACTATGACGTCAAAGATAAATGTATACATTCTAATAACGTGTACATGGAAGTAATTAACGCGCAGTTGAACAATAAAAAAAATGAAATAAATGAACATTACCGGTAGAAAAGTTAATCGAGATGTGGCCCACATACAAGTAAATGGAAAGAGAAAAAGAGGAACAACGAAAGAGAGAGAAAATAAATAGAACCGGAAATGGGAATTGTCGAAGCTGTCCATTGGGAAAAGTACCGCTCACGCGTGTATACGTATTTCCTCATTTTCTGTTTCACTTGCTCTCTCTCTCTCTCTCTCTCTCTCTCTCTCTCTCTCTCTCTCTGTAAACGGACCAATTAATTAAAGCATTGACTGTAGAAAGTAATATATATAAATCTACACGCACTTGATAACAAGTGTATGGGAATAGAACTATTTCCTCTTCGTTGTTTCCATTCTGTTGGTCCCTTGGTATATATATATTTCAAACCCACTATTCGCTGCTCTACTCACATCACTCGTGCTCAATCAGCGTCTGTCGAGAGTGTGAGTACAGTCCAGTACACGATACACCTCAAATAGAATCTACTGCGTAGTCATTGCCCCCAACTATTCCGGAGATCTAGATTTCAATATTCGATTACAAACATATGCACTTGATCTGTATAACATTCCTGGTTATTATTTCTCAAACATCACTAGACTCATAATTCATCAATGCTATCAAATTTACAAGGAATATACTTCACCACTTTCTTTGTTAAAACCAATAATGACGAAAGTTGATTTTTTTTTTCAATTAAATTATAATTTTTTCAGTTTTTCTTTGAAATTAGTTTTTTATAAAATCTATGGAAAATTAAAGACCCAAATTTTTAGTCGTCGTAATTTATCGATTTTACGATTTATGACATTTATAATTTTTATAGAAATGTTTTTTTTTTCTTCGGCACTTTAACTTTCGAAATGTTTCAAAAATTGTATTTCTTACTCAAATTTAGTATGGAATCATTATACGTATGCACAGAAAAAAAAGGATTTCTTGGCGTGAAAAATTTTTACTCGCTTCAAAAAAATTTTTACTTGCCCTAAGGAATTTTTTACATTATGGATTAAAAACGAATATATTCTTGGGCGAAAAAAAATTTTCTGGAGCCAAGAAAAATTTTTCTTACCCCAAGAAGTCTTTTTTTCTGTGTGGAATTTGATTAAAAATATGAAAAAAAAAATTTTCGAAACTATTCCATTTTATCCGAGTGAAAAAAATGTTTTTTTTAATAATATTTGAAAATTTGAATTATTTTTCAAAATATAAACAATAAATAAAGTAATCAGTATGTTCTTTTTTTTTTTCTTAAGTATTCACATTTTGAATTCTCAATCAACAAAATTAATGAAATTTTTTTTTTATAGGGGTGAGGGGGGCAAAAGGGGGTACCCCCAAAATTTGGTGAAAAAAAATTTTTTTTTTTTTTTCGTCTAATTACTGTATATCCGATGTATTTGCGCATTTTAAGCTCTACGCATGACACCTTGGGCAAAATGGGCCAACCGAAAAATCGAAAAAATGATTCTTTAAAATTTTTACCGTCAAATTAAAAAAAATTTAATATATTTCCGCATTTTTAGCCCTACCCATAACGCCTGGGGCAAAATGGACCAGCCCAAAGTTCTGAAAAATAATTCTTTCATATTTTTATCGTCAAACTAAAAAAAATTAATATGTTAATTAATTTTTGGACTGATTTTCTATAGTTGGGGCAAGTTGGGCCACTAAAAATATTCGGAAATAATATTTTATTTTTTAATTGATAACAATTCAATTAAAAAAAAAAAAAAAAAAAATTATCATTTTTTGGAGGGGGGCCTCTCTGCCCCACAAAAAATTTTTTTTCTGCCTTCGTATCCACCAATGTTGTAAAATGTAATTTTTCTTTATGTATTTTACATAAAAAAAAATTATTTTAATGAAATTTGATCAATTTTCAGAATTTTTTTTTTCAACTTTTTTTAAGGGTACCCCATTTTGCCCGCCAAAAATAAAAATTTTATTTTATAACGGCAGCTAAAAATTTTGTCTATTTACCTTGAATGTCATTAAAAACAAAAAGATTCGGCGTATTTTAGTCATCGAAAACTTAGTATTTCCATAGGTACCCCCTTTTGCTCCCCCCTCCCCTATATACATACATTTTATATATATATATATATATATATATATGCATTTTTTCATCAATTAACCACTTTAAATTTTAATAATAATAGTCAAGAAAGCGGTCTCTTAATTGTTCGAAAAAAAAATTTATTTGTTCAATGTCTTGACTTTTTTTTTTTTTAATTTAATCTTTAAAATTCATGAAACACTTAGTTCATAATTTAATCTAGTATACGCAAAAAAAAAATCACGATAAAAATTTATTTATTAATGAAAAGAAAATTATAATTCACTAGAGATTGGCCCCAGCTCGGGTCGTAAATTATAACAGCATTAAGACGCAATGGTAACACCATAAATTGTTTAAATATAATTATTTTGCAATGAATTACTATAATTAATTTAATAACCAGAATTACAATTAATCTCAATGGAAAATAATTTTGTTATTGAAAATAAAATAAAATAAAAAAAAAACAATCTTTTTAATTGATGAAAAAAAATTTAATTTAATTTAATTGTAACAAGTAATTTAATTTCTTACAAATTAAAAAAAATGAAAAACTGTAGACTAAGAAAAAACCATTATATTTTCCATCTCTGTGATACTTTTATATTTCTGTTACAATTGCTCCCTCTTATAATTAAGACACTTCTCCCCTACACAGCGAAAATTATCTCATAAATATTACAGTACTATACCGACAATACTGAGACAATTAGTACCAATAAATATTTTTTCAATGGTCTTTTAAGATAACAATTTTCAAAATTATAATTGGTCCAAGTTATTTCGGTACGAATAGATTAATACAGTTATTTAAATAACAAAATAATTTAGATACACAATTGAAAACATTAAATAAGTCGATATTTTACAAAAAAAAAATTTGAAATACAGTTGACACTACGAGACAACTCCAAACTTTCCCCTGTTTTCGAGCTCAACGATATACTTGAATGTATCAGATTTTTCGAGCGCGAAGGGCTTGAAAAAAAGTTTTCATGCTTTGCACTACAAAAATTCAAACAGTCGAAAATAATTCAGAAAAACAAGTAACTCTTAAACTTCTATTTGAGATTATTGCTAATGAAACACATAAATTCAGGAAAAAATACATATATGTAATTGAAATGAAAAGTAAACGGAGTTTTTAATTGGATCATAACGTCGAAATAGGAATCATCCAAGAGAAATTCAGATAACGGTCATTTTTTTAACGTTTTGCAGACAGAATTTTCTAAACCATCAAATCGATTACAATGAACTATGCGGTGATTACAAGACTGTTAAAGACGAAAAGTTAGTATAATTTTTTAAACAATTGGTCAATTACATTACGTGCATCCAGGAAAAATAAGATGATTTTTTATTTTTCAATTTCTTTCTTTCGGCAATCGATGCGTTTTTGTGCACTCTAGAGCTGATTTAATTATAACATTGGCCGATATAGAGTCGTTTCAGAGATATTAAAAAAAAAAACTGTTTTTTACCATTTCTTTCTCCAAAACTAAGCGATTGAGATGGCTCTTGCGGCAATCAATGCGTGTTGTTGTTCTCAAGCTGATTAGATTTCGGAATCGATTTATCAAGTCGTTTCTGACAAATGTTAAAAAAAAAATGTTTTTTTTTTTTCGTATTTTTTAATTTTCTCAGAGTAGATTCTACCGAGTGATCTGAAATTTGCAGGAAATTGACGGGCTGACAAACCCTGTCGATTTCCGCAAGAATCATCTAAATCGGTTAATTCATTAAAAAGTTATAGAAAGTTTCCATGCACATCCAGGCACTCGGATTTCACTTTGAAAATAGTCAGAATAGCTTCCTGAGACCTCAAAATGTCGACATTTGATAAAAACTCGATTTTCGAAAATCGGGGTGAGAACAATGACCCCGTATTTTTGGGAAATCGTCAATTTTTATAGCGAGAAGTTAGAAAATGCTTTGTAAAATTAATGATGAAGTAGTTTGAATTATACTAGGGAAGTTTAAAAGTTTTCAGCAATATTGGAAATTCTTCATGTTGAAATTTTCCGGTTCGCGTCGACAACTTGTATTGAGCCTGGGAACTCGAGGTTATTATAGCGAGCTAGCAGCCTGTGACGCCACCTGTCGATGTGAGTCCAAAAGTTTTACGAGTAATTAGGTGGACGGGACTGTGGTCGTTGTATGGTAGTATAGTGTAAAAATAAAGATAAAAAAAAATAAATAAAACAACATTTTCTAAAGACGCCGGATAGTTTAGAAAAGTAAACTTTACTTGTTTTTCCCTCGATCCAACAACTTCTCGTATATACACAGTAGCGGTAGTAAAACTCTAGCCAAATATTTTTTCTTTTTCTTTCTCTTCCTCATATAATATCCTTCGCCAATCTTAAACAGCAACTGAATGAGCAAGTGAGAAAGAAATCCACAAGGTATTGCGCGAGTACCAAAATTGTATCAATCAAACCAAACTCTACGACGTATAAACTCGAATGAACAAACTTTTCACCACAAACTTTTTACCTATATGCTATATCTATACCTACATCCATAACAACTACCAATTCAACATATAAAAAAATATATCGTCCAACTGCGCTAACAACCCATTCCATTTATTTATTTATATCCATCTCTGTATACTTTTGTCTTTCATTTAATAAAATAAAATAAAAAATAAACATTTCCATAAATTCTCGTCTTTGAAACAGATTTTTACTTTTCTTACTTCTTTTCCCATTAAGTATTTCTTAGATAGAAAGCAATACAACTTTATATAAAATATAGCTCAACAATTTTCTTATTCCACATAACGCAGTTTACGTTTACTATATATATGAAGGTAACGAAAAATGTTCCGCTGACAATAGAAGAAATTTTATTTCATATAAACCGGAAGTCAAAGGTAAATATCCATCATATTTTGAATTCACCGGGGTATGTATGGATGCAAATGAAATAACAATATGCTGAGCAGAGAGAATATGGGAAACGTCATTGGCGCGTTAGTTAGGTCGACAGTCTGGAATAAAAAATAAAAAACAAGTTAAGGCAACCCGAGAGTGAATTTCAACCCGCTCAGTCAGGTCATCCGTTTCCTTTTAGATTTTTCCTCGCTCTTTGACACGGGTTGCGATATCATTCGGCATGTATCGATGAAAATGCTTCTTATTTCTATTCCATGTGTATATTTTTTTTTTAACATACGTATATATATATAAACGTGAGAAATACGAAAGGAAATGTATATTTTTTTTCACCCTCACAAAAAAAAAATTTTTCTCCATCATCGGCAACGTTTGCAAAAAAAATGTCGTTGCTGCAAAAGCGGTGGAATTTTCTCGAGCTATCGATTCACGAGCATGTTGAATTTCTCCGGTATTTGTTATATACATATGTACTTTTTATCATATATCCATGAATTACATAGTTTAGGTGTATATGTGAATGAAGCGAAAATCGGTTTTGCGGTGGGTGTGTACGACATTAAAAAAATAAATAAAAATTTACTGGGTTAAACGACGAAAAACATCTGCCTTTCGTACACACTTTTATTTCTTTGGTACTTTTACAGCGAAGAAATGCACCAGCACTCGGTAACTTTGGCTTTCGTCGCCGTTGAACTTTTTTTTTTCTTTTATTTATTTATTTTTTTATTTTTTTTTTCTTATATACACTGACTCCCGGGAAAATAAATTGCTTGAATAATGGAAAGACTCAGCTCAGTTGGACTTACGGCCGCTGCTTTTCATCAACCCTCAATGTCGTCCTTCTTTTCTTTTTCGTTACATTATTTAGTCGTCTTTATTCCATAGCCGTACACAACATTTTATTCTATCATGTTTCGTGATAAAAAAAAATTTTTTCCTGCATATTTATATATTATGCTGCTAAGAATAAAACTAGAAAATAATGAATAAATGAAATATAGGGAAGAAGGTACGAAGTGAGTTGAAAAATAAAATAAGATAAAACTTAACTTTAATTCAGCAAACTAACGAAAGTCATAGCAAGTTTAGAGATAAGATTCTTAAGACCCTCGACAAAAATAATAATAAAAAAAAGTCACTTTAACGATGTGTGCGGTTTAGTTTTTTCCAAACTGATAAATGTGTTAGCTAACAGGGGCTAGGGATCATCCCTCTTTCATTAAACTACCACACTCGTTATTGTTTACTTACTTGTAGAATTCTCAGCTTTTTTTTTATTTTATTTTTTTACTCTAGCACTTGAATTTAATTTCCAGGTTTTTCATGTGATTCTTTTATTTCTACGCAATCAGATAAATTTGAAAAGAATAAAAGTACCAGCAATATTAATTTAGTTATATAAAAAAAAAAAATGTGAATGATTTATGAGGACAAATTCCAAGGATTTTTATCCTTATAAGAAGTAAATTTTATTTATTCTATTTTTACTTTATCTACAAGAGAATTTATATTTGACGTATGCAGGAGGTGCCTGTTTATTTAGGAACCGTGGGTGGGATTTAAAAATTCCGGTACGACTTGCCAGGACATGCTGACGAAGTAGGAAATACATTGGAATTCAAGGTGTGAATCGAAAAGGCTGGATGAAAAAGACTGATCTTCTATCCAGAGACAGGGCAATAAGTGTCAGTAACTCAACGTTACTTTTTCATTTGTCTTTTTTATCCTCGTCCTTTTCCTCATCATCCTCTTTTTTATTTTATATATTTTATCATTCTTTGTCTCTCGAAAGTATTTTTACTGGTGATCTACTTGAGAATATAGTGAATCTCATATTATTAAGAAAAGAAATAAAAATTCCAATATTTGCTTTAAGAATTTAAACAGCCGAGCCATTGCACATTCAAAAGTATAAAAGATAATATTATCTTTTTTTATTTTTTTTCTGTACTTTATTTTATCTTTTATTTCTCTTTACTTTTTTATTCAAAACAGCAGTCTAGTAAGATCCGATTTTCTCCGCAGCTCATCGAATCTTGAAACCTTATTTTCATTGAATCCAATACAAAAGCTCGAGATGGTAACCAGAAGCTGCTGCAGTAGCAGTTGCAGTAGTAGCAGTAACAGCAGCATAGTATCAGGGTATAACGGGGTCTAGAATCAACAATCGTCTCGAGTTCCCAATTCCAAGCTCAACAATAGAATCCATTATACCCACAAGTATTTTGTTTATTTTTATTTTTTTTATTTCAGAGCATAGTCCTGGAGATGAACAGACTAGGAATGATGGTAGATCTATCTCATGTTTCTGTACCAACAATGTTGGATGCCATGGGTATTTCTAAAGCTCCAGTAATTTTTAGCCATAGTAGTGCTCATGCACTGTGTAATTCTTCAAGAAATGTACCCGATCATGCTCTTCAATTACTTGTAAGTTATTTACTTTTTTTCATCATAAACTCAATTCACTCTTTAAATCACAATAATTTATTTACTTATTGTATTTAATGTCAACTAGGCCCAATCAGGTGGCATAGTCATGGTATCCTTTTACCCACATTTTATAAGCTGCGGCGAAAAATCAACGCTCGCAGATGTTGCTGGTAAGTAAATAATTAAGGATAGTTAAAAACTTTAAATACACTGAAAAAAAAGCGGTGTGAAAATGTCCTCACACTGGTGTAACGGTGTTATTTAGCGATGTTGCCCAACCGGTATCAAAGCGTTGGACATGCGGAGTACTATTTAAGGAGGCTAGATACCGATTTTCGAAATGATACCAAATTCTGAAATTTTTTTCACCGAAAGAGTTATAAAAAAAAGGATCACTGTTAAAATTTCAAATCGATTCACTACACAGTTTTCGAGAAATAAATTTTCAAAATTCCTTCTTATACACGGGCGTAAATGGGAATCATTTTTCAAAGTTCTACACTGTAAAAAGAGCGGTGTTAAAAATGGACTCATTTTAACTCCGCCCGGTGTAAAAATGAAATTACACCAGAGTAGGAGGAGTAATTCACCGGTATTAGAGTGGGGTAACCGGTGTAAAAGCTGATTTTAACACCTACACCGCTTGGACTTACTCCGGTGATTTTTTACAGTTTAGGAAATGTAATTTTTCTTTATGTTAATTACTTATAAAAAAATTTTATTTGAATTCTAGGATTTTTTTGTCACCTTTTTTTAGAAGGTATCCCATTTTACCCAAAAAAAAATGAAATTTTTTTTTAACGCCGTACAGTACTTCCTGATTTTTTTTTTTTTTTTTTTTTTCTTTCAAAAAAAGTACTCAGAACTATTTCAGAGAGTAACCCCTACTATATGTTTTTTTTGTGTATGCCATAGTCCGTTCAATGTATCTGTATACAAAACATTAAAATAATTATGATACTGATGTTAGCCGACGTCTAATTATTTTTACAATTTTTTTAAAACGACAAATTATAAAAACAAAAATATAAAAAAAAATTGCACGTATAGTTTTTTAAATTTTCTGGATGTGAATTTTTTTATTTTTTTTTCATAATTGATTAGTTTAAAAAAAAATCCGAAAATTGCAAATCGTCTGTTAACTTCAAGATCATAAATAATTAAACTCGGAAAATAAATATTCTGAAAAATTTATTAATTAGTAGCTTTTCAGATAAAATAAAATAATAACCGAATTTTAGAAGATTTCTCAAAGGGCCCATTTTGCCCCAAATTAAAATTCTTATTTTTGGAGCATATTGATGACAAACACATGGCAGAAAACTAGAAGTAGTAAAAGGGGTATAAAAATCAAATATTAAAACTCTTTTTGGGGGCACATTTTGCCCCAAATTTCGATATTTTTAATTTTTAACAAATGTCGCATATTGAGACTAAAAACAAGCCCCCCCCCCCTCCTCTCCCCCTATTGGAGCCCCTAAAAACTCAGTATTTCCTTAAGTACTCTCTTTTCCCCCTCCCTCCTGGAATTATGACCATGGATATTAAAGAGTGGGGGAAAAAAGTAATTATCTGGGGCGTTTTTGTCAAAGTCGAAGATACCATAGACACGATCATTCAAAACCGTTTTTGATCTTGAAACGATCAGTCGCACAGTCAATCTCGTCTGAAGACTACAAACGTAAAATCAGCGATCGTTAATCATTTAACTCGAAATTATTACAAAGTGAACAGTAACTCTAACAGTAAAGTGCTAAAGTTCGTTAACTTGAAAGTTCATCATTTAAAAGTCAACATTTATTAATTAAATCACTCATTACAATGGAATTAATCCGTTTAAAGTTCAACTACGCATACGTTTCCAACTTGATTGAACAAGGAGTTATCGAAGATATCAACGTTGTGGTTCTAGTCATGGGTGGTTTAACGCTGCTTCATATAGCAGCTATCGATAACGATCAAAAATTGGTGGACTATCTGCTCGGCAAGGAAGCTGATGTCAATTCCAAAAGTCAATACTTGGGTACAGCTCTTCATATCGCTGTTATAATGGAGAACCTGGGTATAATTGAAAGTCTAATAAAATATGGAGCAGACGTTAATACTCAACTAATTGCGGACTCTGGTTTGATCCATTTCTGGTATGCAGCTTAGGAAAATCATGAAGAAATTCCTGAGTTTTTATTAAAAAACGATGCCGATGTAAGTGCGATGTTGAATGATTATGATTATTGTTTTGGCAAATCACCGTTACGAATCGCCGTTGACCGAAGTAATAAAGAAATGGTAGAGCTACTTTTAAAAAATAATGCTGATCCAAATCTTGATACTCATATTTTTGAAACACCACTAATAAATGCTATTAATAAAGAAAACTTACCAATTATAAAGCTTCTTCTAGCATACGGTGCAGATGTTAATAGTGTAAGTGGTGGTGGTTTTTCAAAAGAAAGTCCTCTACATACTGCTGTTCAATCCCTAAACTCGGAAGCAGTAGAATTAATCTTAAATAATGAAATGGTTGATAAAAATATAGTGACAGTGTGTAAAAATTCAGCGCTTCATTACGGAATTCAATTTGCGATCGATGATGTTATCATAAGGCAACTTCTCAATGCCGGTGTTGATATTAATATAAAAAACGATAATGGTAAAACGGCATTTGCTTCAAGACTTAATAATACACAAAAAGTTAAAGACACAATTACCGAACATGTTGCTAAATTAAGTGCGGCGAATTTTTATATTGATAACGAAAATTTAGTAGCCGTAAACAGTGAAAAATTTTGTGAATGACGAGATCAGTGTTTAAGCGAAATCGAAAAAATGAAAAAAACATATATTGGTACGAGTAATGTTACATTTTATAATGTGTTGTGTAATAAATGTGAACATAAATTAGCTGTAAGCTTAAAGTATGTGAGTGATAGCATTTTAGATTTGGACATTCAATCGCTTTTTCCACTGTACGGTGGAATGATAACGTATCGTTTAAGAAAGGCATTAGGACGGAAAAAATTGTTATTGAATGCTACTAGTTTGACTGATGATATTTTTGGATTACTAAGTAATAAAAATTTGAAAAAAATTACAATAAAATATTTTTAGTTGATATTATTAAGTTTGTAAAATCAGTAGGGTAAGAGTACCAGTACCCAGCCCCAAACCAGTAGCCAGCCACTTCATGTTAAATTATATCTATATATATTTTGAGCTAATTTTAAAGAATATTAACACCAGTGGCAGCGTTATTTTCACACCGCTTTCGGTGTTGAAATTTAACACCGCTGATTTTAACACCTACACCGCTTGTACTTACCCTGGTGATTTTTTACTGTGTATAGTTTTTGCTACAATAATACCATCGCTATAAATTATTCAGTATCAAATAATTAAACATTTCCGAACATATTAATATTTTTTTTAAGTTTAATCATGGGTTTTTTATTAAATTATTAATGACATAAGAGACGAATTTTAGTGAATGACGTCACATGTGTCGTGAAGCTAAGAAACAACGGCAACAGCGTAAAATAACAAAACCGCGGGAAATTTGAATGACTAATAAACTTGTAGCACCAGTATCATTTTGACTGTTTAACCTCTAATACGTCTAGCGTGAAAACTTCTTTTTTCAGTTTTTTTTTTTCATTTTCCGCTTGTTTTAAACGTTTATTATCAACAGCTTCTGAGACTAATTTACTTTTCCAATATTTCCTCTTTTTAATATTACTTTCTTCCATAACTATTAAACACAAAAATCAGCTGAAATTTTTTTCTGTTTACTCACTAATACACACTACCACATAGTATTCGTGTTGGACTTGAGCTCCAGCTAGTAATAAGCTTTGTGACCAACAATAGTACACAAAAAAATTACAAAACACTAGCACGCTGTTGCCGTATTTCCGCGTTTATTTTTTAGTCACTTATTTCATTAAACAAAAAATTATTTTATGATTCAATGCAATTATAATTACAATATATTATATTAATTCCTAAAAGTTAGTCAATTTATAACATATTCTATTAATGAAATTTTGGTGTGTAGGAGGAAATCCACGAGATCCCCTAGAAAGATAATCGGTATCGAACCTCCGTAAAAATGAATTAGTGAAATTCACTGTGAATCAGTAGATAGTCACTATTTCTCCAGCTATAACTAGACCACTAATCCAACCAGTGGTATACTTATAGCTGGTACCCAGTGCATATTCAGGAATTCGCAGTGAACTTCACTGATTTCTTTTTAGAGAGTAAATTCATTCCGATCGGAATATAAGGGTGTGAATATGAGTATTTTAAGCTCTACTCTCTTAAATTAAAAATAGTGAAAATAGTGACTATTCACTTTTTACTAATGAAAAGTATGTCACTAATTCAAATAGTGGTATACTTTTCACTGGCAATAAGTAACTATTCACTGACAAATAGTGATAGTCACGTGATTTTCACTTATTCGTTTTTAGGGAGTACAAAACAGAAAAAAACAGTAATTGATAATTTTATTTTTCTCGCTGATTTAGTTTGCAAAGAGAAATCTGTTTCATATATTTTACACAACAACATTAACATGTCATTGTTGACAAATGATCTCTGGATTTCTCCATAAATTGGTAAATTTGTCGTATTATTAATTTTCGAAACAATAAAAAATTTTTTTTTGTGTTCGAAATAGAGTTCGACTTCTGATATTTCGAAAATAAAACTGTTTTTTTTTTTTTTTCAACATCGCTTAACACCGGGAAAAATTTGAACACCGCTTTAGGGTTAAATTTAGCACCGATAATCTTAAGTCATCATCATTAACACCGGGATACGTGAGCTTGTACCAGTTTTTTATACAGCGTGAGAAAAATATTCCAAAAAGGAACACGTGCCTTTAAACTTTTTTTTGGTTTTTATAATTTTTGTTGACTTCATATCTAATTTCAAAAAAGTAAAATGTTCCACATTGATAGTATATACTATTAAAATATTTATCAGGCAAAGAATGGATGGTTCTATAGATATATTATAACTGTGGAACATTTTACGTTTTCGGAAGTAGATATTAAGTCGAAAAAATAAAAAATAAAATCATGTAAATCAAATGAAAAACCATAAACTAATTTTGCGGCACGCATTCCCTTTGGAATTACAACCTGAAACCTTATAAGAATTTTTTTTCAGTACTTGGAATAGTTTGAGAGGTGATCATAAAAAATTAAAACAATCACCCTTTCAAGGACCACTCCTATATATAGATAATTTTATTTATAAAGTTTTGTTTTATTTTTTCGGTTTAATAGCATTTAAAATGAGACTAGTCACTTAAAACCACTTAGTCGTGTTGAATTAAGGATAATTAAATCTCTTGAATACAGTTGCCCTCAAGGTATTCTAAAATTCGCGGTATTTTCATCTTATTCTCTCTCACATTATAGTTACTCCAAACCGAGTATATAGCATCACTTGGGATTTGGCCGCCGGCAGTGGTTTAAACCAACCAACGAAGGAACGGAACAGGCCACTACACTGGATTTCTCGTGCTAAATTTATACTCCAAGTGTCTCTCGAGGGAGCTGCCAATTTTGTCGAGGATATCACTAGTCGAAAACCAAGAGAAAGAGAGCAAGAAACACGCATTAGTTGGCCCACGCCTTTAAAACCATTTTCATGATCCTCTACTAGTGTATTACGGGATCTAGAATGTTATATACTTTAAACTTTTAAATCTTACCCTTGTTACACAACTTTAATATTCAACTTATGCTATTCTTCAACCGGGTCTCCTTTCATTTAAATTGTTTCCAGTAGCATTTACAGTCACAAAATAAATGCTCATCACACTTTTACAAATATATCTATATATGTCTATTTATAGCTTAGTTTCTATATTAGGTTAATCTTCTTGGCGTTATCGTAAAGTAGGGAACAGTTGAATAATTTACGCGCGATTATCACGCGCACTATGAGAGAGCGTCGATTCCAGTTACCGGGATGTGTATAATCTCCTGGAGTCACTTAATCTACTACCAAGTCGCGTCTCTTAGTCACGACTAAACCACTTTACTCTCTTTATCTCAGTCTCTCGTCTGCTCTGCTCTCAATCTTAAGTTAAACTCACACACTGAATTTGTCATGTTGCCAGTGATTCAATAATTCAGTTAAATTAATCTTTTCATTTAATTTATTATGACTAATTCATTCAATTATTTTTATTCAACACGTGACTAGAGTTAATCTCTATATATTTTATTTTCACATAAGCTCCAAATTTTTCTATTATGTAAAATGCGATTATTCATTATCTATACAAAATGTTTCCACTGTTAAGAGACTTTTAAAACAATAAAAAAAAAATAAATAAATAAACAAACTGATTAATATTTAAACCGTACTTTGTAATGGAATTTACGGCAGTTAAAGAGTGCCTTTAATTATCTTTTAACTACGGCTGAATGTAAAAACGAACTTTTAGTAGCTCGTTAAGAATAAACGATGTCCATAGCTGGGATTACTGCCCGACTAGTGAATTATACACATTCGATCGCTTCGACGGCTTTCACAGGTATACGCATACGTCAAATTGGATTACAACAAAATCTATGCGAAATATAACTCCTTTTTTTATGTTATGTTTTTTTTTTTATTTTGTTATTATACTAGAAAGTTACGCGGATTAAATTTCAGTAGATTTTGAAATTTAAAATAAATGAAATTTTTTATGACAATCGATTTTATCATTTTTTTTGTTATGTTGTTATTTTTAAAAATTTTTTATCGACTGAGGCGTATCAGCAATCAGCGATTATTATTGGCAGTGCTGATAACATTTATGCATGAAAATTCGTTTTTTTCCATCGCATATAACCAATTACGCGGGTTGCCAGAGGCACGCTCGTTACACTTGTACACTCATATCTACGTATATCTGTACAAATGTATATATATATATATATATATTATGACGTTATGATTTTATGTATATGTATGTACGTATATTGATGTACACATTTTCATGTAGTTGGATTTTATGTTTCAGCGCATATCAATCACGTGCGAAAGGTCGCGGGAATTGACCACGTTGGCATCGGTGCCGGATACGATGGGATCAATTTGTAAGTATGGATTTCACTCTCTGGGTTATATTTGTCCTAGGATCACGAATATGACTAGTGGTAAAAAAAAAAAATATTAAAAAATTTACAAAATCCCTGTGTACACTAGAGAGCACGAAAAATGTCAATACACTTTATGTCAAATCGTTTTTAGATAAATTTTATTTATTAACCTTTGACACAGCTTATAGCAAGCACTTTGTCTCGTTACAAAGATTTCGTAACTAATTTTTCACAAAATAAATGATTGGATTTATTTAATAAATTTTTACTGATGAAAAAATTCATTTTCATGATACCAGCATCGAAACTTGAAGTTTCAGTGTCTCTACAGCCCGTCGAAACAGGCTATGCTGCAAACAACTGCTAGCAAATTTGTAATTCAAAAATATTTTCATACAGCGGGCAGAAACATGCGTGTTTCTTAACTTGAGAAGAAACACGCGGTTTCAGTTATATTTAATGTTCATTTGCAGCCTTATTACTCTCATTTGTTTACTTGTCACTTCAGTTTACTCAATTCATTTTTTAAGTGAAAGTTTTAATTAACCAAATAAAATTACTAAAAAATGAGTGAAAATAATATTTTGTCTTATTTACTATCTTCTAAGTGACTGTAAATCACATATTTATCATTCTTTAACAGTTCTCCTCATCATCGGCTTAAAATTAACTTGTTTCTTACTGGCTGCTGACACTGAATCTTGAAGTTCCGATGCAGGTAATCATGAAAAATATAGTGTCTGATTCAGAATAAAACACGATTTCAGACAGCGGGTGATGTCAGCCTCACCCTAGTCTGAAATCGTTTTGTTTCATCCCTTGTCACACAATATACTATTGCATCAGTTACGAAGTTTGATTTTGGTACACGCAAAAAAATAAATAATAAATTTTATTCGGGTTTTCATTCATTTTTATTGTTTGAACAATAAACCCGCATCAATGAAGGTAATTCATAAATAATATAATATTGAAAGCGAAAAAGTATAAGTGATTCTCTAAAATATGTTGATATGAAAAAAAACATAGTCTCTCTTGGTCTTTAAATTTTATTATTTGAAATTATAAAATACGTCATCTTGCCATGTAGGAATAGTCGCATCAGTAATACTTTAGGTTAATTCTTTTACATGCATTGGAAGCTCATAAACACAAGTAAAATTTTATTGTTTCAAACGATAAAAACTGATGCACTTAAGATATACTTTCTACAATTTGAAAAAAGTAATAATTATATAACGTTGTATATAAAATCAATTGTTCGACATTGAAAATTTTATTTATCATACTGAATGTTTTTTTACGTTTTTACTATAAACTTTAATGTTCCAAACAGCGAATGTTGAAACTGAAACATTAAATTATTATAATTTCATTTTTTTATCTACCAAACAATAATTTCTATTACTTGTAACATGATTTATTTACATAAAAACTTAAAATTTCAATATTTAAATGAAGATTATTATAAGTTATTCTATAAAACTATGAAATTGATGTTTGAAATGATATTTAAATTGTGACCACTTTCTAAATTCTTAGTTACGAATTATTAATTTTTATAATTCATTTTTTCGCGTGTAGTAAAAAAAAAATATGTTACTTAACAGATGGATTTTCTCGCAGGATTATGCACGGAAGACTTTTATTTTTATAAGTATTACCTTTTTTCGGGCATATTCTCGACTGGTGTTACACGGGCTGACTTGAGTGGAGGCCAACGGGTATGAATTAACCGAGTGGCGCGTAAGTGCCGTGAGAAACTAAAAACGGGAAGAAGAGACTACTTTTCTATATTATGATATAGTCATATATATATTGTATAAGTATGTATTAAAAGAGGCTGATGTATATCTACCCCACGTTTATCTTTACACGAGTTTCATCATACCCAGAGTTTCGCATATAAAATACAAGCACAAGTACAAGAGCACGGTACAGCTATTGAAGAAGGATCTGGACGAAAGCCCATACCTTTAATAACAAAATATACCAGATAGCTTTAAACTTCTAAATTAATTAAATATTTCATCCTGGATTACAAAGATAAATCCTCAGTGCACGAGTAGAAAAGACTAAAGTTCTCATTAAATTGTTAACGCTAAAGATCGCGTACAACAACATAACTGATCAAAATGTACTGAACATTAATATTATTAAATTAAATTCTTTTTTATATTTTACAACCCACTCGACTGTATGAATAATTAATTTGTTTCTCTGTACAAATAATATTTATAATTCAAGAAATCATTTTTTTTAGATGCTAGAAATTTTAATTATTTCACTCAACCAACTGGATAATTTATTCAGCTCATATATTTTTTGTAATCCTTAAATTATAAATTATAATAATTTAAAAAGGATTTTTTTTTTCATTTCAAAAAGATTATTAACATAATTGAATATTCAAAAAATTTAATAATGCAAATTAATAAAAATTTTATGAAATTCAGAGTTACATATCGTAGCAATATGAATAAAAAAAAAATCTGACTCTATTTTTCATAATTTATTAATTCAAAAAATTATTTTTATGAATTAATTATGTAAAAAAAATTTTAATAAAATCTTTTTAATTTTTTTTATTTGATGAATTAAAAAGCGATATTTTATTGACAAAAAAAATTATTTTTTATTTTACTACATCAAAGTCCGTATAGTAAAAATAAATAATGAAAATAATAATAAATGTCAATCTTTTTGTCAGTAAACAATAAAACGACATATATACGCATCGTATATACATCCATATATATATATATATATATATATATATATATATATATATATATACATATATGTGTGTGATGAAAATAACTGTGCGGTGTAGCTTGAAGCATATTCTACTCATACTTTTGATGCAGTGCCTTGCACTCGTCATATCGCGATATTAAATAAACATGCCAGAGACGCGTCACCGTTGATTCGTACTTGCTCTTTTTTTTCCTGCTTCGTTTTGATGCTTACACAATCCCACCGGGTATTTTATTTGCCGGTACTCTCTTGTGCATCTCTCGGAACGATTACCGATTCGTTTCAACTTATTTTTTTTGCTCATAGATAATATTTTTCTACCTTCATACTATTTCTTTATTTTCACGTTTTTTTTCCGGCATTCGCTATACTCGAACTCAATACTCGAGTTGTTGAGCTCGTCGTCTGTCTGCCGCGGCGGTCGAACGTGGGCATTTTCGCTCCGAGATTTCCGATGACACGAAAAAATAAACCAGCGGCAAAAAGTCGAACGGTGATTCTGCACCCTCGACTTGGTCAACCATCTGCTGCTAGAGCTGCTGCTGCTGTTAGTGCTAGTTTTGGTTCTATTCTGATGATTGGAAGGGGTGAATTTCGACGAAAATTCATCGCTCGACCGAAAGAGAACGGATGGCTGAGGATGAGGAGAGCCATGAGTTGACCGAGTGATAAAGAAGCAAAAAAATAATACAGAAATAAATTTTTTTTCATAAAATACTAAAAAACTAATACAAAGCACGTGAAAAATATATATGTATGTGTATATATATATGTATATGGATATATAGATAGATGAAAGATCAGAGGCTGGAAATGTGATGGTAGACACAAAAGGACATGGGTGAAAACAATGTGGGATGTGGGTAAAGTTAAAAATAATGGTTTCACCGGAAAACGGAGATAAAACATCTAGAAAATAAATTTAAAAAAAAAATCCTCGAGATTCTTGTACTTCTTTTTTCTCGCGTGTTAAAGTAATTCTAACAAAAATTAGGCTATTTTTTTCTTTTTCTTTTTTACAACAGAGTATAAACAGTCCGAGAAAAAGAAAAAGTATTCATAATAGCCCGGACGTAAAAAGAACAGTGGATACACTGAGTATTTAAATGTCATTGAAGAGAAAACCACAAGGACAACGGCGATTAAATTTTACTATCCTAAATGGGTGGAGTAGGCGATCTGCAAACTCTATACCCGTATCAACATGCTTCTGTTACCCATTGGGAATTGCATAGCACTTATCGTTATCCACCGCTGGTCCTCGACAACAACATACTCCAGAGCGAACCTTTTCATGCCACACGATATCATTATCGATAGCATGTATAGAAAGCCCGTATAATTAACAGCCATATCAACTACCTCACAATATTACAAATTACAAAATATAAATTATTTTTATTAAATTCTAGCTCCCAAGGCATTTTAGTAACTCAAGCAACGAAATGCCATAAATTATTTATCAAAATCTTGACATTAAATTTACTTATACACTGTAAAAAGAGCGGTGTTAAAAATGGAATCATTTTAACTCCACCCGGTGTTAAAATGAAATTACACCGTTGTAGGAAGCGGAATTCGGCGGTGTTAAAATACCGGCGTTAAACACAGTAGTAAAAGCGGGATAAACTGCGTCCGCTTGGAGTATTAACTTTAAAGATTATAAAACACAAAAAATGTCAGTTCTTTATGAAAATTAATAAAAAATATGATTTATTAACAAGTATAGTGATCGAGTAAGTAAAAATATTGACAAAGTAAAATATTTTAACATCGGTAAAGAATATCTACACCGGTGGCGGCATTATTTTAACACCGGTCTAGAATATTTACACCGAAGGCGACGTTATTTTCACACCGCTTTCGGTGTTGAAATTTAACACCTACACCGCTTGGACTTACCCCGGAGATTTTTTTACAGTGCAGCACTGAATTGACAAAAAATTTACTGTAGTAAATCAGTATTATGAAATTATTTAAAACATTGAGCTTCAAGTCATCTGACAGAATACAGACAAAAGGTTCTTTTAAGAAATTGGCTTTCACATCAGAGTTCCTCTCTTTAATCTCATTTCTCTCTACATCGAAAGTAATTCCCGAGAAATCTCAGCAAACTAGAGTAAAAGAGAACGAACGAGTTGATGCACGCTTTCTTGCTAATTTCCGTAAAAGCATATAAACGCGTCTAGCATTTAAAGTAGTAGTAGTAGTTATTACTAGTACGTAGTAGCAAAGGGCAATGGTATTATAAAATAGAAAACGTAATGGCACTTACACAAATAAAAGTAAAGAGAGACATTGGCTTATACGGACAAGTGTAAAAAGTGTAAGAGTAACCGGAGATAGACAATTGATGATAATTATGACATTAATTACTAAGTACTCAGTGGGGTGGGTTCAATTGAGTGTGTTGTCTTGCATATACATATATGTACAGAGCTTAGCAGGATATAAGCCAATAGAAAAGTAAAATGACCTTAGAAGCGAGTGGGTTAAAGAAAATGGGCTTTCATGCAACTACTTCTACTACTGTAGTCTAATGTTCCTCGTAGCGTGCAAAGTAATATGAATTTTAATCTCACGTAAAAGCTTATTGGCATTTCGGTTCCTTTAGTACACTAGATTTTCTGACAGACTTCAACCAATCTATATCTAGCTATATGACCCTGTTATTTTTTATCGTTACTTTGTAATATCGGTACTCACATGAGGTCATGACTCATGATTTATTATTCAGAGAAAGGCTGGATAAAATCGGCTAATGAAAAATTATAGTGAAGAAAAAAAATTTTTTGTTTCTTTAAGTAACGTTAAATTATCATTTATTGCTTTTAAAATTATTTGAGAAATGCAAATTTGAAAAATTTTTTTTCGACATTTTAATTTTTAAATTGTGTTTTTAATAATATTTATTAGATGAATTTAATAAAAAATTAATTAATCTGGTAATTTTTTATTAAATTCATCTAAGAAATATTATTAAAAACACAATTTAAATATTAAAAAATCAAAAAAGAATTTTTCAAATTTTAATTCCGAAAATAACTCTAAAAGCAATAAATTACACTTTAACGTTACTTAAAGAAAGAAAAATTTGTTTCATTTTCTCGAATAGGGGAGACCGGGGTGCTGCAGCCCTTCTCAAAAATTTAGTAAACATTTTTTTTTCATTTTCGGTCAAATCACGATACCTCTGATTTTTAAAGATATTTTAGGCTGATCTGCGACATCTGGGGCATAATGGACCACCTGAAAAAAAATTTTGTTTTTCTTCTAAACTCAAATGAATATAAAAAATTTATTGATTAAAGCTCTTTTAGGTCTATAGATTATATTGTGGTTAAAATCAAAAAATTAAAATTTCAATAAAACTGGTTATATCAGCTAAATAAAATTTTTTTAAAAATAAGTTTGAAGTCCATAGAATTATAAAGGTACGAAAATAGTCTATTTGTGCTTAAAATCTTTTTTTTCAATAAAAAAAAAAAAACAAAAACTTTTTTTGAAAGGGGCCGTCGCGCCCCAGAAAAAAAAAATTTTTTTTTGAGCTTTGGTAAAACCTTAACGAATTTTCTTAAGAAAGGACCAAATTAAGTTGACCTATAGATTAAAAGCCATAAAAAATAATTACCATTACCATAAAAAATAATTAATATTTTTTATATTACTTACACTGTAAAAAATTTTCAGAGTGAACGCAGATTCAATCCGGAGTGAATGCGGAGCGGATAACTTTTTATTTATCTAATCCCCTTAGAGTGAAATTCACTCCGAAGGGAAGTTTATTTTAATATTAAAACTCCGAATCGGAGTAAATGCAGAATGAAATAAAATTCAGATCACTCTCAAATCACTCCGCTGAAAAGACAAACTCCGTATTTACTCCGTATGCGGAGTGATTTTTTTTCAAACTCTGAAACTCCGAGTGAATTCGACTTTTTACAAAATTCGTAATCACTCTGAATTCACTCCCGACTTTTTGCACTGTATAAATTTTTAATTTATGTATTATAATTATGAGTTGTTATTTTCATTACAATGATGACGTTATTAGTTAATTTTAGTTGATTTATTAATTTCCTCATGTATAGATGATAATCAAATTAAAAATTTCAAACTACATCAAAGTTTGAATATCACAGCAGACAGTGCAAAGCAAAATCTCGAATTGGTAAATCTCCGGTGATGTGCATTGTTCGCAGTGCACGAGAGATGAACACGATCGAGGTAGGTATAGTGGGTTAGATAGGTAGCTTGAGAGAATGGTAAAGGACGGTAGACCGCTGAAGCAGCGATGTTCGAAGCTTGAGAGAAACTCGAATTCGGAAATTGGCGAGGTAAATGTGAGATGTGGAATGAGATGAGAATGAGTAGAGAGAGTTTGTACTAAAACCACGACTGGTCGATAAACACGAGGCAGTCGACATAACTGCCAGTTTTCGAAACTGCGTGCCATGAATAAATATCTTTGAACTATTCTACCTTCCATGTACTTTGTATAGTACACACTCTTGTACACCCTTATTTGATCCAAATAAAATAATCATTATTATTACTACTATTGTTATTATTATTAATATTTTTATGGTTACAGAACGCCAACGGGGCTGGAAGACGTCAGTAAATATCCAGAATTATTTGCTGAACTTCTAGCTAACGGATGGTCGGAAAAAGACATTCAGAAACTTGCTGGATTAAATCTTATACGAGTTTTCAAAGCTGTTGAACAGGTAATTATTATAATAATAAAATAAAAAGTTAGAAAAAAAAAATATCAATAACCGCAAATAAAAAAAGTTTGATTAAAATCAATTAATAGAGTATAAAAAGTAATCGATTAAAAAAAAAATGGAGATTAAAAATCACGTTTACCGTATAATAGATAGTAAAGTGGAAATTTTTTTTCTATTCCAAATAAAAATAGTAATCATAAGCTTGTAAAGTAACAGATTTAATAAAGCGTACAAATCTTGAATCTAGAGAGATCATAGAAAAAGTTGTTACGTTATTTTATTTATTTTCTTTTTCTTTTTTTTTTTTCATATTTTTTAAAACTATGGAACTTTGCCAATGGGATGGAAATATATACACACAAACACACAACAAGCCAGATGTCATGTTGGATCTCAACTTTTAACTGTATTCAAACTTCATGACACTATTCTCTCGTCTCTCGAAAACTCTGTATATTTATAATATAAATAATACTTTTCCGTGATTTGTGAATACACATTTTTCATACTGTGTATGATTAATTAAAAAAATTTTATTTATATCCGTAGCATGACATCAATATTCCACAGCTTTTATTTTTTTTATTAATTTTTTTACCTTACTCTTATATTCTCATTTACTATAGATTATAAATATATACATTATGTATGTATATGTATATATATTTGTGGTGAAGTGAAGCTTCCTGAGTGATTTATGGGGTGACCGACGGGTTTACGTGTGTTTCACTAATGGTATTCCCACAGTGAACACAAATCGATTTACTATTAGACAGAAACTGTTTACGGAGACAATCCACATACATAGACAAGTTCTCATAAAGATGATTGGTTTGTTCAATCGTTAAACTCACGTCGATTCTATAATAAAAATTTTTATTATCTTATAAAAGCTTTTGTGACAAAAGCTTTTATCTATTTATATATTTATTTCCCTTCTCCATTTTCTCGATTAAACTTAAAATGCCAATCTCATTTAACACTTCACTTGATTGATTTAATAATTTATCTATCAAAGATACTGTAGTTTAAGTGTGCATAATCAAGACAATCAAGAATTTACAGTGTCAGTAAAGTATATTCCGTATGAGTGTACGTATGCATATACTACTCAATATACTTCTATAGCTATACCTATTCCTTTACTATATTCGTGACTAATCTAGACAAGTCTAATTTCGACATAACGGCGGTACGTGAGCTAACATACTACGTAATATATATTCAACCTCAATCGATTGGCTATTAATTTTCAATGGCTTTGATATTTAGTAAATGGCATTTGCACAATACCGTTATTGATATAGACGATGGATAGTAAATTTTTATAAATGGAAAATGAATAAAAATTTATTCTGACTTTTATTTTTTATAGGCTCAATAAAGCTGTTGATAAAAGTAATTAAAATATAATTTTTTAAATTAATTAACGAGTTGTTATATTGTGCAGTGATAAAAGAAATTAAACTTTTAAAATTATAGGTGACTGCGTGTTAAAATAAATAAGACAGTAGACAAGCTACAATAGCTAATGGTATAAAGTTTAAAGTTAACTTAAACTTTGGGTGTAAATGTAAACTTTCCTTAAGGCGGCGGTATGAGTAACAACACATTCTTAGAGTACTGCTGAGAGATACACAATATATATATACATATATATAAAGAGATATATTAATGGATACTAAACATTCTCTACATCTGCATCAGTGCTCTAAATACCTTGAGATACTCAGTGGAATTTATCTTACACCAAGCATTTCGAGTATGAGCAACACAAATGACTTTGACACGTAACGTGCCAGAATGTAATTAACGATCAATTATAACCACAAACTGTAAATTAAAACCACGTAACCATTCATCACTAAATTTCGGATAGTATTTTTAGTAAACTTTTTTATTAAATTTCATTAAATAAATTTACATATTCATCAACTTTTTTAATGCCTTTGCGTGTTCATTAGCTAGTAAAATTATATTTTAATTTATAAATATTACCTGCTTTAATTTTACTAGTCATTAATTTTTAATTTTTTACGCTTCGTTTTATATCAACTCCTGATGAAGGGTAGTTTTTATTAATTTTTTTTTTTTTTTAGCATAACTGAACAATAATTAAAGATCCAAAAAAACTGACACAACTTTTCCATATACGAAAAACAAAACGGAGCTTAAAGTTTAGTAATAATTACTATTTAGAAAAAATAAATTGGAACCGTTATTGACATATACAATTTTAACTTTTGACATAAGTGAAATTTACTATTTTATAAGTAAAATTACAACTGCTTCATAATTTTTAGTTTATGGTTGCACTTTTTACTTATGTCAAAACTTTAAATTATCTAATTCTAATAACGGTTCTAGTTTATATTATGCTCTGTAAGAATGATTTAGTGAAATCTATGGCGAATCAGTACACGGAGAGAAATTTATGGTAACCGTTCCCAGTACGTTTATGAAATATCATCCCATACCGTTATGGTAATGATTACTTGGAATTATGGGAATAGACCCATACTTTCTGGGAAAAATTCCCATAAGTATGGGAACAATTCCCATCATTATGGTCGCAGTTCCCATATCGCATGTGAAAGAATGATGGTAATGATTACCATACTCATAGGAATAGTTTCTATAAGCAAATAGGAACCAATCCTATAATCATATTGTAACAGTCCCTAAGTGCATATGGGAATAAATCCTATATATTATGGTAACTATTCCCATAATATAATGGTAATCGTTCCTATTATACTATGGTAAACGTTACCATATGATTATGGTAATGATTACCATAATATTATGGTAATGGTTATCATATGTATGGTAATGGTTACCATAATCATATGGTAACGTTTACCATAGTATAATGGGAACGATTACTAGAATATTATAGTAATGATTACTATAATATAGATGGGTACCGTTTCTATAATCGACATTTAAAAAAAACCGGTTACCATGCGTTATGGGAACCATTCCCATAATATATTGTAATTGTTACCATAAATTTCTCTTCGTATAGGAATAATTTCTATTTCTTTGTGTCGATACTCTTCCAGTCATAAATATATCTAGTACACAGAGAAATTGTTCTTGTTTGAAATGTTATGGTGTCATTTTTTTTTTTTTTTAAATAAATAGTAAAAATAGGCTTTAGGAAACCCAATACAGCCAACATTTACAAATTAAGGTGTTACAGTGAAGTCGGACTGTACTGGCCATCTAACGGAAATTAAAGAAAACGTGTATAAAAAATTACTATGGCCATAGTCAAATTGACAATGGGCGTGATCGGCTGAACGAGTCCTGAGTAAACTTAGTAAGATTTAGTATAGAGAAAGGATATTTACTATACTAAATCTTACCAAGTCCTGAGTAAATTTACTCACGACTTAGTTCGGCCCAGTGATTATATATGACAAATTACTGTAACCATTGTGAATTTTACTATAGCCATAAAAATTTTTGAAATATGTTTATTGTAATTGTTGCTAGGTGGCACCATAGTCTGGCTTTACTATGACACCCTAGCAATTCAGACAAGGATAATTTCTCGATGTGATATATTAACAACTAGTTAATGGTGTGTATTCACTAAAGTTCAGTAAATTTAATCAAAAAAAAGTTCCCATAATGAATATTCAGTCTTTTCTTTTGTGCTTAACACAAAAAATAAGTTTTCTTCTGTAGCATGCTTAATGATTACTGTAATAACGTCTATGTATAATTAATTTTATCATCATTATATTCATAAATTCGTTCAACAATATAAAAATAATAATGGTTTATGTATTTCAATTTGTTTAAAGTACCCTATTTGGCTGGAAAGTATAATTATTTCTTTAGTGATAAGAACTATGAGCTATTTAAATAAAATTATAACAAAAATTAAGTTACTCAGGCAATTTAAAACCTCAAGCTCGCCTTACTTTTTTTTCAATGTACCTATTCCGTCCCTTTTTTCGCATATCTCAAAATTAAATCTCATCTTAATAAATAAAATAAATAATTTAACAAATGTATTTAAACGTATTTAAGAGCCGGGGTTTTTGTATTTAAATATAAATAGAGTGGGAATGGACTGGGTAAAAAAAAAGTAAAATACGATGGGTTATTGAGGTGACAGCGGGTATGGGTGAACGAGAAAAGTCGAGCCTTATATCAAAGTTAAGAGGCTTTATCGCTAATATTATCCGTGAATGCGGAAGAAAGAGACTTTTTCTCAGACACCCTCTCAAACCAGCCTCTTTTTTTCTATCTCTCTTTCTCTCACACAAACCCGCTTACGTGTACCCATAAGTCTACCGCTTGGTGTTCCATATTGAAGCACCTCACTCAATGCTCCTCGAAAATTGTAGCCAACACCCTTCTCTATCCAGAAAAACTAATATCACGACATTAACTATCTCTTTTCATTTTTATTACATAATTTATTTTTTCTTCATATTTATTTCTTAATCATGTCCTTTATATTCTTCTTTATTTATATTTTATTCATTGATATATTATTTAAATTTCATTTCATAATTTCACTTTATCATTTTTTTTTTTTTTACTTCCCTTAGATTTTTTATTCCTGATTATTTTAATTAAAAAAAAAATCTATTATACCGTTAATACAATATCACATAATACGTTAGTGGATTTGATTAGAGGTTGCGGTATATCTCGAGCTCATTTCCTGTTGGCAACTGGCTTGTCTACTCCTGCCTACTCTGGTGCTTTTACAATCCATACTAAACCGCACATTACTGACTTTCATCTATAGAGAAATGTGCATTGGACTTTTGCGTACTGTCTCACAGTCTACTGTCATCTAGGCGTGTGCACATATGAAAAATTCTATCGCATCCTTGCCTGCATTTCTTTTATCTCAATTCTCGTTTAATTGGAAAACCCGAGACCCGATGGGTGAGAACTTGGTGCTTTGTGTGTGACAGCCCGAATAAAATTTAGGCCGCTGCGCATCTCGTGAATCAGCATTCATTCAAATTTTTTTTTGTCTACATTTTTTGCAATTCTATTTTACTTTTTTTTTTTTTTTTGTTTTTTTTTTATTCCAGTGTTCGTTAACGATAAGACCGTCATTTCTTGCACACAATCCCGCATCGTACGTGTTTCCAAATGAGAAAAAAACAAAAACTTTTTTCATTACCCCAAAAAAAAATCTTTAATTAATTAGCTCCAAACAGGAAAAAACAAAACGAAAAAAAATCCCAACTTTAAATACAATTAAATTTATTAATTAAAATTTTTTTAAATAAATCTGATATACAAATGTATATAAAATTTATGGTGAAGAAAGAATTAGATTTAATACAAAATATTTATATATATTTTTTGTTACGGTTCTTTTCGTACAAACGACAAAATACGACATCCATTTATATAAAAGTTATATCAAACGAAATTATAATTACACTTTTTTTTTACTGAGTAAAGTAGTTTGTATTTTTTTTTTTTAAGTACCCACGAATTCATTGAAACTTTAACATCGCAGTACGATACAATTAACTGTATAATAAAGAAAAAAAAAAAAAAACGAAATCTACTCATTTTAAATTTACAGACGCGTGGGCTTAATGAAGTTACTCAAAACTTGAATAACGTTCGAAACTTTAACGTCATTCAGCGCACTCACGCTTAATGTAATAATATAATAGGCTTACCAAAAATTCATAGAAAGCTTTTAAAATACATAATACACTCTAAAGCTACTACGGCCCGATGTACTTTTATTATTTATTTTTAGTTGCTGTGCTTTTAGATCGCTATTTATTATCAATCATTTCATATTTCTGAAAAAGTATTTTCCATCTCTGCAATATCACTTCAATAAAAATCCGAACGTATTTTTTTTTTTTATTTTGCTTTGTAATACTAAATTGAAAAATCCATTACGGCAGTACTGTCGATTTTAGAATTATCGTTCAGAATTTAATTAAATTTGAAATATTAGTATGGATAATGCTAAGACAAAAATTCAATTCAATTTTTGAAGATCTATAAGCATACTTCAAGTATTTTTACAAAAAAAATTAACAATAAATTAAAAGACCCTAAACCCGATCAGAATCATTACTTGCTCCCTTTAACTGATTGATGCGTTTTCATAATTGCGTTATTAGAATATGATGTATCAAAGTATTTTACAATTTATTATAAATTTAAATTCACTGTTTTCAAAATCGCGCTCAGCCGGCCATTTTTTACTTTAACGTTCGTTCCTTAGATTAAATTGAGGTTAGGTCATTAATAATTTTTATAATTATATGTTATTCGATATAAGTTTTGAATTTGTGAAAATTAAATATAGTAATACATTTATAAATTATTCTCCAAAACAATGAATTTATCATAGTTCAATTGATATTGTCTTTGAGCCAGTATAGGGCTATGTATTGATCGAGTACATCACAATGGTACATCACAACTTTTAGTGAACGACTATGGGTACTCTCAATAACCTCACTAAAAAATTAATAATCAATATCAAGATTATGCTTCACATTAAAATTATATTCTAATACTTAAAACTACAGAAAATAACTATAAAAAAAAAAGTTTTTCATTTCATATATCCATTTATATTGAGTGGTTTAATCTCACTTCAACGAAAAGTGAGCGGGTAATGGGTCTTGTACCTTAATTACAGCTTGCAAAAAATAAACAAAATATAATATGTAATGGAAAATTACTACCCGTACTAAAAAAATTTTATTTACCAGTAGAAAATAATTTTCAAATTATGCTATTAATTAAAACAATGTTTACTCCTTGTATTATCTTTCGTGAAATTTTTTTATGAAGAACATATAGTTTTTATAAGAAAATATTTCAATCAACTGTCATATTTAGTTGTACCAAATAGGGGAGGGGGGGTGTAAAAGGGGGTAGGGTAGGCAAAACGGGGTACCCCCAAAATTTGGTGAAAAAAATTTTTTTTTTTATCGTCTAATTACTGTATATCCGATATTTTTGAGCATTTTCAGCCCTACGCATGATACTTGGGACCAAATGGACCAACCCAAAAATCGAAAAAATGATTCTATCAAATTTTTATCGTCAAATTAAAAAAAAAAATTAATATATTTCCGCATTTTTAGACCTACCCATAACACCTGGGACAAAATGGACCAGCCGAAAGTTTTGAAAAATGATTCTTTCATATTTTTATCGTCAAATTAAAAAAAAATTAAAATGTTAATTCATTTTTCGGCTGATTTTCTGTAGTTGCGGCTAATTTGGCCACTAAAAATATTCGAAAATAATATTTTATTTTTTAATTGATAAGAATTCAATAAAAAAAAATTATCATTTTTTGGAGGGGGGCCTCTCTGCCCCACAAAAAAAATTTTTTCTCTCTTCGGATCCACCAATGATGTGAAATGTAATTTTTCTGTATGTATTTTACATAAAAAAAAATTTAATTTAATGAAATTTGATCAACTTTCAGAAATTTTTTTTTTTTAACTTTTTTAAAGGGTACCCCATTTTGCCCGCCAAAAGTAGAAATTTTATTTCTTAAAAACAAAAAGATTTGGCGTATTTTAGTCATCGAAAACTTAGTATTTCCATAGGTACCCCCCCTTTTGCCCCTCCCTCCCCTATATTTATTTGTCATTAAGAAATATTTAGAAAAAGGCACAAATAAATTGATTTATTTGGGACAAATATTTCTTTTTTGAGTGTGTTTCAATATATTATACTATAAAAAAGACATTATGTTGCTATGCCTCATTCCTACAAATACTCTTGACTTCACTACAATCTGATAATAATAATTACCATTAAATTTTTATCGTCTTGGTATAAATTGATTAAAATATTAAAAGTAAAAAAAAAAAAAATAATGCATTTTTTACCATCAGCAATTAAGCATTTAACATCGTTATAGTTATTAAATACAATTACTTTTAAAGTACGGCAATATTTCATCCTTATTAATTCTCAATTACGTAAAAAATCTAGTCAATAATTAATTATAAATTAATTGACGTTCCAATTATAATTCAATGAGGAAAAAAAATATAATTACTAATCAATGAGCAAAGTGAATATTGAGTTTAAATAATTAAGAGTTTTTCTATTGAATTGAATTGTTTTTATAGGTGAGAGATCGAATGGCTGCAGAAGGAATCGAGCCACTGGAAGAAGAGATACCTAAAGAAGATATTATTGGACGCGATTACTGTCGATTCAATTTAAAACAACCGCTGGTGACGCCTTAGGAAAATAATGAAAAATCTCGAATTTTAAAAAACTATCGAAACATCAATTTTCACTTATACCTTTTTTTATACACACGTTTAACAGCTTTCTTATACAAAAAAAAAAAATAAATAAATAAATAAATAGATAAATATAGTGAACAGACGATTTTATGAATCGCGAGTGCATAAAAAAAGTGCGCCAGAGTGGACGTATTAAATTTAAAATAATTGAATTAAAAATTGTGAAAAAAAAAATTATGGACCATTGTAATATGACGAACAAAGTTTATATAAAATATTAATTGATCGTGATCAAAAATTAAAATGTTTAAAATTATTTTTTAATCAGCCATTATAATAATTTATATCCATTCCACATAATATCCTTCGTACCTGAATAATTATATTGTAGTTTCCGTTAGCCATATAAATTTGCTGTGAACCATAGTAGAATTAATTCATAGCAAAAAGTATGCTCGACTGTGTATGAAAGCTATAGTCTGAGCTAAAAAAACAATCAACGTTGCAGAGGGCTTAAATTAAATTACAGCCAAAAGACAACATAAAGGATGTGAGGGTAAGTTCAGATATATAATAGAAGCGCTTATAGCTTTCGCATGATAAATAAATTAATATACATATTTAAAAGCTGCCATAATTGCCAGTTACCAAAAGAACAAGAATCGGCTTCGGCGATAAAAATAAATATGTCAGATGATAAAGAAATTCTATTTAAATATCGCTAACTCATAAATTTAA
Source organism: Microplitis deprimator (assembly GCA_964016945.1). NCBI lineage: Eukaryota > Metazoa > Arthropoda > Insecta > Hymenoptera > Braconidae > Microplitis > Microplitis deprimator. The sequence continues at coordinate 6,515,182 of OZ024710.1, read as the reverse complement.
GAAAAAGTAGTAAAGCTCAACGTTAAGTCAAGCCTAAAAACACATTATGCCGTTAAATTATTATGCCTCATTCACGTCAATAATTAAATTTTATGTACATTTAAAGCTATTGAGCTATCGTAAAGTCCTATTTACAAGATTTGAATTTAGCGAACCACGAGTTAATTAATTGTGTATATCTACTCTTGTAATGAACCAATTCGTCGGTCCATGTGATGTGATTGTCCGTTCAACAGAGCCCAAAACCTCTCTGAGAGAGAAAGAGAATGAGCTGATGCATATATATAACTAACATTGCAACTGGGAAATTGAAATTCCGTTAAACTATTGTTAACGGATGTTAACCACTTAATAGATAATATAAAATAAATTATTTAAAACGAAAATTATTTCGATAAGAGAGAGATTTAAATTAGTTTCATTTGTTGCTTAAATTGCAATTTAATACTTTTATTTTTTCCAACACACAACAAATAAATTGAAGGCACGCGAATTCAAGAAAAAAAAAGGAGCAATTTAACGAGCTTGTTAAAAGTTTAACCTTAACCACTGACGATTGGTTTGATAAAATGCTTTAACATTGACTATTACTTTTTATTTTTAACCCACAGACATTATTAAATTTAAACCTAAACAATAAATCTCTCAATACAATTAAATAAAAATAAAACAATAAAAAGTTATGATTTATTTTTGAAAATTATCGTCATTAATTTATCGTAGTTTAATTTTAAAAATTCCAACATATAACAAAAGTAGATGTTGTGAAAAGTTATCTCCATAAATTTATCTACTTTAATACATAAAAGCTGGATTATATTAGAAAGAACGGTGAATGAGAGTGAGGGCGAGGGTGAGGGTGAATTGAGGGCGCAGCCCCGTTTCCGTAGCAATACATTTTGTACGAAACGATAAAAGGCAAAGGGGTTAAGCCCGAAAGTCTTGAAAGTAGAGAAAGAGACGAGTAAATACCAAAAGAAAATAAAATATCCACGTGGAAAGTGATATAGTTATATATATATATATATATGTTCGACGTTGAAACACGTTAAAAGGATAACAGCTAAACAAAAACACAACTCACAAGAGAGATAACGATAAAGATAAAGAGGTCAGACTAAAAAGTTTTGACTCAAGAAAATATATATGCATACATACTTTTATATTTATAAAGGAAAATTGTATTTAAAGATTTACCGTCCATTATTCTACGCTTTAAGCAAAGTAAAGTACAACTTTCAATATTTAGGGAATTCGATAACTCAAACCTGCTTTGCTCACCCATGAGACTTGTTGTTTATTCTAGAGTAACGATGAAACTACCGTCACTGTCGTATTATGTATGCACTATAAGCTTAACTACATATGTAGATACCCTACAGTACATACACATGTGTGTACACAACACACGGACATATGTAAGTACATAAAAGCAAAGCGAAAAAACCCTCGTAGATAAGAGAGAGAGAGAGAGAGAGAAAGTGAAAAAAAACTCTCAACGTGCTTTTAGCCTCTAATTAAGCGGCGACGTGAGCATCGGGGTTTCCACCCACTTCTTTTTATTATACTATCTCGACGTGCTAGTCTGCGGTGGTAGACAACACGCACTAAAGAACAACTCTGTTTTGTTAAAAGAAATAACTTTTTTTCTGCACTTCTTTGTTACTTTGTATCTAGTTATCAATTTAAATAAATTTCATTTTCTTTGTTATTCGATCAGAATTTAAATTATTTATTAATAATGTTTATATTCCAAGGCTCTTTCGCTTGTTAAATGTATATTACATTTACATAAATTGTAATATATAATAACGTTGTCGTTGTAGATTACTTAAACCAACGACAAGTCAATAGTGATTACTATGTAAAGATGCAAAATTTTAAAATACATTATTTGAGAATGATTATTTAAAAAATCACTTATGAGAATTAGTTTAGAGTGTTTTTAGAAATTGAATAAAAGGTAAAAGCCTCTAAACCCAATCAGATTAATGCGTTTTTGTAATTGTTATAGAGAAAAATTTTAAGTAAAAAAATTATCATTGATAAATAATTATTTGTGAATCTAAATATATTAGAATATGACGTATCAAATTATTTTATAGTTTATTATAAATTTAAAGTGACCATTTTCAAAATCGCGCTGACTGTCATTTTTTACTTTAACGTTCGTATGTTAGATTAAATTTATTAGGAAAGATTAAATTCTTCAATAATTCCCGAGTCAAAATATTAAATGTAAATTGAAAGTTTTTAACGTAATGAACTTAAATTAAACGTATTGGACGATGACCGGCCTATGAGGAAGGAAAGAGATCGGGAAAAGAACGCACCAAGCGTTATCGCAAAGTTCTCCAGATTGATTCGCAACAGGATACGTAGTATCCTCAAGGTCTTCCTCGAGAACACAATTAATGGTGCTGTCACCTAAACCAAGAACGTTAAATTGAAGACTGACACTGCCATGAGGTTGCACGATCGATAATTATTTTGTCTACAGATAATTAAATCTATAGATAATTATTTTATCTATGGATAATTAAATTATCTATCTTAAATACTACGCATTTTTTTGCGAATCAGTCTGGAGAACTTTGCAATAAAGCTTGGTGCGTTCTTTTCCTGATCTCTTTCTTTCCTCATAGTCCAGTCATCGTCCAAAATGTTCAATTTAAGTTCAAAACGTTAAATTTACGTTCATAACGCTAAAAACGTTCAATTCATGTTTAAAACGTTCAATTTATGTTCACAACGTTAAAAAGGTTCAATTTACGTTTAATATTTTAACTCGGGTTGTTATAACTATGTTATTAAATATATTTTTTAAATTTGTGAAAATTGATATTAGAAAAGAATAAAGTAATATATTTTATAAATTATTCTCCAAATCAATAAGCTTATCATACTTCAATTGATGTTGTCTTTGAGCGAGTAGGGAAGAAGTACCATTTATGGCTGGTGGTCCATTTTTAGACATTTAATACTTTATGTTAATTAATGAAAAAGTTTAAAATAAAATTTCCACTTTAACAGTGACATAAAAGCATCTTTGTACACATTTTAAAAATTAATTATGTCATTGCGTATATTACAAATTATTTTATTTAAATCATTGGTGTCTAAAACTGGCCCTAAAGTGGCCAAAAACGGTACCTCTACCCTATAGGACCACTTTTTGATCGAGTAGTACATCACAACTTTTAGTCAGTAACTACGACTACACTTAACAAGCTTATTTAAAAATAAATTATCATCATCATTCTTCAACTTAAAATTATATTGTAATATTTGAAACTTCAATAGATATCTATAAATTTAAAAAATGGTTTTTCATATCATTTATCCATTTATATTGAGTGGTTTAATCTCACTCCAATAAAATTGAGCGGGTAATGGGTCTTTGACCTCGGTGTTTTAATTTCAGCTAGTTTGTAAATATTCTTCAAAACAACTAAACGACGTACAACCTTACCTTTGATCTGTATAATGAAACTTCAGTCAACAAAATTAAAAATGTTTCCTCTATTTTTGTATAATTGCTTTATATTTTAATAGTTAAAAATTTTTTCAGTTAAAGATTTTAATTATTTTTTATAGCATTTAGCAGCAAGAATGAACCAACTATAGAAGAAATAATGTTTTTAAGACGAAAAAGATGAAAATTGAAGCTCTGGAGCTGCAGTTTTGAAGAAATGCTCATAGTGATAGGGTCGTAATAGGCAAGAGGTTGCAAGTCGTTCGATTATTTGAAAACTGAATTCGAAAATACAGTACTATCTCGTTAAAAGCAATCGTCAGTCGTTTTAGGGGAAAAATTTTCGAAAAAATTCAAGAATCAAACTCTCCTTGTATCGTAGATCGCGGCGAACGTTCTACATGCGGCTTTAAATCCACACCGCCTAAATTTAACACCGAATTTGGTATAATTTTCACACAAAAGTTTTTACACCCAGACATTTACACTATACCGGGTCCAAAAAATTTTTTACAGTGTGCAATAACCAAAGAAAAAAAAAACTTGACATTAAAACTGTCAATAAAAAAAATAGTAATATTTATTTAAGTCATCTGATATTTTATTTAAAAATTAACTTTTTATCCTTCCCTCAAAAAAAAAAAGGTTTGATAGAAAAATAATATTTCTTTGACCTCTATTTCTTCATTTATTTTCAACGATATTTAATATTAATTTAATGTCAATAATTAAATGATCGGCAAGTTTAGATCGTAAACATTGCAAATAAATTAAATTAAATTAATACTTACACCCATAATAGAAATAAGTAATTAATTAACGTCTATATAATAAACAAATAACAATATTGGCATAAAATATAATAATATTGTCTGTGTAAATATTTAAATTTAATCATTAGAGAGTAATTAAATTCAATAAAATACATTGCAGCCAATAATAATTGGATTGAATGTGATTAATAAAGGCATCTATGTAAATATATGTATGTATACATATATATATATACATATATTCATGCGTAATATCGTCTGGGTGAATTCCAACGCGTTATTTCACTTCAATATTACTCTTGGCAATCTGCATACTGAAACTGCAATTATATAGGTATCACGATCAACAATAATAATGGCAACATATATATATATATATATATATATATATATTTATATAAATATGTAATTACTGCGCTATGGAGCATAAAAGTATCCACAAAAAATCCATTGAGTAAAATTTGCCTAAAAGACAGTCTTTAGTTTTCGAAGCTGAGAAATAATTATTTAGTGGAAAACAAATGAAATCGCTCATTATTGCTTGAATTTAAAAATTCCATTAAAAATATCAAATTTCTATATGTAGAAAATAACATAACTTACAGAAAAATTCAAGTATAAGAAATTGACGAATTCAAAATTTTATAATTTTAGAGATTTTACACTAAAAATCATACTCAGTCACCATAGCTGAGAGGTAAGTAGGCTTACCGCTCGAACTTGGTAACTGCCCAGACGAGGGTTCGAATCCCAGTGTAAGCCGAAAAACACGGTTCTCTGAGATTCGGCCTAACATAGACCTTACGAAAACCCTTGTCCTAACGTAACACTCCCAACAGTTTATAGTCGCTAATGACTCCAGCAGTTAAAAAGTGACTTTAAATTTAAAAAAAAATCATTTAAAAAAATTTAACATTCAATGCTTTACAAAATTAAGTAGCATATGTATAATGAAAAGACGGAATAGTTTTAGATCATAAAAAATAGTATTAAGTGAAGTATAATAATTGTTTTCTATATTCTTAATATGTACCTGAAGATCGTAATGTTTTTCGAGAAACGAAAATGAAAAAAAAAAAAAAAAAGAAATAAAAAGTGAAAAATCTACTGGATCTAGATTTCTGAAATGTTTCGCACGTCAACCGAAAATTGCAGTCCACCCCCAACTACCCCTTAAGTCACCTCTCGATTCAAATTACATGAATTATTGTCATTTTCGTTGCGTGAAAAACGTTCCGATCTTCAAATAGAAATTTCTATCGTTAATTTTATAAAAATTCGGAGCGATCTTTCAAATTTTTCAAAATCAAAGACTATGATTTTAGGATTTTTTTGGTATTCAAGTGTATGTTAAATACTTTTTAAAAGCAAATATGCAAGAAAAAAACCTTAAATCCGAAATGACAGTCGAACAAAAATGCATCGAATGTCGTAGAATTAAAAATGTCAAGTTGTATCGTACGACCGAAATAGGCTAGTTCAACACTGCCTTCGTCGTCATTATCGAAAAAATCCGATTCTCGTGTATATATACGTGACAAGGAAACTTTTTTACAAAAGCCGATTGAATTCACTGGTGACCTGCGGTTCGCCGTTGACACAGGAGTTTTACGATTAAAAGAACAACAGCAAATGTACACATTGTAGGACGTACAAAGTGAGCAATTGGAACAAATAACCGAGTAAAAAGTCTCGAGAAAAGTTGAGTTATTTGTTTAGTGTACATTTGTATGTATTAACTCACATGGGTTGGATTTAAAACAAATACTATTTATACACAACTATCACTTTTATTTTACGATATACAATTGTCATTTTACTCATAACAATAAAATATATTTATATATCTATTTATTATATTTATGGATGTATTTTTTAGTACTTCTACGATAATAATAATAATTATTATTATAATAATAATAATAATAATATCATATTATTGTGTACGAATTACTCTGGAGATTCGAGAGTAGAGAAATTTCAAAGCTCCCTTGGCAATAGTACTTTTGACGATTGCTTACTATCATAACTTTTATAAAAGTTTAATGTCTAGCCGGAAGTTAATATATTACCGTGTTCAGGTACATAATATACAGGTAATAATATAAATATATATCTATATACATTATACGTGACTGTGTATGTTGTTTTTTCTTTCACCCCCTCGAGCATTTCAAGTGTGAATACACATATCTGTGCATAAAGATATAAAAGCTTTTACCGCAACAATCTAGTCTCTCTCTTTATCTTTTTATGCAAACTTTGAAATTTCACGTCACCCTCGTAAACTAAAAAAATGAAAAAAAATACTAACGCGATACAATATCCAGCGCGATATTATTTTTTTTACTTTATTTTTTATCCTTGTATGATGTGCGACAACCAGTTGTCGTTTGAAACGCGCTACCGCGATCAAAAAATTTATTCTTTCAAAATATATAATGATAAAAAACAAACGTCACACTTAAAAAAAAAAGAAAAAATCAGTTAAGTAGTAAAAGGTTACAGAAATACAAAAATAATGGTGTTACAGCTGTACAAAGTAAGAAATTGAGGTAACGCGAGGTTATTGGAAAGTACAAAATATAGTTAATTTAGTCAATATAAAATGGTTCTTTAAAATAGACTAGTTATTATTCGTCTCTTTTTTAACGGCTCCACAGTCTTCTAGCATGGCTTGTAATTCTTCGGGTACACGTCCGGCGTCGAGGTCTTGTCCCCACGATCGATACTGCAAATTAAATTGTGATAATGATAATAATAGTATTTTATTTCATTTTATAAAAATATAAATAATAGTATTTTATTTCATTTTATAAAAATATACACCCGTATGAAAATAACATATATGGTCAAAATATATGATTAATATCAGAAAATATATGTGGCCAATCTAACTATATTTTCTGATAGATTTTTTTTTATATTAAAAAATATAATATTCATCATACACAAGTCCGTATATGTTTAACATATATAAAATATATGTTTCTATCATATACAAAAAATATATTCTTGTCATATTTAAAAATATATATGCCTGTCATGTATAAAAAAAATATTTTTTATCATATATAAAAATATATTTTTATCATATATATAAATAAATATATACTTATATTGTACATTGTAGAAATAAATTTTTTTATTCGTATGACGAATATATATATCCATATAGATATACATACACTGAATAAAATATATGCTTAGATATAATAAAAAAATATATAGTGCCATATATAATATAAGTTATATGCTATCATATATTTGATTTCATATAAAAGTTTTATATTTTTTGAATATAAAAGAATATATATCGATACAATATATTATAAGGTAAATGCAGATGTATATACAGCTCAATATAAAAAACATATGTTACATATATGAAATACATATATTTACTACTGTATATAATTTTATATTAAATCGGCCAAAATCTCTATATGTTTCTTTACAATATACAACATAGTATATCATATATTTTTTTGTTGAAAAAATATATGATTTTATATATTTCAACCATATATTGTTTTTTCATACAGACAAGCAATAATAAATTTCCCTCTCATGCAATTAAGGATTTTTTAAGAGGAATTGGATAAGTATACTTAAGCGTTGTCTGGATAATTAAGGATTAAAGGTTCTTCTTGGATAGCATTACATTACAGAGGGATAAACCTTCTTCTATTTATTTCTTGGAATATTTCTTCTTTAATAAACTCATATGTCTTTCGACTCAAACAGTAGTGTAATCACAATAAAAAAGATAAAAGCAGTTGTAACGAGAGGTAAAATTGCCGCTTGTGATAAAAAGGAAAAAAAAATGTTAAAACCAAAAATGTCGGGAAAAATAAATAAATCCCCAATTGGGAAAAACAAAACGAGTGAGTAAAATTGCTGGATAGAGTAACAAAGCCATGAACGAACGAATCAGTCGTTTCACGCTTGGACTAGTCTCATTGTTGCGTGTAAACTTGTATTTTCTTCTTTTTCTTTTCTTTTTTTTTTCATTATTTATTTTATTTTATTTTTATTATTGTTAGTGTATATATATATTATTTTGTTCGTACTAAATTGATCACAAGGAGTAACAAGTCAAGGAGGATGATAAAAAAAAATTAGATGGTGCTAAAGTAAAATTGAACAACGTAACACTCACCATGTCGAGCTCTTTTCGCAACGCAAGAACGGCTTTTTCTCTATCAGCTACAAGTTCTTCTAAGTACTGGTACCTGAGTTTCTTACGAGCACGGCACTCCCTCGCACTCTGCCGACTGCGTTCTGCAACCAATAATAATAATAATTTAATAAAAATTAAAAAGAAAAAAAAAACATATATATATGAAAAGTGTAATAATAAGATGTAAACTCCTCTCTGTGTATAGTCTCCTATCAACTTATTCAAAATGTACGTCGATATTACAAACTACAAAGTGTATACCGGAAGGTATTGACGTACTCAAAACTTTAAACGGTGAATACATTAAACATAGTTTACGTTTTCGCAAAAGCTTAAGCTTCTTATTCACCTCTACAATTTACTTAAATAGGAGCTAAATAATATCAGACAGTAAGTAAATAACTTAATTAATAAATATTGATATTTAAAATTTATAATACTTTTAAGATTATTATGGTTTTATGTCACAGTTTACTTCTAAGTACAGTTTCTAATAAATTGAAGATTGAATAAATATTAAAAGTTACATTGTACTTTTATTGTATATGAGGTTTACTATTAAATAATTAACTGACGGCAGGGTGGAAATTAATTTTAAGCTATTGGATAGTTCCATGACCCCGAGAAAAATATTAGATGAAAAAAAAAATTTTTGAAAACCGCCTGACCCTGAGGACCAGCCTTAAAACTTCCCGTTATTTTCAAGCTCTTGAGCTCAAAAATACTATTGTTAATACATTTTTGAGCTTCTCAAACTCAAAAATAATAATGTCGCACCTTTCATCACGAAAATTCAAATAACAAAAAAAAATAATGAAGTAAATCGTCATTTTTCGTATTTTTAATCACCAATATCTTTTGAAATAATGAACTGATTTCGACGTTCAAGCTGAAATTCGACGCAGTTTTTCAACTACTAACTTAAAAAAAACTGTCATCAATTAGTTCAACGATTTGGATTTTATTAGTAAGAAACACTTTTTCGAAATTCTTTTGACAACAATTTTTTTTGAACAAATGAATCAATTTTGATGGTTGAGGTGGCATTCGACCAAATCATAAAGTTTCATAGCTGATTAGATTTTAGAACCAATCCATCAGGTATATTACAAGTTATCCGAAAAAAAATTTTTTTTTTAATTTTATTTTTGGAATATCTTCAAATATATTGTACTGATCATGCTCAAATTCCCACTTGTTGGAATTGTTAGAATTAATGAGTTAAGGAAGCTACAGAATATTTACATACATACGTACTACGGACGTACATGCATACAAATACCCGGACATAATCTTGAAAATAGTCAGAATAACTTCCTAGGACCTCAAAACGTCAAGATCGGTTGAAAACTCGGTTTTTGAAAACCGGACAAAAACCAATAAGTTTAAAAGGAAGTTAAAAATATATTAAACTGAAGGAAAAATTTCTCAATACTGTTAATAATGAAGAGTCCTACAAGTAAGACTACCTATATATTGTAACGAATGTGAAACTGATCTTTTAAAATATTTGAATAACTAGGAAACAAATGCTTTCTCTTGTCAGTCAGTCTTAATTTGACAGCATAACAGCATACATCTGTATTCAATAAACTATATCTCTCTTGCCTTTTCTTTTATTGCTGTTAATTGTGGTGTTATTATTTCTAGTTTAAGTGTGTTATCATTGTAGTATAAGTGATATTAATTAATAAGTTACCAATTACTACAATATTATAATTTTTTAAAATTTTATTGATGATCTTGTTTGGTTCTGATCGAAGTATATCATCTTAAAATGCATGTGTTAAAAATTAGTATATTGATCAAAACTAATTTAATTGTATGTCATTTTGTGCAGAATTTTATATAGAATTAGTTCCTTATTCAATTGTCACATGAGACCCGATAATTATGAGAGAAAAGACCCAAAATGACAGAAAATATTATTTTTTAATATATATTATACAGCATAACAATAATTTTAATGTAAAAGTAATTAATTTTTTGTAAATATAAAAAATAAAATTTACCACTTTTATTTAAAAATTCGATAATTCGAGTATTTGAAAAAAAGTTGGAGAAAAAAAAATTGAATGCTTCTTTGAGCTTAAATTGTGGGCTTGAGATCACCTCAAATTAAAAAATATAAAGAGGTGACGTATTATCCAGAACCATCCTTTAATTAAAACTTCGATGTTTTATTAAAACATTAAACGGATAAATGAAAATTTAATCTTATTAAATTTATAGAGCTATTTTTTTTTTTTAGTAATATATAAGATCAGTAAAGTAAAGTCATTTGGTAAAAACATATTTCTCGCCTGTAGTGTTATTTCATAAAAGAAAAATGAGTGCGACTTATAAGAGTAACGATTCAGTGGCTTTATCTCTGGCCAGCGGAAATGAAGATCCAAAAGAAGACGAAAAAGAAGAAGAAAAAGAAGTTTAGTGTGACAGCGACAAAAATGAAAGTTCATCATATAAACCGCTCGAGACACATAGCGTATATATATGTATATATATATATATATATATATATATATATATATATATATATATATATATATATATATATATAACTTGAAAAATAAAAAATATACGTACTTGAGACTGACAAAGTTATGAAACACTCGCGAGGACAATTTCGCGACATTTACACGAGCGCGTTTATGAAACTCATCGTTCTCACTCTTGTAAGGGAAAGTAGAGCAGAAGGATAGTCCGACGTATAAAAGAGCAAAGGCAAATAATAAAAATAATAAATGTAAATGAAAGAAATAGAAATGAGTAAAAAAAGAAAAAAAATATTAAGACGCGCGAGGAAAAAAGAACTATGTCAGTAGAAACGATTATAAACTTTGGGGATGAAAAATAAAATAAAAGATATTAATCCTTACACCCTAAAAACCCACGAGAAATAAAACAACTGTGCGAAATTAGACATTGTCCTGTGAGCCCGATCCTTGTAATGTTTCCTCCTCTCGTATCTTCACGAAACCCACGTCGACGACTACGAAGACTACGACGACCTCTTGTCTTGGGAAAATAGTAGAATTGCAAAACACAACTCTCCCTTTTTCTCTCCTATATAACTCTACCATACACTAAAGCTGAAACCACCAGTTTTCATGTATATATTCACTCCCAGGAATCACTAGTGAGTTAAAACTCTCCACCGAGAAAAGCTAACCATATAAATATTCATTTCCAAAACAGATAAATATTCGTGGCCGCGGATGTCGCTCTACCATTTGTTTTCTCTCGCGTTACTCTTCTTTCCCACTCTCACAATCAGCTATATTTCTATTTCTCTCTTGTTTAAATTCCTATCCACATATTATATTTAACTCTTTCTCTTTTTATCTTTCTCTGCTTGATTTTGCTTTTGCTGATTCAGATATTGTTTTTCATAAATTCTCATATCAGTAAAGTTATTTTCAATTTCAATATTTATATCTTTTGTATTTTAATACTAAAAACATTTTCTGCTAGTGACACAAAATCATTCCACGATGACAACTTTAAATATGTTATTCAATATTAGAACTTTTTTTTCTAGTACATTCAAATTTCTTGTTTTAATTTAAATTATTTATCAGTCTGAATAGTAAATGATTCATTGATTTATACATACGTATATATACTCGCATCAAAAAATAAAAAAAAAAAACTAACCAAGCTTGGCTCTCATATCCGCCTTGTCGGCTGCTTTTCTTCCGGGCTTGCGTCCCCGCTTGCCGCCCTCTTTTCGGTCACCGCGGGAACCCTCCTGAAACAAATAATAAAAGAGCCTTTAAACGTTTTAGTTTATAACAAGACATATATATATATATGTATATATATTTAGTAGAGAAGCAGAATTGTTTCTCACGTAAGAGAAACTGTAACGTCCCCTTGGGATCGCACTAGATGATCATCACAAACACATCCCTCGTCTTTACCCTCTTCATATATATACCCAGTACCGAATGATAAAGCAGTAAAGATAAAATTGAAATATTTAAACTATTAAAATTCCAATGCCTTTATGGAAAATTATTTAAATGAAAAAATAAAAAAAATTCCTAAAAACATAAAAAAAATCATGGCTTCGGTTTTGAATTACCTGTAAGTTTGAATTAAAAAAAAAAAAAAAAAAAAAAAAACCTCGAGCCCTTAAATCCCTGATGTTGACTTCCTTTATCCAACTTTTTTTTTAAACTTTTTGTTTAAGCTATGCATACACGTTTCACCAGAGTGACAAAATACAAATTCTCCCTTTTACGTCGTCTCATGTGAAAGTCTTAAGAAGATGTTTACCCTCATTCTGTCTTTCCTCAATCTTATCTGGTATTAAATCTCCCCGAATCCCTTTTTTCTCACCCACATCCTCCCCTTTTTCTTAAATCCCACTCTTACTTTGCCCACCCTATTCTATAAGACCACATCTATAGTCCGTCTTACGTGCGGTCGACAATCTATTTTCCTTCACCCAACTCTTGACGTAATTTTTCAAGCTTCTGCACCAGATACTAAGACTCTGCAGCAGCAACTACTGGCTCGTTGAAAAATTCCATTTTTTTTTTTTTTATGTAATCTCTCCACCTGGACACGAACACTGAGACATCCGTAAATTTCTGTCTATTATACTCTTCCCAACGAAGTAAAAAAAAAAAAATAAATAACATTAATGAAAACATTTTTATAATTTTTTCCATACGACTTTCGTAATTAAATTAATAATACAAACAGACGGCTCAAGAGATTTTTGTATGAGCATTATGAAATTTTTGAGTCTATCTCAAAGTAAAGCCAACCTCGACTATTTACGTAGCCTAATTAAAACGTTTTGATAGCGGGAGACACAAAAAGATAGTAGAAATGAATGTGGTCGGATAAAAATGTCGCCTCCTTACTACTTATTACACTCTCTGCTTATACCTTCTTCCTTATCCTTTTCTCTCTGTCGCAGCCTCGTGAATATAAAAATTAAAAAGCGAACCAGAAGAGCAAAAAAAATATAATAAAAAGAGAGAAGCAAAAAAAAAAATCTTGCAAAGAATCCGAGAGCAAAAGAATTAAGAATTCCCTGGATAATCCCAAAGTTTTAATTTCGTCGGAATAGAGTCTGCTTTATCGCTACAACTTTCAGTCAAAGAGTAAAAAAGAAATGAAATTACAGATGGCCAAAAAATAAAATTAAAGTAATAAAAAAAAAAAAAAAAATGGAGAATACCAATGAGGTTTTGCGGTACAATATTTAAACCCGACGATTGAACGTTAATTTAATGTTAAGGCCATTCGAAAGACCCATCGCCAAAAGAGTTGTCGGACTGGAATCGGTTAAAGGGTGGAAATTAATTGCAAATGTGAATCGTTTTTGTGTCCACCTTTTTCCTTTCTAAAACTACCACCACTATTACTTAACTTTTATCCAACTCTTTTATTTTTTATTTTACACTGCCCATAGAAAATTCACCCAAACACGCGGTAAAAAGAATTTCCTAGTATACGGCAAAGTACCGTAATTAAAGAGTTATCCGGAGTAAAGGGATGTTTCCGAGGTCTTGGTTAACCAGACTTGATGATATCTACCTCGTATACCACGGCTCACAGTTTTTTTCATTTAAAGTCTACCACTAACATAATCTAGTTGGATAATTTTCGAAACGTTAAACTAATAATATTAATTTAAGTCCAATCAATGTCTAAAAAGTTTAAAAATAAAATTATTCATCCAACCGCAACCATTAAATTTTTTAACAGCTCAAGTTTTTTGATTAACTGTCTAATTATGTATTAATACACACAACGGAAATTACAGTTAAGATTAAATATAATTTGGTCATCCTACACCAATCTTCTTGTGAACAAGGTGGAAAAAACACAGATCAAGCTTTGCAAGTATATAACATTCTATGTGCGAACTAAGGGATTAAATAAGGAAGTCGAAGAAGTATATGATCAATTTAAGATAAACAAACTCTCCTACAGAAGAGAAGTTGCTGATATTATATTCTTCTACAAAACCATAAATGGCCACATTGACTCCTCACACTGATAGAAGGATTTCTTAGCATTTAAAAAGATATCTTAGTATTTAACAAATCATCTCTTAAACATCATTTTTTTCTGTTTAACAAATATTTCTTACACTGAAAAAAAAAAAAAATATTGCTGTAATAGCAATACCGTTAGGTTATAGTAACCATCTAGAGTTTGGAACATCGTATGCTAATATAGCAATACTTTATTTGCGTAAATGCTGAATTGCTATTTTACTCATACAATGTTTTGTTAAATCAACTATCTATATAGATGGTTGCTACGGCAATACGTATTGCTATATTAACAATACGTATTGGTATATTTACAATCCGGATCGCTATATTAACAATTTGGTTTGCTATGATAGCAATCCATAGGAATCGTTAAAACAGCAATACCAAGTATCGGGAACATAACCAAAGAATATAGTTAAATTGACAATACTTTCATTTAAAATTGAAGGTAGTTAATGCGGCAATCTAGTATTGCTAAGTTAACGATACATTTTGTTATGAGAACTATCTACCATTAGCAATACTTCAGATGGTTACGATAACCACATTTTTTTTTCAGTGTACTATTTAATAAATGATTTCTTAATGGTTAAGAAATCATTTCTTAAAGCATGATTTCTTAACTATTAAGGAATCATTTCTTAAATAGTAAGAAATATTTGTTAAATACACGGAGAGAAATGTCAAGTAAATATGCCTATGCAGCACAGTAATAATTACATTACTCTATAGTTTGTGTATAAGAGCGGCAGGACACAAACTCTAGAGTAATGTAAATATTACTGTGCTGCATGGGCATATTCTCTTGACATTTTACTCCGTGTACAAAAAAATGATGTTTAAGAAATGATTTGTTAAATACTAAGAAATCTTTTTAAATGCTAAGAAATTCTTTTATCAGTACGGAAATATTAGAACAATTAGGTATTGTCTGTAATAAACCAGGTTTAAGATCATACAGGTTGTTGAGTACAACTCAATCATCAAAAAGCTATGTGTACTATGGACCGAGGAACAGGATAGCGAATTCAGTTAACAATTATTGTGCTTCCATAAATTTTCTTGGTGATTCTTCATCATGTTTTTCAACAAAAATAAAAAATATTGTACCACGTCACTAATATAAAATAGTATATTATATTATATTCTCGTTCTGTGCAGTTTTTGATTAAACACTACTTTTGTAATAGTTAAATAAGATGTATAAAGCCGATTGGCGTAAATAAATAAGTAAATAAATGTAAACATAAAAATAATTATAAATTGATATTCGTATCAAGAGATGATGACAATGTTGTAATGGAAAATTTATTACCATCAGTAAGATAAACAAAACTTAAGTGTATATACATGCGAAACAAATATAGAGAGTTAGTTATTATTGTCTTACATTAAACATTACATTAGTAGCATTATCACACTTAAGCCAGATGAAGTTTTAAAGTAAATACTATTACCTCGAATATAATACCAATATTAGCAGATATAACATTACTCGGGTGTATTGACACACTATGGGGGTGAATGACTGACGAAATTACTCGAGCAATTTACTCGGCAATGTAATAGTTGTGCGATGAGGATGAGGATGAGTTGTAGAGGTATCTATAGGCATATATAGGCCACGTAGAATTGCATGAGTGAGCAACATACACCTACACAGTAGTATTTACTACTATAGTTGTGTAGTGTGTAGTGTTGTGTAGCGTAATAAGAGGAGGAGAAATGTATTGTTCATGCTTAACAATGTATATGTTCTTATTCACTCTGTCATGTTATGTTGCTAGGTGAGCTTTCATTGTTAAAACGCGTGCTGCATTGTAAAATTACGAGGGCACAGACACTTCCGTTTGCCTTTATATCCTACGCAGTACAATGATGCAGAAAATAAAATATAAATAATTTAAAAGAAGATAAAAAAATCTTTTTACACTCGAGAAACAACTAAATCAAAATAATTGCCGTAAGCTTTCTCATTACAAAATATTTCAATTGTTGAATTAATTAATTTTTAAAATTAGTATTATTTTTTTAGTTTTTTCGTGGTCTTGCGGTATGAATTTTTTATAGGGTATATTTATGTCGAGTATCAGGTGTGTGTGTATATAACAAGCTAATGTATAAGCTAAAGCCTAAGCGTAAAATGCGTTTTATAGAAACATCGGTTATTTATTGGATGCGATAGAGTAGATGTAGAGTAGCCAACCGAGAGAAATACGATGAGAAATATACGATGAGAGCTTAGAAGAGCTCGCTTCACTCGCCCTTTGTTACAATATCATCGAGCTTACTATGGTCGCATGGATCGACGTCATTATAAGCTAGATATTATAGTTAATACTGTGTCAAAAGAAGACGTTAATATTGCTATTTAATTTATTGAGTAATGCTTAAATATTGGGTCGAAATATATTTTTAAATTATTTATTATTTTTTTTAATTAATAAAATATTTTACTGTGTAAATAATTTCATTTTAATATTAAATTGATAATTTATTAATTTTATACATTTCGGTTCAAATACTGGGAAAATTTCTCAGTAAAATTTACCCACAAATTATGGTACTGTCTGGACAGCTAGCCAGTGTCGAAATTTTTACTGTATACTTAGTCAAAACCGCACTTGACATATATAATGATGTCAAACTAGTGCTCGTGGTCAGATGGACAATACTCTTGTTCTCGAATGCTAGTACTGGCTAGGCTTAGGCTCAATTCCCACCACGAATACATGAATTATTTATCAAAAGTTGATTTACTGCACTTGCCCTTTGAGGTCCGATCCATATAGGCGTCAGACTGACATCTGTCTGCAATCTAATCCAATAACACGCCCCGCGATTACAAACAAGCATGGAAGAAAACATAGATGAGGAAGAACAGCAATAAATTATGTATGGAATAGTAATACAATAAAAGAAATAGCCAGGAGAGATATTCCGAAAGTTACAGTAATTTACCGGAAATATAGTCAATATTTACCCAAGATAAGTAGGGATTTTAATTACTTGCAATTTCACCTAAGACGATTTAGTGTAAATATATAATATATATGATGTCGAGTAACTATATTTCCAATATGCATATAAATTTCAATGTTTATTAGACATCCTTAAAGTACCAAAATTTTAGGGTAATTTCTACTAATAAATTATGTACCTGAATAGATAATGAGTAGGAAAAATATCTTAACCTTTAAACGGTAACCCTAAAAATTTGCACGCTACGGGTATTACCGATCTGACAGACCACTATTAGAAGTTCACTCGGTTTATTTACTTTTGGGATGAGGATTTTATCTATTTACATGAATAAAACTATATCTTCATGAAAAAGACATGACTTAACGATATTATAAACTTTATTTATTTTGAAACTTCACATTAATTAATATTTTAACATAAACATATTAAAAAAAACTTTATTGATTTTAAATTTGATTAGCGGTCTGTCAGACCGAGGTTACCGTTTAAAGATTAATGACTAATACACATTAATAATGTAAATATTTGACACTCTTTAGAGCCATTTAATTCAATAAACGAAAAAAAAACAAAAAAACATTTTGCTTTAATTAATTTCATACATTAATTATAATGCCTTCAAGTACTATAAATATGTACATGATGTATATGTATTTCAAGAGCAATGAGAAAAATACTTGAAATCCATTAATGAAATGCTGAAGGCTATGTTGGTAATCAAGAGTTTAATTAATTTTGTTTTACACCAAATATTTGTTCATTTAGATCATCTAAATTTCTAAATAAAAATACGTGATTAAATTGAAGTTAGTTGAAGGTCGTAAAAAAAGAGGCCCGAATCCTTATTAGTTATTTTAAAATTTACAGCTCGGTATTAGTTACTCAGACACTTGAAGGTATTCATATGTCGATCACAAAACACGACTAACCTATCAAAATTCGATAATAAAATTATCTATGCGCGTGCGTATACACGCGCAATAAGCTACTAGTATAATGTACCGTAAAATCGGAACGTTTTTCCCGGAACGAAAATTAAAAAACGAAATGAAAAATAAAAAATCTACTGGATCTTGATTTCTGAAAAGTTCCGCACATCAGCCGAAAATTACAGGCCACCTCCAACTACCCCTTAGGTCATCTTTAAAGTTAAATTACATAAATATTTTTCATTTCCGTTGCGCAAAAAACGTTCCGATCTTCAAGTACATCTAGTATAAGATAAAAGAAAACTTTTACAAAATTACGTGCAAAAAATAGTATATTGTACAACTAGTGCGGTAAGATGTCGATTGCCCACGAGAGCGAAATTGAGCGCACAAATGAAGTGAGACTAGAAGTAAATTTGCGTGCGACAAGTTTACTTGTTGCACGCAGATAATCGTATAACGCACACAAATGTCGTGGAAACAGTTGAATGGGCGAACAACTATTTGGCGAGCAAAAGAGCGTGCGCTAAAATAGCACTTATATTGCATGATTGATAAAAAAAAAATAATAACAAAATGGGATGTATTAGAACTTTTAATTAAAAAATGATCAAATTTTTAATTTGAATCAAACTTGCACTGAAAAAAGATTTATTTGAGCCAAAGATATCGTATATTTGGATATGGCCAAATAAATATTTAATTGTGAGAAAGATATAATATAATTGAGTAATTTAATTGCGTGAAATATTGTCACAAATTTAATATCTTTACCACAAACATATCAATTACTTACCACAAATAAATGATTTATTTCTGTCAAATTATAAAATTATTTGAATCAACTGTCATATTTAGTTGTACCAAATATATTTATTTGTCATTAAGAAATATTTGAAAAAAAGCTACAAATAAATTGATTTATTTGGGACAAATATTTCTTTTTTTCAGTGTAAAAAATGAGTTGTAGCATGTTAAAAAATTTTTTACTGATTTTATTATCGCCAGTAAAAGCAATCACGACTTTTATCGGCGATAAAAAAAGTGTTGAAATCTAATTATATCGTGAAGTAATTTAAATCAAGCATTGGAAATAAGTCCTATTTCAAGTTAAAAAAAACTTGGAATTGATAATTAATTATTTGTGGTTTGTAAATGCTGCTCTAATCTAAAATTTAAATTAAAAATGTCAAAATAATATTGAAAAAAATTAGAATAATAATTCACCATACTTGCGTATCAAGGGTACTCTGTCAAAACCTCGTATGTTTTCTGAGATACGAGGTTTCGTCAGACTACTCTTTATAAATATAATTTCGATAATAAAAATTATGAAATAATTCCAAATTAGAAGAAGGAAATGAAAAGTTAAATTTGAAAAAAAAAATAATAATAATAATATTGATTTTAGAATTTGTACAATTGTTCAAACGTCAGAATGTAATTTACATTGAAATTGAATTAACAAGTCATTTATTGGTGTTGTTACCTTATTAGACTATAAATTGGATATTTAATGAAAATGTGTACATTCTATTTGTTCGTAAACTAATGTGTAATATTTGTTCATGACACGAGTTGTCCGCTTGGCAATCCAATAAATATAATAAGCATAAATATCTCGGCATACGAATAGTGATATTGTTTCCGGGTTTCCTGTCCATATCACAATTGTAAACAGTCAAGCGCGCAGCTGAGAACACACTCTGACACTATTAATTGCTATGGATTACGGACCTAAATTGTATTTCCATCAACCACCGATTTCTCGACTCCAAAAAATCGAATTTTTAAATAGTAGTTTACATATCAAGTGCCATTGTGTATGAGACGCGAATTGCGACGATTGACTACCGAGTCGGAGGTGTAATTACTTGTCAATACAATGAGCATCTTATACGGGATTGTACCAGATACAAGGTACCGGCGGGTAATAAGGCCTAGCTAAGGGAAATTTTGAATATAATCGAAAATATTGCATTTAATTATCGATATGTATCATAAATCTTTATTTCAATACATTAGTCATAAAATATAATGAAGTAATGGTAATTTATACTACAAACAAACAAAAAATTAAACTTTTACAAAAAACCATACGAATAGGCCTTATTTTACTACGGTAGGGTAATAAGGCCTACGGGTTAAACAAACTGGAATAGTTTAATTATACTTAATAAAATTGGTATTAGAGATTAATCATCACTTAAATTTAGCAACAATATTTTTTTAAAGACAGACGACTAGATTGTTTTGTTCAACAGCACTTAAAACTATTAGTATCCGTTTTAAGAGTCAGAAGACAAGATTGTTTTTTATAATTTCTTTTGCGCTACGACATCATATGACGGATGATGAAATATAGAAGACAGGGAACGTGGTATCGGGACTCAATAAATTTGTCGTAACATCTCTATGCAAGACCTTTCTACTAGAGTAGCCTTTAGCGGAGGCGGTTATTTTAAATATCATTTCTGTCACTTAGGGCTTATTACCCGCGGGTACCTTATATAAATTAATTTTTGTAAACATAATCATTTCTTCACATCATGTGAGTTATTATTTTAACTGTTAATAGTAATTATTCTTCGGCAATGATAATAGTTGTCATCAGTATTCATTGTCAATAGCATCATGCTAAATAATTTAATAATCACTGTACCATCTAGCAACCGCTAAAAATTCCCGATGACAATCATTACTATTAAAATTTCAGTGTATACACTCACAGAAATGTGAATAGTTACAGTAACTAAATGGTCGACATGAAATGTTAAATACCCATCTAAGTACTTAAGCTAAACACTTTAGTTGACGTGTTTTAGTAACTGTAACTCAAAATGTATTTGAGTGTATATGTAAAAATTTAATGTTATAAATAAAATCTCAATAATTTTATTAACAATTTCTCGTGTAAAAAAAATTTATATTCATAATGAATTTAGATCTAAATTTCATCACGAAACTCAGATCGTGACACAAATATGACTTTCATCATGAATTTGTATCACCAACTTTAATCACGACAAAATTATGACAGTCAAATTTTTATCCAAGTGATCCGAAGTTCATTCATTAAATTAATTCTACACTCAAAACTGATTTACGTAAATCAAGTACTTGATAGAAGAAATTTATTGGTAATTTTAGAATCGATAAACTTAAAAAAAGGTTTAATTCAGTAAAAATTCAGTCAAGTTTCTATCGAAGTCATCCCAAGTCTAATTCTAAGACGATAAATTAATTTTAGAATTGATATGGATTTACTAGACGAAAATTTTTCGGAGCAAATTCATGATGAAAGTCATGTTTGTGTCACGATCTGAGTTTCGTGATGAAATTCAGATCTAAATTCATTATAAACAAAATTTTTTTTTTACGCGGGTTAGTCATGACAATAGTTTTTACATATGATGGTAATTTTTGCTTACACGGAGAAAAATGTTGGCTCGAAACCTACCATTTTTTATTATGCTGTCGACCAAACTTGAAACAGGAAGTGAAGCATCCAAAAAATTATTATGCTCATACGAAAAATTATTATAATGTATGGAAGTAATTGTTATTAAAGCTTATCGATAAGTTTCTCGCGCGTAGTAAGTATTGTGATGGAGCATAATAATTTTTCGTATGAGCATAATAATTTTTTAGATGCTTCACTTCCTGTTTCAAGTTTGGTCGACAGCATAATAAAAATCAGTAGGTTTCGAGCCAAAATTTTTCTCCGTGTAGCCAATAAATAAAAATGACTGGATTGTTCATCAACATTGGCCGTAATTGGTAAAATAGTATTTTTTGTCGAATATGTTTCCGCATAAAAATACTAAAAAATATTCAAGTGTCCGTGCATAATAATTATCGTTAAAGCTTTTTCAAAAATTTAAATGAATCATTAAAGTTTTTAACAAAAGTAATTTAGCTACATATTAAAGAGTGCAATATCCCTAGTGTATTTATCTTAAAATGGCGAAAACACAAGCTACATGTCGGAGGAGGTAGCGGTTAAAAGATAATGATAATGTTAATGTTAATGGATAACGATAATGCTAACAATTCTAACAATTGTTATTTCCACTTAAAAGCACCGCTTGTATTATAATCATTTAAATAATTGAAAGTATTGTGCTATAAAAATGTATTATTAAATTTTACGAAAAAAGTAATTTAAACGGTATTTAGTTAACGAGTAACAAGGACCGGGTTAATCATACTCAAAAATATTTGTATGACTGTACAATGATTCTCACTACTTACGAGCAATGCACTTATTAAATAAAGTAAGTTTACGTTCACACAAGCAACAGAGTTAATGCCCAAGGGTTCTTATCGCTCTGAGGATACTGTATAGAAACTAGGGACACACAAAGAACGATAAAGAAATGTAAATAGTGTAGTACAGAGTAAGTGAACGATACAAGTGAGCTCTAGTTTGCTTTACTCTGTTCTGTTCTTTTCTGTTTAGTTGGTTTGAGCTCGAACAGCGTACATAAACACGCAGAAAGCTAACTTGCTTGGTGAAGTAGCGACGAGATACCATAAAGGAAAGTGGTTTTGCCATTCGCTGAATTCGTGGTCTATATTCTTTTAACCAACTAAATGTAGCTCAAGGAAAAGAGCTGTTGTCTTACTGTACTGCTTTGAAAAAGAAAAAAATACTTACAAAGGCATTAACTTTATTCTATAATACTTCAAACCGATAAGATTCAAAAAATCAATTTCTCCATAGTAACAAATAATTATATTTTTTTTAATTTAAGTAAATATTTTTTTTTTCTATTTATAGTTACATAGAGAGAATGTTTTACTAAAAATTATCTTTCACTTCAGAGTAAGTCTGGGACAAAAAACAGAATAGAAAACAAAATATCAAATTTTGATTCCATTTTTACTTATTTTTGGTAAAATGAAAATATTCTTGATGAAATATTTTTTGCTCTGTAAGTGAACAATATGCAGGAAAAAAAAATTTCCAAGTTTCGCGGATAAATAGAATAATTTTTATTCTAAAATTATTTATATGCAGTTTTTTTAAAATTTAACGGCATATTAGAACTAAGATAAAATATTTTTTATTTATTATTGAATTGTCGTAGAAATTTCAAGCCAATTGTTCATCGATTCAAACTAAACTATCTCTCAATGTAAACTATCTCAATATACATTATTATATATATTTACTAACATCTTGACTCAATAATTTATTCTATGAATGATTTCCATAAGCTATTAGCAAATAAATGGCTTGAAATTTCTACCACAATATCATATTTATGAATTATAAATTTTTAATTCTTATTATTCATATCATATGAATTTTAATGTGCTGCCTACATATCAAATTAATAGTAATCCAAGATTTGAATGAAATATCCTCAAAATAATTCTTACAGTAATACCGTATTCGGTCGTTCTCATAAGATATTTTTAGAGAATAAATACATAAGTTTCAAGAAATTAACGTTTATAGATTTTAATAAAATCCAACTTTGATACTATGTTGGCTTTTTTTTTTTAAATAACTCGATAAATTTATGACGCATTTGAATTTAGATTGCTGGAGCTTGGAAACCGCAATAAAAAAATATTTTGAATAATTTTGAGTACAGAAAAATAAAATAAACGTATTAGAAGTTCCAGTGGCCTTTCTTTTATAAATAGTCATTTATATTAGATGACAAAGTAAAAAAATGGGTATTTGCTACACTGAAAGAAAGAACCTCAAAGCATTAAATTTTCGCGTAACATTTTTCCACGAACCCGAACTTTTTTTTTTTTAATTTTACATAACAAAAAACAGAAAACAGTAAAAAAGTAATTTTTACTCGTTAATTGTGAGTCAAACTGGGTCTGAATGAATAATTACTCCTTCGTTTCTAGATAGTGTTCAATTATGGAGTGAAAAAACCCAATTTCGAGTAATTTTTAAATAAAAAAGTAAAAAATAAAACAAAAAGATTCAGTTTTTAATTTTTTTTTTTAATTTTAATTGTTTTCTAGTGTATAGCCGCAATTACGGCCTTGTACACTTTTTGCCTTTATATCGCAACTGCTTTACTTTTTTCCTGCTTTTCATTGTGTGGCTGTGGCCCGGACTTGTGCTTATACAGTACTGCATCATTACGGTGATGCCCTGCAACCTCCCTTGTGCAATGGAAGTGCAGTGGCTAGGAAAACCACAGAGAAAACCTAGCCAGTACAGTTTCGGTTTGGGTGAAGCTCCAGTGATCGATAAAATTCTCATTTTACCGATCACTGGATCTTCATCCCGCGCCTAGCGATCAGAGACCTTCGTTCAAACCCGACGTGTGGCTAAATGGTCACCCAGCCAAGTAGTGATTCTGCTCGATGCTACTTAACTTCGGTGATCGCCCGAGCCACGCGCGTGCCAAACGGCTGCCTCAGCCGCTGATTCAGTTTTTATTTTTACTGTACTTATTTTGTTCTTGGCACAGGTTTATTCTAAATTGTAGGATAAATTTTATCAAAAAATTCTCTCCATGAACAGTGAACAGAAACTTTTTCCATATGTTTCTCTTTAGAAAATTAAAATTAACAAAAAAAAATAAAATAAAATAAAAAAAAAACTTAGATTTCTACTTTACAGAGTATTGCATTGAACCGCGAGTTTTATTTTGCGTTAAGACTTTTTTGTTTGAGAAATAAGTTTGGAAAAAAATAACTGAAGACCCGTCTTAAGGTATCAGTTTCCTTCAAGTTTTACGTTCGAAATAAGCGATTTTCGTGCAACAACTTTTATAACTTAAAAATTTTAAATAAACGCTCACCAAATTCCGACAATATGTATTACAACAGTTGCTAATAGTAATGAAAAATATAAAAGTAATTCCATAAAAAATGTACCGTCAGACTGTTTTGCTAATGAGAACGTCGACATTATTTTTCCGGTGTAACAGTTCCAACTAAAAAATTTTCTCATTAATTAATCTAAAATGACATTTTAAATTGTTATAGATTACACTATTTTTTCACCATACCTGCATAAAAAGTTCAATGAGAAAACGAATGATAAGAATTAGGGCATGCGCCATTTTTCTCACAAACAGGCAAAAATTTAAACTTTCAGGTGCAGGTCTGGTGAAACAAGGGTTGAAATGTCTTTCTTTTCTCCCTTGGTGTATAATATACTATTATTACAATACTGCAACCTTCATACATTCAGATTCGAAAACATATAAGGTAAGAGACCCAGAAACCGATCGGGGAACTAATACCCGATCACTCATATATTTGTATATCTATATATATTAAGTTAAACAGTGTTTTTATTAATTAGTTAAATTATTGGTGATTAAAATGGTGGGCGTAAAATTGTGTTATTTTTAAATGAGTAAATTAATGAGTGTGAATGTAGCAGACATCAGACAAATTTACGATTATTAATAAAAAGAGTAAATAATTAATAAAATAATAATTACAAAAAATGCACTTATCAATTTTTTAATTTTTTAAATGCGCATGTTTTTCAAATTTTATTTTATCAATTATTTACTTTATTTATTAATAATTTAAAATTTGTCTGATGTCTGCTACATTCACACTCATATAAATTACGTATAACATAAATAATTATTTAAATAATTACGTAGCAAAATTGAAATTTCCTCCAGATAATATTCATTAAATTTTTATATGTAATATATTTTTTGCACACCTCAAGCGCGAAAGCTCTGAGGGTTCTTTATGATCGATCTATTTTTTTCTAATTTCTATACGTGAAATTCTTTTTTTCTTTTACACCGGTTCGACACCGCCTACACCGGTGTTATTTCATTTTAACACCGCACGATGTTAAACTGACTCCATTTTTAACACCGCTCTTTTCACAGTGTGTCTTTTACCTTATTTACATGTACTTGAAGATCGGAACGTTTTTCGCTCAACGAAAATGAAAAAATGTATGAAATTCTACTGCTTAAGGGTGACATGAGGGGTAATTGGGGGTGGCTGCAATTTTCGGCTAACATACTAGCGCCTATTTGAAACATTTCAGAATTCTAGATCGAGTAAATTTTTTATTTTGTTTTTTTATTTTTGTTCCGCAAAAAACGTTCCGATCTTCAGGTACATTTATTTACTAAACCAAAATATTATTTTTAATTTTAACTTTACCATGAAAATAAAAATATAATTATTTTTATTAAAATATAATTATTTTTATTAAAATATCTTGATGACTTACATGGCATTTGCAAGTCTTTAGTACAAAAAATTTAATTTATTTAAACATCAGTTGCTTTGAAGGCACTCCTCACTTACGTAGTGTTTAAAAAAATTTATACACAGTCGTGGGAGTATAGTGTAATACGTTAATTGTTATGAGAAGAGAGGAATAAGAGAATGAAGAAAAAAAACATACGACAAAGAAAGCTGAGTGGGTGTGACTTGTATGCAAATTATAAAATTTAAAATGTATGTTTGTGGATTTAATTATTGTTATAATTTTTGCCATGTTGTTTATGTCATAGTTACAATGTAAATAATAATAATAATAACAATAATTATAGTAATGAACATGAGTTTGTAAAATCACATCATACCGAAATTATCCGGCGTGTCAAGGTGATAATTGCGCAGTAACTCAACTGCACCTACATGTCGCTGGCAAAGTACTGCGATCTATAATCGACCCGACTAGTAATCTATACTTATCCCACATTGTAATAACCCTAATACGTATTAAATACGTGAACCACAATTCAAAATAAAACAATAACAATAATATCAATAAATAAATAAATCTTAAGTTATAATTTACCCATAAACAAATAAAATATATATAATAATTATTAATGATATTCATAAAAAACAAGTGCGATAATATTGAGATTAAAATATAAATAAGAGCAAGTGTTTTTTTATGTGTAAGTATTTTATAATTTTGAACTACGACAGTTCAATGTGTCGTGGCGCGTAAAAACCTTAAACACGTAGATATAAATAAAAAGGTCAACAATTGTTGCGCAAAAGTATACTGAATAAATATAGAACAACAAATATAAATTAATTAATAACTGACATGAGTTATATATAATTATTAATGGTTTTAACCAAATTTATTTAAAAAGTAGTAACTTACCGGCTATCGAGTCGGACCAACGAAGTTTAAACTGCGCAGTTCACTGGTCTAGTTAAAGAGTGAAACATTCAGGGACCGCTTATTAAAAATTGGTGCCCCTCGTCAAGATCACGACACATTTGAACACGAGTCCAAACCAACGATGATGACGATGACAAATACTCAACATTTATCGAATTCATTTTTATCGATACGCGTAAGCCAGCGCCTCATTGCGGCAATTTAATTTAAATATATATAGCTCTAAATATGCAATGTATGACTGTATGTACTTGCAACTCATTTTTATATATATAAATATACAAAAAAATATAATTTTAATTATTCCCGCGTATAACTCACGTAATTCGTATTTTAAATAAAAAGCCCGCGAATTATTTAAAATCCATAGATGTAAATAATTAACTGTTGTATGAATAATTTTAATTATTTTTAAATTATATTATAAAATAATTAACGCAGGTACTATTATTATTACTGTTGTTTTAATCGTATAATTATGAGGTCACGTCACAATCAAAAGTTTGAAGCGCGGCCTGACGGTATAAATTTGAATTAAGACGCGCGCAGCGACTCCAGGCGCCAGTTTGACGGAGTAAAGTAATCTTAAGTTGCGCGAATAAATATCCTCACCCTCTCATATCCTACACATATGAGCCTACCATATTTTCCCCTTACCCCTGGGCAACTCAATTTAACATGACCCACCCGCCCAACGTCACTTTAAGAAACGCCCTTATCTGACAAATAAAATCGTTTGATTTAAATACTATTTAAAAATTTAACTGATTGACATTAAAACAATTTAATTGTTTGTCAATGTCTATAATTAATCATGTACATGAATTTTATAATCCAGTTAAATTTAAATAATTTGTTTTCTTAATAAACTAATAATTATTAGTTACGGGAAGTTTGCGTCAGCCTGAGCAACACTTTGTTCTCTTTGTTATCTTATAGAAAAAAATAAAACTTACCATCTCGTTCTCAAATATACACATGTTATCCACCTCCATTTTTATTATCACCTCTTCCGTCACACAAATAGTAATATACTAGAGATATTATTTAGATGTTGCTGTTTGAAATTATAATAATTATAATAATGATCACTTTGTTGCAATAATAAACTCGGCTAGTCACAAAGACAACGTGTGTCTGTTTACAAACACCACAAGGTCACTCACTAGCCAACAACAATCATCATCCTATCGCTTACTCTTTTTAACTGCGCGTGGATCTTGCGCACATGTCGTTAGAACGCGCGCGCGTTTACCCGCCAAATTTTTAATTGTTTTTAAATTACATTCTATTTTTTTTGTTTTATTTCTTATTAAGGACTTTCTCAGACAGTGTCCCCCATTTTTTTAAAAATATGCAACGACTCAACTGTCATCCGTATTTAATTTTTATAAATTAATTGAAAAAAAATTAAAACCTTAATTGAAAAAAAGACAATTTCGCCGAGATATAGAATTAAAAAAAAATTATGATACTGAAATTAGCCGACGTCTAATAATTTTTGGATTTTTTTTTAAACAGTAAATTATAAAAAAAAAAATATTTGGAAAAATTGCACTTATAGTTTTTAAAATTTTCTACATGTGCATATTTTTAGTTTTTTTTTTTTTTTTTTTTTTGCATTTGATTGGTTGAAAAAAAGATCAGAAAATTTTTAATTCTCTGCTAACTTCAGAACCATATAAAATTACAGCTGTTATTAATTAGGAGTTAAACAAAATTTGTTAAATAAATTATTGTCGGTAAAATTTGAAAATTCGAATTGTAAAATTGACATTAAAATTTTACTGAAATTTATTTTTCAAATTTCACTTAACTCCCAATTGATGTCAACTGTAAGTTATTTTTTTAAATCTATATCTCGGTGAAATTGCAATTACGTATGGTTCTGAAGTTAGCAGACAATTAGTAACTTTCGGATTTTTTTTTAAACAAATCAATCACAAAAAAAAAAAAAACTAAAAATATGCACATGTAGAAAATTTAAAAATTACAGGTGCAATTTTTTCAAATATTTTTTTTTTATAATTGAATGCTTAAAAAAAATCAAAAAATTATTAAACGTCGGCTAACTTCAGTATCATAATTACGTTGTCATTTTTTAAATTAATGCTTTTTTTTTTTTTTTTAATTATATAGTTGATAAAATTTTGATACGCTTATAACAGCTGAAAGTCATTAAAAATTTCTTAGGCCATTCTCTAAATGTCTCTTTTAAATTTCAGTAAGATCTTGACGCAAATTTTTTAATTTGAATTTTCAAATTTTAGAAGCTAAAATTTATTTAACAAATTTCGTTTAGCTCCATTAATAGTTCATTTCAATATTTAATATATAATTAAAAAGAATATATGTATATCTGAGCTCTCATATTATATTATTTATATCTAATTTTATATCCGGTGTGATACCACTTGATATGCAGAGATAGGAAAAGTAACAAAGTTTATATTAAAAACTGTACTTGTGTGATAAAAAATTAAATAAATTTAAATTTCGTTTAACCCCTAATTGATATCAATTGTAAGTAATTTTTTTAAAAATGTATATTTCAGCGAAATTGTAATTGCGTTGTCCTTTTTTCTATTAATGCTTTAATTTTTTTTTAAATTAATTAATAAAATTTTAATACTGTTATGACAGTTCAAGGTCATTGAATATTTTAAAAAGTGGGGGACTCTGTCGGGGAATTCCCTTAATGTTTCAGTTTTATTTTTAATTCATTAATTAATAAAATTTTTATACGCTTATGACAATTGAAAGTCATTAAAAATTTTTAAAAAGTGGGGGGTTCTGCCAGAGAATGGCTTCAAATAAATTTTTAATTAAACCACAAAAATTAAATTACTAAATATTCAAATTAAATTTTAAAAAATTCAAATTTAATATGAGTGTTAGAAATTAATTTCAAATGGATAATGAAATTTTCTATGATCCTCTAATGGATCCAGAGTACGAATGGCTTCTACGTACGTGTATTAATGCTTTTAACGTATGCTTAACCATGTTTCATATGACATTATTTGATAATATCACTAATGCAAGAGTTGAAAATCGATGTAAGCATTTTTTTTTTAATTAACTGTTTTTTGTTTGAATTAAAAAAAATCATTAAAAATTTCAGCAATCGTTGAAATCATTTCTTACCCATTATTTATGGCAACTCTAGACCTTTTAATGTACGCAAGCCTGTAAATTATTAATTTAAATGTCTATACTAAAAAAAGGATAAGTAAATAATATACAAGATGGAGTATTGTAAAAAATATTCAAAACTTATATTTGAAGACGCCTTATTGGCACGTGAATGCCAAATTTTACAATACGTTTATCGTCACAACGAAGATTTTACAATAACTATTAAATGAACATAAAAAAATCATAAAGCTCTGACGGTCCATATATCACTCTTAAAACCATTATTTATATATTTATATAGATTTATACATTCTATCTATCTATTTGTATCATTTGCTCGAAAATATAATCAGACTCATTAACCTCAAGCATACATAAACATAAATACTCTGTTTTATAATTTGTTTTGTCCTGGCAATCGTAAAAAAAAAAAAAATTAATTTATTGTTTATTTAAATTATCAGCACACAATTAAAATAAAATTAAAATTCCGAAGTATTCAAACTAAAATTTATAGTTTTATTAAATTAAATTAAATAATTCAATAATAATAATAATAATTATTATTATTATTATTATTAATGAATATATGCCAAGACCTTTGGCAATTTTTAAACAAAATTAATTTTTGTTAATACAAGATTAATTTAAAATAATTTAAAACACAAATTGAGTCATAAAATTGTTAAAAAAAAAATTTTTTTTTTTTATAATTTACATTAATAAAAACCTCATCACTCTGCATAATATACAAAGCCTACCACACGCTAATTTTGTTCATAATTTATGTATCTGTACACGTGTTTACCCACTACTAGTTACTAAATAATAATTATTATTATTATTAATTAAAATATATATTTACAACTGTCAGGCAATTTGAAAATACTTATAAATTTATTATTTATTTATATTGTTAGGAACGAGTTGGAAGTAATTGTCCAAAGTTGATGCAACATCATCAGCAACAGTCGTATGTTGTTAATTAATATTTAAAATATAAATTAATATTAATCACGTGACAAAAAAAATGACTGCGGTTCATCTTTTGGTATTTTGTTCAATTTATCATCCTTTTTATTGTGATAATGTCGATGGTAATCATCAGAAAAACCGACATACTGATGAGAAGATTTAGATTTTTGTAACGGCGAATTACTTGGGGAATATTTGTTCTCTTGAAGTTCTTGGAGTTCTTTTAACGATCGCATCACCATTTGTACATCCTTATCCTGTTCACTAGGTGGAAATGTGCTGGCAAATTCCATGCTGTCATCAATCAAACTAGATTCTTTACGTTTAGTCTCATTTGTTGATCTCCGAGATTCGTCATTTATTATCTGGCTGAGATAATTCGTAGCAGCTTCTGTTTCTTCAATCTGCCTGTCAATCTCTTCTTGAGACAGTCCTGATTTAGGTTGAAGAATACTCGAGACTTCGTGTTTAGTAATCGAGCAAGATTGTTGATTAAGTTCTATAGCTTTAATATCTTTACGTCGTTTTTTAATATCACTCGATTTGTATCTTTCTTCAACCCAACGGTCACGTTTTTTATCTTTCGTATCACCACCAACAGCATCAATAATATCACGATCATCTATCCTCTTATCAACGTTATCATGAAGTATCCGGTGTTTAAGTGTCAGAGATTTGGATCCAGAGTTATTAGATATTCCAAAAGATCCAGCAATAGATAGTCTTCCAAGTGATAAATCTGGTGCATGTGCAGGAACATCTGAAAATGGTGTAATTGAAACAACATCTTTTTTATTGTCATCTAGCTTATTTGCTTTCTGATAATCATTGACAGGCGTTATTGAGACAGTACTACTGGTTAAATTAAGCGGATTAAATTTATCTGAATGAGTTTTAGCAGGTTTTTGTGCCATCAATTGAGATGTGGGTACTACTGATATTTTAGCTATTGGTGCTGCTCCACTGTTATCATGCTGACTAGACGACATCGAACTTTCTCGTATTTTATCTTTATGTTTACTGCTGTTATTACTTTGTTTTCTTTCAGTTGATCCAGCTGCTGCTGCAGTTGCTGTCGTAACTTCTGATGATTTAACACTTTGACTTGGTGACGTATAATTTATGTTCTCCAAAGAAGAACTTTTTAAATTTGTTGGTGTCTTAGAACGTTCTTGTTGAATTAAACTGCTGGTATTTGTTGGATTTTCCAATCTCGGTGAACAATTATTTGTAATTAATTGAATATTATTTGCTTGTACATTATCCTTTGATTTTTTCGCTTTTCTTTTGCCACTGCAACAAAATCATTGAGTTTTGTTGTGCTTTCTTTTTTTTTTTATTTTTTTTAGATTAAAAGCCGATAGTCTGATAGAGGATAATAAGGTGCAGATTAGAATTAAAAAAAAAAAAAAGCTTTAGGTATTTATTTGAAAAACGAAATTTAATAATGCATACAAAAATTAATTAACTCATTTAACATTCATAGAATGAAATTATATACAACGAAAAAAAAATAAATAAATTGTTTTGAAAATTTTTAACAGAATTTTTTTTTCTTTTTGAGTATAGTAAATTTTTTAAAAATAAAATGTAGTAACTAGTGAATTAAATGGCACGTTGGTGAACTAAATTGTTAAAATAGTTTGTTAAATAAATAAATAATGAACAGAAAACATGAAACAAAATTAAACACATAACTGACTAACGTAACGGTTTTTTTTTCTTTTTTTACAAAATAAAAGTAAAATCTATAAACAATTTATCTAAAATCGTTGATTTGAGCAAAGAAATAAGACTAAAATTAATCCAGTTCAATGTAGACCCTAAAACATACAACCACCAGAAAAAAATAAAATCTACGTGCGTGAAAGTTAAATAAATACGAGGTGTGCGAATAGTTTTTAAATTAAATCGAGTTTAATATTAACATTCGACTCAAATTTTTAATAATCGGTTTGAATTTCAAATAATTTTTTTTTCTTTTTTAAACAGTAAAAATTTTTAAGGCCATTCTTAGACAGTGTCTCCCATTTTTTTTAAATATTCAAGAACTTTCAATTATAATGACCGTATTAAAATTTTGATAATTAATTATAAAACAATTAAAGCATTAATTGAAAAAAAGGCTACGCAGTTACAATTTCACTGACACATAGATTTTTAAAAAAGTATTTACAGTTGATATCAATTAGGAGCTAAACGAAATTCGGTAAAAAAAATTTTAGCCTCTACAATTTGAAAATTCTAATTAAAAAATTGACATGAAAATTTGACTAAAATTTATTTGACAAATTTCGTTTAACTCCCAATTGATGTCAACTGTAAGTATTTTTTTTAAATTCTATATTTCGACGAAATTGTCCTTTTTTAAATTAAAGATTCAATTTTTTTTAATTAACTAATAAAATTTTAATACGGTTATAACGGTTGAAAGTCTTTGCATATTTTTAAAAAGTAGGGAACACTGTCTGAGAATGGCCTTAAAAATTCAATGACTGTCAACTGTCAAAAACGTATCAAAATTTTATCAATTAATTTAAAAAAAAATTGAAGCATTAATTGAAAAAAGGACAACGTGGTTGCAATTTTGCTGAGATATAGTGTTGAAAAAAAATTACTTACAATTGATATCAATTGGGAATTAAACGAAATTTGTTGAATAAATTTCAGTATAATCTTCATGTAAATTTTATAATTCGAATTTTCAAATTTTGTCGGCTAAAATTCATTCAACAAACTTCGTTCAGCTCCTAATTGATAACAGCTATAAGTAATTTTTTTAAATTCTATATCTTGGTGGAATTGTCCTTTTTTCAATTAGTTTTAATTTTTTTTTTTAATAAATTAATAAAATCCTAATACGGTTATGACAGTTTAAGGTCATTGAATATTTTTAAAAAGTGAAGGGCACTGTCTGAGAATATCTTTAAATACAAAAATATCCAATAGAAAAAATTTCCATTAATTTATAAAAATTGGACATCTTAGACGAGAAGTTTGTAACATTTTCTATCATTTTAACAAACAGCTTACAATTTTTAATTTAAAAAAATTATAATTTGCCTCTTAAATTATCATTGACTCTACAAATGCCACAAAAATAATTACATATATTTATTTCTCTAAGCATAAAAAAAGTATGGGTGACATTTTACTTTTACAAAAAATATTTACAAATAATAATATTTATTTTTTTTTTGTGGATATTTTTCTGGACATTTTCATTAGCACGAATTTTAAATTCATATGTAATAAATTATTAAAATATTTTCACATTAATTTTAATAATTTAATTGAAATTTCTAATCGAATATTAATATTAAATTCAATAAAAAATAATTGCTAAGTAATAATTATTCACGCACCCCTAAAACAAATATTTAAAAGTTAATAATTAATGATAATCTTGTTTAAAATAATTAAAAAATTAATTCAAAGAATTGAATAAAAAGCATTAATAATAAATAATAATTTAATTTAATTGACCGTGCAAGTATATACAGTTATATATACATATATATAGATGACAGTCTGTGTAAACTGATAAAAGCATTGAAGCATTAGTAGATTTTAAGTTATTATCAAGTAGTATTATAAATAAATTTACTTACGTTGTATCTGGATTGGAGTACTTTAATAAAGTTTCTAACGTTATCCAGCCTTTAGGCCAAAGCGGTAAAATTTTACTTTCCATGAACGCCGAAACAAACGATTCCATATTTTCTTTTCTTGGTCTTCGGACTTTGTAATATTGCTGCCATGCTGTTGCGATGTCACAAACTGCTTTCCTAATAAATTTAATTATTTTAAGATCAGAAAAAAAATTAATTCATAATTTTATGAAAAATCATTGAACGAGAGTTTAAATAATATTTATATCGAACAATTATTTATGTGAATAGAAATAAAAATATGTTTTTTTTAGTTTTAATTATTTATTTTTACTTACTTGGCTTCAGTTGTCCATGGGAATCGTTTACGTGGGAAATTTGGCTTCTTGGGTGATTTTTCATTACCATCGCTGCTGTCTTCATCAGATAATGAAGCTTCTAAACTCCTGAAATCATCATGACTATTAGCAATATAAATTTATGATAAAAATAATAAATAATTAGAAAAATTATTCATTCAATTTTTTTTACAATTCAAAATTTTAGATAAATTAAAAGACCCAATTATTGATCGGATGCCAATTGTTGACACTATTTTATATAAATAATTATTAAACTTTTTCCATTATCTTTGAAAATTCAAAATTTTATTTCTTGAGAGTAAAAAAGATGGTTTAAATTATTAGAATTATAAAAAAAAAACAATAAATTCAATAAATATATTTAGTATCAATATCAACCCATAAATGACACTTGGTGCCATTTTGACTCCAGACGATTTTCAATCGGTTTTTTTTTAATTTTCCCGCTGGAAATGGGACTGTCAGTTGAAACTTTAAGCTTTTTTTAGATAATGAAGTCTAAAAAAATAGCGCGTATTTGAGTGAAAAAAAAAATATTTTTTCGGTTTCTTCATTATTTATTTTTTGATTTTTTTTTTAAATATAAGTCCGAAAAATCCAATATGATCACAGTTAAAACTTTTTTGTAAATGTAAGAAATCCTTAGTGGAAATTTTTCGGACTTTTTTCTGAAAAACTCAGTTCTAAAGTTCTAATGACTTTTTCAAAGTTCTAAAGACTTTTTCAAAGAAAAGTCCGAAAAATTTCCACCAGGGATATGTTCCAGAATTTATTTAAAGAGAAATTTGGAAAAGTTTAAGAGTATTGGTAATTTTTCCACACTTGGATCAAAATGTCATCGTACCCAAGTAGCACACGACTCTGTGACATCTATAAGATGTCAGTTTTTAGGCTGTTTTTTGACACATCAATAAAGCACCAAAATGTTGACAAAATAATCAGAAATTTATGTCACCGAAAAAATATCTGCTTAAAAGAATTGACATAAGTGACGACAAAAAGTAAATTACTAATGTCATCTAAACGATTTTTTAATTGAAATGTCTTTTTTAAGACAGGAAAAATAACACAAATTTTCAATGGTTTCTAGAACCAACATCCGTACGTCATATTTATATAAAAAAAACTTGACTTTGAAACAAAAAAATGTCTTGTCCTTTTAAAATACATCTTTATGACATTTTAAAGTTGTATCTGTGCTACTTGGGATGGCACATCCGTCATTTCACAGACGTGCCATTAAAGGGTTAACATACTTCTTTTAACTTCAATAATCGGAGCTTTCACTTTATATTTATACTGATGAATATGATTTGAGTAATAAGATAAAATATAAAAATAAATGATACTGATGAGATAAATAGCCCCCGCACCTCTTTCTGCATTTAATTTTATTTTTTTTTTTGCAATTCTTAAACGATTTGATAGAGCTAACGATGATGCATAAAAAATAAAGTAAGCAATGATGCAATTGTTCAAATAAATGGTAATAAAAATTATATAATTATATAGTAATTAAAAAAAATAGAAAGAGGCTTGTTAGAGGGGCGCCTTACCCACAGTACCGGTATATCTCCCAGTATAAGTGAGGGCTGGGAAATAAAAAATTTCAGTAAGTGTTTAAATTTTAATAATAAATTAATTTTATAAAAAAATAATCTAGCCAAAGATATTAATTATTAAATAATTGTTAGTCTAAATTCCTTAATTATTAAGTAAATTGTAATACTTACTTGTCTTCAGCTACCCTACGACATTCTTCTTCATACTTCTGGACAGCTGATGGCATCATTTGTTCAATTATTTCCTTCAACCTGAAACGACATCGAACTTTACGAGCGTGGGTAAACTCTGACTCAATCACGGACATTAACAGATGATCAATAAATTTTTTTTCTTTAATAAATAAAATGAATTTTATTTTCATACCTTTCTGTTGGTTCTCGTACTTTATTTTCAGCTTCTGTAAGACTTAATTTCTTAATTCGATTAGTTAGAGTTATTTTACTGCACGACATAAAAGGCGCGAGATGGGCATAAACCTGATTCTTAACTGCTGGCGAATCCAATTGCCTTAATTTTGTATCCAAACTGATGTCAAAACAAAAAATAAAAATATTTATAGTCGATAAAAAAAAAAATACACGAATTAAAAAAAAAAAAAATACCTGAGTATCGCAGCGTTAGCATAAGAATCAAAAAATTTCATTTTTCCATCCTTGTTGCTCTCCACATGCTTTTTTAATTTATTTATAATATCTTTAATTTCCTCGGGTAAATTATCAGGCACACGATTATCGATTTTGTCTCCATCCTCACACTCAGATGACGTACCAGCAACACCACAACGTGACTTATTGGAGTCTTCGGTGTCTCTACTGTCATCATCATCGACCTTACGATCATTAACAACACTATCAATAGCGTCATCAATATTACTATCTTTAACCGACAATTTTTTTCCATTATCTAATTTTTTACTATCATCTAAACCATTAGCCATTGGTTTCTTAACAAATTTTTTCGCAGTATCTTTTGGCTTAATAACATCACAGGATAATTTTTTTCTCTGATCTTGATTATTGTCTGACGCAATATCAACTTCCATATGATCACGTTTATCATCAACATTTTTTTGTTTATTTGAACTATCTACAGATTGCTGTTGTTGTTGTGGTTGTTGCTGTTGTTCTGTCAAAAGCTTCTTTTTTTTCTTAATCATATTATCATAATTAACTTTTTTCTCTCCATTCTCATCTAATTTTGATTTCTAAAATAAAATTACGCTTAATTATATACATTACCAGTATAAATATACGAATATCTATTCACAAACATCTACATCAATCAAAGCACTAATTGAGGAATAAATACTTTAGGAGCTGGTTCAGCGATTTCTTCATCATCTTCATCTGATGAACTGAGTAATCGGCTGTCTCTTCTTTTAGGCACCGGACTATTACTGTCTTCATCATCATCACTACTCTCACTGCTGCTTGAATCATCGTTGTTAAGATTATTCAGAGTACGTGACAGAGAAATCTCTCCTTCTTTGACATCAAATTCTAGTGGTCCACTATTGATATAAAAACCTCCATGCGCTGTTGTTACTCCAAGAGGAACAACTTCATCGTACTATTCAAATTATAAATTACATTATTTTTAAAAATATCACTATTAATTTTAAAAAAACTATTATACACAGTGTACATTAAAAAATTTTAAAGAATAAATTTAACTGACTAATAATATACGAGTCCCAGTAATTGAAACTAAAATAAATATATTAATTATATAATTTACTTATGTACCTGAAGATCGGAACGTTTTTCGGAAAAAAAAAAAAAAAAAAAAAAAAATTGACAGTGAAAAATCTGCTGGATTCATGGTAACCACTGATTTTTTAAACTAAAATTCCCTGAGTTTTCCAGGTATTCCAGTCAAATAATTAAAAAATTCCCTGACCGTATGTGGTAATATTAAATCATTGGAAATATTTAATTAATTCAAAATAAAATAGTATAAGTCACTTCAATAAATAATCATTTATTGTCGCTAAATGAAACTTTATTTTATTGTTTGTTAATGTTCATAGGTTTTTTTCATTTATTAAATGAGTAATTTTTTTTTCTTTATTTAAAATCTATGATTTTATATAACTTACTCAATAAAATATAAATAAATTTTTCAATTTCACTAGAATAAATTTCATAAATAAGAACGTTTTATATAGTACTGAGGCAACTTAGATTAAGTACTCCATAGATAATATATGATATATTTTTTTTGTTATCCAAATTCTTTGTATATCTTATGGCCCTATCATTGGCGTATGCTGTTGGGCCTTGTTAAACAAATAAATAAATATTAATCAACTACGCAAATAATAAATATAGTAAAACTTATTAGTTATACACTTATGTATACTTTTAATATTTTTGATTTTTTCAACTTATCAATATGTTGCAATATATGCATGTTAATAGCTTGAAGATCCTGACGATTGGTTTCAATTAAAACTTGTTTTCCTAACGGCCTTTTTAATTCTAACTGCTTCATTTTTTCACAATTGGAAAAAATTTCGACTAATTTTTTTTTTCAGATAGTATTACAATCGCATTCACGAGACGCCACTTTTTGAACAATTTTGACAGAAAAAAAGAATTGATCGGATTTTTTCAGTCTAAAAATAAGAAAGTAAAAATTTTTCCAGCTTTACGACGA
Source organism: Microplitis deprimator (assembly GCA_964016945.1). Lineage (NCBI taxonomy): Eukaryota > Metazoa > Arthropoda > Insecta > Hymenoptera > Braconidae > Microplitis > Microplitis deprimator. Next base: position 6,475,386 of record OZ024710.1, on the reverse strand, counting down.
AATTCCCTGACTTTTCCCTGATTTTTCCAGTATGTTTATAATTCCCTATTTCAATGTTTTCCAGAAATGTGGCCACCATGTGAATAGATTTCTGAAATGTTTCGCATATAGATGCTGGTATTTCAGCCGAAAATCTTAGGTCACTCCCAACCTCGGGTTTATTTTCGTTGCGCGAAAAACGTTCCGATCTTCAGGTACTTATTTATTTTTTGACGTTTCAAATTTTAATAAAAAAAAATTTTATTTATTTAAAATTATTCCAGAAACGTTGGATGCCTAGTCTCTGATGCAAAACTTTATAAACTAGTGCAATTATTAATAATAATAAAAAAAAAACTTACAGCGTCTGTATTATCAATAAAAGAATCATTTTCATCATAACCAGCTCCAAGATCTACATCATCATAATACTTTTTCTTTTTATTTTTTAACGTATTCGTCGTACCCTATAACAAAAAATATTTAATTACTATTCGTAATAATAATAAAAAAAATAAATAAGTAAAAATATTCATACATATTTAGCTTCAAATTTTTTAGCAATCTCGGTCATCTTCTCCTCATCATCATCATCATCATCATCAAATGGGTCCTGCCCATTGGTATTTTTGTTTTCCTTGCTTCTCTTTTTCTGTTGAAAAAATAAAAAACTAAATAAATAAATGAAAACTGCGGTAGCATACATAGCACTAAACAAAGTATCAACACGTGCCAAGAATCATAAATTACAACTTGGGATTTCCGATACGCGTATTTTTATTAAATCGTGAAAACATTCTTATTATTCGCGGTTTGATATAAAAACAGCATGACCGCTATAAATGTGTATGTGTAAGTCTAAGACGATGTCAATACAGTGTCATAGATTTAACTCAGGCCACTAACCCGCCTCTAAAAATTCTCAATCTATATCACCGACTTTTATCCACGAGTTTGCGGTTTAAATTCCATAATAATAAAAATATGAAATTGCATTCCCTCGGTATCGTCGTTTACATCAAACCAACGAGTTACGATGATACTTTCACCACCCAGTAACAAAAATTCGACTGATATTTATACAGATTTTAAAAAATTTAAAAGCTAAATTATTACTCTGTAATTTAAATATTTAAATACTAATTTAAAATTCCATCATACGATAAAATAAAAGAAAATATATAAAGATAAAAAGAAAAGGAAGATAAAATTTATAAATTAACTAGTAAAAGATGAGTAAAATGTATGAAAGTATCAGGAAAACATGGATGTGTACTATAATTCTACCTGTCTCACACATACAGTTAAATTTATATTACAGTTATAAACTTTCCAATGTCTTCTATATACATAGATATATACTGCACAATACATACATATATATATGAATTTGTATACATGTATTGTAGAACTACCATCACTTTACACAATACATCAGAGAACCAGCTCTTTCTGCATGCTCTTCTGATAAGAGGACGCCGAATCGATGGGCGTCTTTCATCATACCGCTTTTATTTACTTCATTGACAACTCGTAAATACTCAATTCAAACTTTAAATTCATTAAATATTAATATTAAAAACAATAAACCCATTACAATATATTTCGTTAAAAATTAATGAGTGTGAATGTAGCAGACATCAGACAAATTCAAAATTATAAATAAATAGAGTAAATAATAAAAAAAAAAAATTTTTTTAAAATGCACTTATTAATTTTTAAATTTTTAAAATGCGCATTTGTTGAAAATTTTATTTTATTAATTATTTACTCTATTTATTTATAATTTTAAATTTGTCTGATATCTGCTGCATTCACACTCATAAAAATCAACTTTTAAAATTTTAATTAATTTCTCGGGTATAATTAAAGTAATTTAAATTTTATCAGTGTGATCTGTATTATCAGCTGACGAATCGACCAATAAAAAAAAAAGTTAATCAATTTTTTAATTATCAACGTCAATAATTAATCATGAGTAAATGTGGCTGACATACAATTTTTTAATTACATATAAAAAAATTAAATAATTAAAATAATAAAATTTAAAAAAATGCATATACTGAACTTTGAATTTTCTAAAAATGTATTTTTTTATTTTTATTTTATAAACATTTTAATTTATTATTTCAAAGTTTAAAAAATTTTCAAATGTTCGCTAACTTTACAATTATTAATTATGATAGTGAATGTAACAGACATCAAATTTAAAATTATTAATAAATAGGGTAAATAATTAATAAAATAAAATTTTGAAAAAATGGGCATTTAAAAAATTTTAAAATTAATAAGTGCATTTTTTTAAATTTTATTTTATTAATTATTTATCCTATTTATTAATAATTAAAAATTTGTCTGCCTGCTACATTTACACTCATTCATTAATTAATCAACAAAAATTGATTTGTGTAAATAATAAATAAAAATATATTTTATTTTGAATTATAATTATAGTATTAAATGTCACGCATGCATGGTCACGTTGATCCGGCGTAATACCAGGGTCTAGTGTCCTTCTTTCGCGTGTACTTGTACGTTAGAAAGGAAATTACAATTCGAGTTTGATTGCACACACACACACATATTTATATTTATATATACGACAGTGTATGCAAAAGGTGTAAGCCTCAGAAAATGTCTGTGCAGATAAACGAGATATGAGAGATGAGAAGTCTCTCAATATCTAGATTGCACTAGTGTAGCACAAGCAGATGGGGCAGATGTTTAAATACAAATGACCAGACAAAAAAATTAAAAAAAAAAAACACATTTGTATGACAAGCAGCCTGTAAAGTTAATATTTAATAAACGTTATAAACTTATTTCCAGGAATGTCGTTTTGTAAAGCAGTTATCTTTCTTACCGGATGTTATCTTAGCAAAACTTTATTATTTTATCATCATAAATATATATTATATTTATTTAATCCGTTAATCTATTGGATTTTTGGATTTAATCGATCAGTCTCCATGTACAAGACTTTGTCTTTTAAACTTGTGCCAACTAAAGGTTCACATGCACACAACACATACAAGTATATATATATATGTACATGTATACAAGACAACATACAACATATATGTAATAAGAACGACTGACGCCACGTAGTAACAATGAAAAAAAAAAATATTTATATATTTATTTATTTAATAAATATTAAATAAATAAATGATGTTTCAAAAAACTGGTGTCTGGATGATGATTATCAACATAAAGTTGATAATGTTGAGAAATAAAATATTTTTTAAAGAGTTAGCTTGTAAACGTGAAATGGAATCCATAGTTTTGCGATTTGCGCGATCAGACATTAAACCAACAAGAAAATAATAGTGGCCTAGTCGGGTCGGGTTAACCAAGACCCGGTGTCATAAACAGAATTGACCGCGGGTTTGTTTATCATCATGATCATCGACATCTGGAGTATGTGGACCTGTTGTAATTTAGTATTATTATTTAGCTGGTGATAATATTTAATGGATACTGACCTCAGCTGTTTTAAGGAGATGAGTGTAGTTAAACTCGGCGTATGCTGTCTCGTTCTTGTCATCCAGAGAGAGCTCTAAGCGGAAGGAGGGCGCGAGCTGTTTGCCCTTTTCTCTTTTTTTCTCTTTCTTATTAGCGTTACCCAAAGAACCCGGTAATTCCAGGCTCTGTGTCGGCACACGTTTTACACCTTCGGACATTATTATACATATGGCACGTTACTATTTATTTAGATCACGGATTACTATCAGCACTACAATAAACCACTTGGGGACACAACAACGTGGTCCTTCTTTTTAAACAATCCACCGACATGAACACCATTCGGACCAGTTGTACCAGCACGTCGGCTATCTTCAGTTCGACTTGGACTGTTTTTAGAGTGCGCTAGTAGTCCTCTCACCAATACCACCATTCCATCACCAACATTTTGAATATATCGCTGCAAGCTGCGTCTCTCTCTTGGTATTTAAGTCGCCATGACAAGCTTCAATACAGATCATAAACATGACTGCAAATGTAGCAGACATAAGACAATTTTTAAATTACACATAAAAAAATTAAGAAATTAAATTGATAAAATAAAAAAAATGCATGTACTGATTTTATAATTTTCTAAAAATCCATTTTTAAATTTTTTGTTAAAACAATTTCATTTTATTATTTAAAAATTTTTTAAATTGTCAGATGTCCGCCAACTTTATTGTCATATAAACAGGAGCAAGTACTGATTTATTTATAAATAATCAAAATAATTAAAACTCAGCATAGTACTGTCAGTGTCAACTCAATAGAAAGATTTAAGTTTTTATTTATGTGTGAATGTAGCAGATAGCAGACAATTTTGAAATTTTAAATAAAATTATTCAAATAAATGATACTGATGTTAGTCGACTTCTAATAGTTTTTTCGATTTTTTTTTTCAAGATAATAAATTATAACAAAAAAAGTATTCAAAAAATTTCACTTAAAGTTTCTTAAATTTTCTACATGTGCATATTTTTAGTTATTTTTTTTTCTTTGTAATTGATTTGTTATAAAAATCTGAAAATTTTTAAATGTTTACTAACTTGTGGGTGTGCATGTAGAAAGCATCAGACAATTTATAAATTTTAAATAAATAAATTGATCAATTTAAATAATGAAATTTAAAAAAATGCGCGAGCTGATTTTTAAATTATCTAAATACGCATTTTTTTATTTTTTTCATACTCACATTTTATTTATTTATTCAAAAATTTAAAAAATTGACACTTGTCAGTTACATTCACGCTCTTTACTAACTTCAGAATAATTAAAATAATGAAATTTAAAAAAATGCACGTACTGATTTTTCAATTATCTAAATACGTATTTTTTAATTTTTATTCTACTGACATTTTATTTATTTATTCAAAAATTTTTTAAGTTGATTATTATTAGCTTCATTTACATTCATGTTTATTTATAATAATTCTGAAATTACAAATTTAGCTGACAAAATAAAACGATCCTGAAGTTAGTAGACAATTAAAAATTTTTTGATTTTTTTTTTGAACGATTAAATTTGAAGACAAAAAAAATAAATATGCACATGTAGAAAATTTAAAAAACTACAAGTGCAATTTTTTGAAATATTTTTTATTTCATAATTTATCGTTTTTTAAAAAATCAAAAAATTATTAGAAGTCGGCTAATTTATGATACTAAATTTAGCTGACGTATAATAATTTTTGGATTTTTTAAAATGTGATAAATTATAAAAAAAAAATACACTTATTCAAATTTAATTGTTGAAAAACAAATTCAAAAATTTATAATAGTCTGCTAACTTCAGAATCGTGGCTAATTTCAGTATCATAAAATAAATTGATTTGAATTTTAAAAACAAGTTATTTAAATTTAATTTAAATTTAAATTGAGTTTTATTTTGAATAAATATAAATTCATTTATTATAAAAGTAAATAAAATATTTATGAATTATTTAAAAAATAAATTTTAATGTAATTTAATTTTTTATTATACATAAATCAAAATTGTTACAATTAATGAACTTATTTTATGAGTATGAATGTAGCAGACATAAAACAATTTATAAATTTTAAATAAATAAAATAAAAAAATGCACTTATTGATTTGTCAATTATCTATATACGAATTTTTAAATTTTCATTCTAATCACATTTTATTAATTTATTCAAAAATTCAATAAATTGCCATTTGTCAGTTACATTCACTCAAACTTATTTTCAATTTACTTATAAAAAATAAAAAAAATTATATCAACAGTTTTTATTGCATTAATATATAAATTAATAAATTCTTACTTGACGGAAATTAATTTCTTGGGTATTTACTCGAAACTTTGTAGCCTGCAATAGTAATTTAAATTAATATACGAAAATATACAATCCAATTTATCAATAAAATTTAAAATTTACAAATACAAAAAAAATAATAAATAAATATAATTATTAATTATAAATCAGCCAATGTACAATTAAAACCGTTGGTCCCTAGTTATTTCACAGCATATATATATATAAAAAAAATAAAATAAAATATTTATTAAAAGCTAATTATCCTTGACGTCATTTTGTTTCGATATTTTAACGGCTGAGAATTGCTGGCCAAGTATCTTCATAACTTCTTTGTGATTAAGATCACCTTCTTTTTTAACAGCTCCATAATTTTCTTTTACATAGAGAGCAAACCCACTTGGCTGTTTGGCATTAGGTGTTTTAAGTTCTACTCTACCTGATCTAGTTGTCCGATTGACCAGCAATTCAAATTGTCCATAACAATGGCCACATCTCTTTCTCGCAATATCCAATGATTTTGAGTGACGTCCAATGCTGATAAACAAAACAATAAATTAATATTTAGTGACAATAAATAAAAAAATTAATTAATTAATTAAATCTTACCTGTATCCACAATTGACACAACGATAAGTAAATTTAGTAGTTATTTTATAATCATGGCAACGTTTAATAGGCGGCAATTCTGGAAATACTTTCATAGCTTTCGAAGCCCAAGATTTCCAATACGGCCCATGTCCATCAGAAACTCCATTGACCAACCAAGCAGCAGCATGACACATTTCATGAACAAGAGTATCTCTGACTCTGTCTGGCGTATCAAGAATTTTAGTTGCTAAAACAATGCGTGAAGACCTTTCCAATCCTCCCAAAGCTTTTTTCTTAGTTTTGTTGTAACAAAAACCAGCAGTCCCACGCATCCTGACGTTCCACTCAATGGACATGTCGCTCGGTAATTTACTTTCAAATATTTTTTCATTGTAAAGTTTGTACAGTCGATGACAAAGATCATCTTTGGTTAATTTATAATTCAAACGATACTTTTTAGCTTCTGGATGAACTTTATCCATCGGGACATCTGCAGAAAGTGATTTAAGAAAGCTCATTGTTACCTCAGGACGTTTGAAAGTCGCTGGTGGCAATTTTGATGACGGAAAGTTTTTTAATTTTGTTACAGATTTCGGAAGAATAACATCACCAGGATCATACTCGCTTGTAAAAGAACCAGAACTTTTATCATCGGTAAATGACAATCTTTTCTTGTTGTCTTTAACTGCAGGGGTTTTGTCATCATCAGTATCTGAATCACAAATTTCAATGACTTTTTTTTGCAACGCAGACATTGGAGTTTCTTTGCGTCCTCGAATAGTTTGACTGGGCGGTACAGGAGTCGTCAGAGCTGTCATATAAGACGTCTCTCCTCCATCTTCTTCAGAACTGGGCCAGTCGTTTATAAAACTATCCCGTATCTTTTTGGTATTCGGCGGCGCCTTCTTTATTGTTCTTGAAATAGGTTTAATTGATCTAACTATTTTATCAGATCTTCTCCTGGAATTGTCGTGATTTTTCTTTTTTGCTTTGTCTAGTTTTTTTTCAGACCGTGGGTTTATGGGCGTAGAATCAGCTTTAGGTAACAGGTCATCAGCTTTATCACGCCAAGAGTTACCATAGAGTCGAGTTAAAATATCTTGACAATCTTCGATTCTCAATTGCGGTGTTCCAGTTGGAGTATCATTTTTTAGTGTCTTGTTGTTGGATCCAGAACCTGGAGTTAAATTTTTTACAGTCTTATTTACAGAACTTGGTGTTATATTTTTCACAGTCTTATTTATAGAACTTGGTGTTATATTTTTCACAGTCTTATTTATAGAACCTGGTGTTAAATTTTTAACAGTCTTGGTAATAGAAATTGGAGTGTAATTATTTTTAGGATTTCTAGCTTTTGTTTTTTTAACAAAATTATCCATAGTAATTTGGGCTGGTTTTATTTTTTCTAAAAGTTTCGAACGTCCTCCAGTACTTGGAGTATTTAAATTTATTTTACCAACAGATTCTGTAAGCTTCGAATGTCCTCCAGTACTTGGAGTATTTAAATTTGTTTTACCAAGAGGTTCCGAAAGCTTTAAATGTCCTCCAGAACTTGGTTTATTTACACCTGATTTAGCAGCTGAAGTTGAATTTATTCTCTCACGAAATTTATCACGATTATTTGGAGTCTGATAATTTTCTTCAAGTCTTTCTAAACTGCTGTTACCAGAATTAGGAGTAGTTGGTTGAGAAGCAGGAATGATACTGAGTGAAGACGTGTCACTTTGCCGATCAAAAGCATTAGTCATAAGCCAGCGAGAAATATCTTCTTTCTTACGTTCTGATGGCGATAATGACTGACGTTCTATTGGGTTTAAATATCCAATAACACGTGTTTCAGTAAATTTTATTTCTCTACCTGGTTCTTTATAATCTTCCACTTGATTAAAATTATTATGATCATCCAGCTGATTATTTTTGTCTTCCTGAGAGTCTGAAGTTTCCGAAGCTGTTTCGTCAATCCAAGCCGGATGTTTAAATTTTGTTGTTCCCAATTTTTTGCTGCCATCCGACGAACTACTTGTCTCCAACTCAGATTTATCAACTACATCTCTGTCTCTCATCAATCCCGGCGAGTCATATTTACGTTCTTTATTTTTTTGCCACTGCCCTGGCGAGTCATACACAATACGCTGAGATTTAACGACTTTTAATATTTTACGTGTCTCTTTCTTGGTCAAAGGCGTTGTCCGCTCAATAAATTTCCCCGAATTTGGAGTTATGCGGCCTTCGTTAGTAAGTTTATTAATTCTATCAGCACTTAATCCCTTAGTGTCAACAAATTCACGTGTCTTTTGTATTTGCTCACACTCTTGCCTGTCTCCACTTGCATACTTCCGGTCAGATAATTTACTATGACTTTCCGAACGTTTAAATTTATTTTTAGTTGGTGTTCTTAAATCTTTTTCCGATAAATAATTACCTGGATTTTGTGTATCATGGCCACTGTCGTTTGAAATTACCGACCCATTACTTCTCTCTCTGTTATTTATTTGCGTTGATGTGAATATATGTTTTGATAAATTTTTACGTCCCTCATCTTCAGTCCACATTTCAGATGAATTTATACTACTGATAGTCAACGAAGGTGTCCTTTTAACATCTCGATTATTTTTTAATCCAAATGTTTTATTATTTTTATTGTTTCTATCTGATGAAAATAATTCTTCGTCACTTGAGTCACTTATTACAATAACTTCGGAAATTTTATCTTCTTGTGTCTTATTTATATTATAATTTATGTCATTTTCATCAATTGTATCATTAACGATAATACTATTTGTTACTTGCAGTACAAAGTCCTCGGAATTTTCACTGTCTGATGTTATATTAAATGATTTGTTACCAAATAATTTTTTAAATTTACGATTACTCATATTTTCTTTGTCATTATTATTATTATATATTTTATTTTTAACCGATAATGGATATCCTGCAACAAATATATGAATATATAAATATTTATTTGAATAAAATAAAATATGTAAACTTAATGAGTGTAAATGTAGCATGATTAAGAAGTTAACAGAAAATTAAAAATTTTCCGATTTTCTTTTTTAACAAATCAATTACAAAAAAAAAAAAAAAAAAAAAAAAAAATATGCACATGTAGAAAATTGAAAAAACTATAGGTGCAATTTTTTCAAATATTTTTTTTTTGATTCACTGGTTTGAAAAAAATTTTTAAATTATTAGACGCAGGCTAACTTCAGTATCGTAAATGTAGCAGACATACGAAAATTTTTAAATTACATATAAAAAAAATTAAATAACTAAAATAATGAAATTAAAAAAATGCATGCACTGATTTTTGAATTTTCTAAACGTGCATTTTTTTATTTTTATTATATAAACATTTTCATTTATTATTTAGAAGTTTTAAAAATTGTCAGATGTCTGCTAACTTTATTATCTTAAAACGATGAGTATAAATGTAGCAGACATAGGACAATTTTTAAGTTATATACAAAAAAAATTAAATAACTAAAATAATGAAATTTAAAAAAATACATGCACTGATTTTTGAATTTTCTAAACGTGCATTTTTTTATTTTTATTTTATGAACATTTTAATTTATTATTTAAAAGTTTTAAAAACTTACGTCTATTTGTGGTAATGCCTCGTATGTTATTGCATGGCTCCATTATAAATATATATAATTTATAATTATATATTTAATAAATCGTATGATATATTTATTAAATAGCAGAAAATATGTAACAATTTTTCTAGTTGTTAAATATTATTTTCAAGTCATAAATCTTCATAAAAATATTGTTTGATAAAAAATAAATATATCAGCAGGAAACAAGTAGTTTATTGACATCTCCAATGAATTTGTTTTATTATCCCATGGCAACTATTTAATCAGTAGTATTGTGATAATATCAAGCAAAATAAATTTTTATTATAAGTACACTTGAATTATTTTAAATAAATAAAAAAATTTAGACACGTGTTTTTATTATTTGTGGGATCAACAACTTTGAAAGCGTGGTCAGCTGATTTGTCCGTTAATATTTACCAAATTAGCAGTGCTACCAACTATTGCTATGGTTAAAAATTAAATATATAGATGGCGAGGTTGATTTTGCGGGTTTTTTAAAAAGTATATTATTTAAAAAGTATTTAATGGTGTTTTATTTTAACAGTAAGTTTACAAGTTTTTATTTATTTATTTGTATATATATATATATATATATATATATATATATATATATATATATATATATATGAGACACTAAAAATAACAGACATCCGATAAATTTTTTTTTTCGTTTAAATCATCATATAATCCAGTGTAAAAAAATTCGTTTAAAAAAATGAGTGTGAATGTAACAGACAAGTGTCAATTTAAAAAATTTTTGAATAGATAAATAAAATGTGAATAAAAAAAAAATAAAGAAATGCGCATTTAAATAATTAAAAAATCAGCGCGCGCATTTTTTTTAAATTTCATTATTTTAATTAATTAATTTATTTACTTAAAATTCATAAATTGTCGCATGTTTGCTACATTCATACTTATTCAAAAAAGATTCAAAAAAAGTTCGACATGTGAAACTCCTTAATTTGAGACTAATTACTTCAAGTGGCATTTTTTTCGACTTGTAATTTTGATAGTAAAAAAAATGATACTGAACTTAGCCGACGTCTAGTAATTTTTAGATTTTTTTCAAAACGATAAAATTTAAAATAAGAAATATTTCAAAAACTGTACCTGCAGTTTTTTTTTTCAATTTCTTACATGTGCATATTTTTATTTTATGTTTATTTTTTTGAATTGATATTGAAAAAAAATCTGAAAATTACAATGTCTGCTAACATTAGGATCATAAAAAAAAAATTGTCTAGGACTATATATTAGCTAATTTTAAGTAAAAAAAGAACGTTTTTAAAATATATTTTTCAAAACGAATTTTTACTAAATTTATCTGAATTCAAGAATTCAAAAAACTCTAATTTGTAACTTTCTATGAACGTTTTTTTTTATTCTTATGGAGCTGTTGGTTTATAATAGGAACTTTTTCGGAACGAGGGTAAAATGTAGTAAAAATACGTCCTTAGAAATATGATTTAAAAATGTTTTTCTTTGACTCAACATTCGCTTATATAAATTCCTAACCAGACTTATTTTTATTAAAATTACAAAAGTTCCACTCGAAGTTCTAATCGGTCGCTACTAGAAGTTCCACATGTCGATCGTTTTTGAAATTTTTTTCAAACGAGTTTTTTTAACACAGAATAGTGCGTAAAATTTAAATTTGTTTATATAAAAATCAAATAAATGCTGGTTGTCTGCTGCTTTCAGTTGTAAATGTGTATGTGTATAAAAGTATATTCCATGTTTATAACTAAATAATTATTCTATGTATTTTCCCACCAAGAAAGTAATCCCAAACCTGGTTCATCAATGGCACCACTTAAAACGTAGGGTGAAATACTTTCATCAGACTTTTTAGTAGAATCAGTAACAGCCTTAGGACCTTCAGGAAAAGTTTCCACAAAAGATTCACTTACGATCCTGAATCTCAGTGGCTCTCCGATGTCCATAAACAGGTCATGTTTTTCTCCATCACCGGTATCGTACTCCCAGACCCAAACTTGTTCGGTTTGATCAAATCTTGAGGGATGTTGAAGTTTATTTGGAGGTATTACGATGTCTTCAAAAAATCCAAGACTTACTGTAACACCTTCAGGATTACAGCTGCGTATTTTTCCAATAAGAATTTCTTCCATGTATGGTCTGAATACAATGTAGCGAAAAACAACTTTCGTGTGCGATGATCCGTCTCCAGGGAAAATAAAGGATTCTTCAATTTTAGTGATGTCGTACAATGCAATACACACACCAATATTTAAAAACACCTTGTTCGCAAGTTTTCTGTTCAATTCGTCTGATATTGCATCATTCAATTTTATTTTAAATTTCCATGGCGGTATTTTGACAACATCTTTAAATTGTGTGAGGATAAACATTATTATAATTTTTGAAAAACTGACAGACAGTAAATATTAATTAATCACATGTGTTGGAATGTTTGTTTATTATTGAACGAGCACACACGTTTCACTTGGTAATAACCTCAAAATTTTTACTAGATCACGTGCTTTCCCTAATAGCCACTTGAGCTTGAAATTGAGGGTAATTTAATGTTGAAATTACCTGAAATCTGCTGCCCGAATTTGCAGACAATTTCACAGCAAAAGTTGAAAATAAAAATTTACGGTTAATTTTTTTTCAATTTCAATGTAAGCTTTTACGACAAAAAAACAGTCGGTAATGTTCATTCTTACCATTTCAGAAGGTAAGCAAATTTATACACAAAATTGTCTACAATTTGAGGGTAAAAATATACTTAACAATTTTTCAAGTTAAATTAACGATAAATTGACATAAAATTTGCGTGAAAATTAACGATAACTTTTTTCTAGTCAACTTTTTAAGTAAATTTGCATTATAATTCGAGCAGTAAATTTACTTCAAATTCAATAGCAAGTTGCATACAAATTGTCGTAAAAAATGGAAAAATCCGAAGTTGACGGAAATTTGACGAAAAATTTAACGAAACTTTTGTACAGTAAACTTTTGCTCAAGCAAACTGTGCTATTAGGGTTGTTGTTGATGGATGATGAAGCCATCAATTTCAGAGAATGATAGTCCGGTTATTTGTCAGAAAAGTACTTTGTTATTTAACTGATAAATAACTGACAAATTTCTAATAATAAGAATCAATAATTACAGTTAATTTAATGCGTGTAATTATAAAATTTATGAATTTTTCATAAGATTCTGCAACATTATTTAAAACAGAAAAATAAATCAGAGCAACTTAAATTAATTTAATGATTTAAAATTTCGAATTAATGAGCTCGAGTTAAACTTTCTGTTATATTTTAATAGAAAATTTTTGTTAAAATAGGAATAATTCATTAATAATCGATATTGTACTCTTAAAGAATGCGATAATAATATTAAAAAATTTCATAATGGAGATATATCTTTGTGTCATTATTATTATTAATATTTTATTAAAATTTGATGTTAAATAATTACTAAAAGCCTATATGCGATGAAATTAAGCATAGAAGAAAATATTATCTTGAGTCAAGAAAATATTTTTGAAGACAAACGTTTTCGGGAACCAACTCAAGATTTTCTTGAGCCAAGAAAATTTGTCTTTGACAAAGGAAATTTCTACTTTGTCCGAGAAAACTGATGTTTTCACAAATATTTTCTTACATCAAGAATATTAATTTTCAGTTGAGAATTTTTTTTCTATGTGTACGTTGTATAGATTTTAATCACAATTACATAAAGAAAATACTTAATTGCTGTTTGATTAACAACTTTTAGAACTTCAATTTTAATTTTGTTGCATCTTTCTGTATTAAAACATTGAAAAATACTCGAAATGCATTTATTGGACTCTTCAAACAAGTTGATGTTAGTATCCCTGTTTAATAATTTTTATTAAATCTGTAAAAACAATAACTTTCTGAATTTTTTTTATAGATATTAAATAAGAGAATCATTCTGTTTAGAAAATCTTATAGAATCTAATAGATTCTCATAAATTCCCATAAAGAGATTTTATAAGAATGAATGAGTTCTATGGTAAGTGCTACAGCTAAGTATAGGGCCTTGTACATACAGCTATAAGAATCTATCGGATTTTTTAAGCAGGGCAATCAGAAATGTTATAGTTTTTCTTTATGAAATTGAATCGTAACTTTTGAACAGGACTTGTAATAGTTTAATATCGAATTTATAGAATCAGTTATCACTATGATCTATAATAAATTTTACTAACATAATAATTATTATTATTAATTTTTTATATTTAAAAAAAAAAGATTAGAGAAGATTTATTTCAAATACTTTCATGAAGTGCTAAAAGTTTAATAGTAACAAGTGTTTGTAGTAAACAATAGCACAAATTTTGAAAAAATGTGATCACAATTTTTAAAAATATCAATACAAATACCTTTAGTTTATAATTAAAAGTATATTTTACAATTGTAAATTGTAAATAACCCGCGTTGTTTTATGATTTTAAAATAACAGAAGTTTAATAATTTTTGAATTTTTTTTAAAATTATATATTTAAAAAAAAATATATTTAAAAAAATTGCGCCTATGGTTTTTTAAATTTTCTACACATGCATTTTTTTTTTTTTAATTAAATTGTTGAAAAAAAAAATTCAATAATTCTTAATTGTCTACTAATTTCAAGATCATGTTGTGTTTTCCAACAAAAGTAGTTCATTTAAAATTCGCTAGGTAGCATTAAAAACTCTATCGTTAAATATCCGAAAACGTACCAAAAAGTAATGAAAGTTTTGCGGTAAAAATACCGCTAATAATAAATAAACTTGAAGTTGGTAATGAATAATAAAACTGGCTAAAGTTTGCTAGCCTTTTTTACTCCAAGAAGCCATAACTAACCTACGATCTAGGATCTAGTTTCATTAGGCTTCATTTCTTATTTCGCCGCCATCAGCTCATTAACTTCCATCTTTCATATTACAATAACAATAATATCTTATAAGTTATTATTAATTAGACGCCTTTTTATACACAATCATAATCACAAATATTTATTACCATCCCATCAATGTTTTATTTTTATATTTTTATAAGACAAGTAAAAATTTAATTAGTGTTATCAATTTACCATTCAAACAACTGTTAGTACATACAACATTTTTCAATTAAATTTTTTTTCTTTTATATTTATAATAGGTGTGGTAATATATATTATTATTTAAAGAAAAATATTTGCAACCTATAGCACAATGACTGAGGAAAAAATTGAATTCGTGAGTATCTTTAAAATTATTTGTTTATTAAATTGAAATATGTTTTACTTTAATAATTAATAAAATTAAATTTTAAAAAATGCACGTTTAAAAAATTCAAAAATTAAGAAGTGCATTTTTTATAAATATTATTTTTTAAATTATTTATAATTTAAAAATTGTCTGATGTCTGCTACATTGAAACTAATTTTCTTTATCTCAATGTTTAAAGAACATGTCCTTGAAGGATTGGGGTAACGAAAAACTCCAACGAGCTCAAAAAACAGTCGATGAAAGCCCATATGATTTAGAAGCATGGAGTGTTTTGATTAGAGAAGCACAAAATCGGCCTATTACTGAAGTTAGACCCGTATTTGAAAAATTAGTAACTATTTTTCCATCTGCTGGACGATACTGGAAAATTTATATCGAACAAGAGGTAATACCTTATTTTTTAAATAATAAATTTTATATTTATTTATTTATTAATAGACTGAGCGTTAATTTTATTTTTTAATTACAGATAAAAATGCGCAACTATGAAAAAGTAGAAAAGGTATGTTAAATCTTGCAGTATAATGTAAATCCATGTGATTTTTTTGTGTTAGTATTTTTTTAACTATTGTTTAATTAAAAGATTTATTTAGTCGTTAAATATTAAGTATTAACGTGTAGGAATTACTGTAAATTAAGTATAATTTAATGATCGATTTTAAATGTCTTTTTAATCAAACAATAGTTATCATTTATTTTTAAGTAAGTGCCCGATATTTAGATTAATAAGTAATAAAAAAAAAAAAAAAAAGAAAAAAAAAACAGTAATAATAATAATTATTTAAAATAGCTGTTAGTAAAAGTACAGCCGTGTTTATATTATTTAAAGCACTTTACATTCTGTGTGAGGTGAATAAAAAAAAATTTGACTTGATAACAAGCCACTTATTTCATTGATTGATTAATGTTTTCTTCATACATTTGGGAGGTTCATTTCTTGGAGTACATATTTATTTATTTGTTTATTTGTTTGCTTACTTATTTATTTATATAATTAAATGAAATAAAATAAAGAGTCGTAATAACTCCAAGAAGACAACTTTCTGAATGTGAAAGCCTTAAATTCCTTCCTGCAACAATGCGATTGGATAAATGGAAATAATATTTATTGAGAGTTTTATCAACGAATTTATTTCAATTTAATACTGGGTTTCCTTATTCTAGTGATTTATTCTACGGTAGTTCTCTGATGATTTAATTTTTAATGGTTCGAATTAGCGATAGATATTCGATGCTCACTTTCTGTTGGTTTCTTTAAATATTTGCTGCTTTCTTATTTTTTATTTATTCAATTTTTTTTTTTTTTTTAATGTGTAGGGATCATTTATTTATCGATCCTGTTTAGGCACATGCTTACCCAACATCCCCACTTGCTACAAATAAATAAAATGTTTATTTTAAGGGGGACTTAATTATTAACTATTTAATATAAATATTAATAGATATATACTTGCAATGTTTGTTGAAATAAATTATTTTTAATGCTTTTGTTGCATAATTATTTAACCCAAATCTTTCAATATAAAATATAAATGATATAATTAATAAATTAATGATAATGATTGTATTATGGAAAAAGAAAAAATTAGAAATAAATAATCAAACAATCATATTCTTTTTTTATTTCTTTAAAAAAATGTGGATAATTGTTGCTGTTGCTGTTGTTGTTTATTATCACTTAATTTTTATGAGTATTTTATAGTTGTATCTGTATGATGTAAGTGAAGTGCGTAAGTAAGGTATTCCCTCAAATTATATAGTGATTAAAAATATATACAAAAATATATATATAAAATATCATTGAAATTTGGTATAATTATTTATTTATTTATTTAAAATGAATAAATTTAATTAATCTCAACAATTTTGTTTATTTATTTTTTTCCTGACAGTTGTTCCAAAGATGCCTAATGAAAATCTTGAATATAGAATTATGGAAATTATATCTTTCGTATGTTAAAGAAACTAAAGCGAGTCTTGCTACTTATAAGTAAGTTTTACTGTAAATATTTATTTATTTAATTTAAATATTAATTATTTTATTTAGATTTCGAATATTTAAAAACTTTTACGGCCAATTCGGTTTGCTGCTCTGACTATATTTATTTATCATATATTTATGTTGTCGTTTTATTCTGCTGTGTAACAATTTAATAAATGGAGATACGTTGAGCAAAAAGCCGAATTTGTCGCCATTTCTAATGGATAATTGAATATTTAAAAAATACCCTGTGTAAAAAGGGGTACAATCGAATGCTCTAGCTTTAGCCAAGTGTTGCCATATAGCCAGAGCATGAACTAGAGCATTTCTGAATGCACTCAAAAAATGAGTGAATGTAGCAGACATCAGACAAATTTAAAATTACCAATAAATAAAGTAAATAATTGATCAAACAAAATTTACAAAATTTTTAGATAAATAAGTGCATTTTTTATACATATTATTTTTTTTATTATTTATTCTAATTATTTACAATTTTAAATTTTTCTGATGTCTGCTACATTCACACTCATACTCAAAAAATAAGTTCTGAAAATATTCCGCTTGAATAACTTTCAAATTTTAGACAAATCAAAACAATATTTTAAAATTCAAGAATAGAAATTAAAGTCGATCTGTTGGTGATTACAAATATTTGAAAACGCTGCAGCCAAAAATATTTAATTGCTTTCAATGTCTAGTCAAAAATTTTTTTAATTTACTAAAAAATTTTGTTCCGAATCGTTTAAAATTTGAGCCTCTTTAGTCAACAAATTTTTGGTTTTTTTTTTACACAGTAAAATTATTGAATTTGTACATCACTACTTTTTTTTTACAACAATTTCCTTTAAATTTGACTTTTTATATTTTAATTTTTGTAAAAAATTTTCAAGTTCACAAAAATTCGAAATCTAAATTATGTAATTTTCAATAAAAATTAATTTTGAATTATTCTTACATTGTTAGTAACTTTGTGATATTCAATTTTTTTAAAATTATTCTAAAAATTTACTATGGACCGTAGTTACATTAATTAAAAAAATTTAATGATTGCGGAATTATTTTTTATTATAATTATGACTAATAAATGATAACTCGTTTAAAAAAATATGTATATTTTTATAGAGAAAAAATGGCACAGGCGTATGATTTTGCATTAGATAAAATCGGTATGGACATACATTCATACAGTATTTGGAATGATTACGTAACATTTCTTAAAAGTGTCGAAGCAGTGGGTTCTTATGCAGAAAATCAAAAAATCAGCGCCGTTCGTAAAGTAAATAAACTTTAATTAATAATAACAATTTGACTTAAAATAAGAAAAAATAATAAATAAAAATAAAATATACTTATAGGTATATCAGCGAGGAGTTGTTAATCCAATGATAAATATGGAGCAATTATGGAAAGACTATATGGCGTTTGAACAAAATATAAATCCAATAATTGCTGAAAAAATGGCAATTGAAAGATCAAGGGATTATATGAATGCACGACGTGTTTCTAAAGAACTTGAAGCTGTTACTCGTGGACTGAATCGTAGCGCACCTAGTATACCACCTACTGGACATCCTGAAGAAATAAAACAGGTATTTTTTTGAGTTTTATTCATGTTGACTTTTATTAAATCTATAAATTATTCAATTTACTAAATACTTTTTGTTTTTCTAGGTTGAGTTATGGAAAAAATATATTGCTTGGGAACGAAGCAATCCTTTGAGAACGGAAGACACATCACTTGTTGCTAGACGAGTAATGTTTGCTATTGAACAATGTCTACTGTGTTTAGGTCATCATCCAGCAGTTTGGCATCAAGCGGCCCATTTTCTCGAGTTGAGCTCGAAAATTCTTACGGAAAAAGGAGACGTTAATGCAGCTAAAAATTTGAGCGATGAAGCAGCAACGATGTTCGAACGTGCCACTAATACTTTGTTGTCCAAAAATATGTTGTTGTATTTCGCTCACGCGGATTTTGAAGAAGGACGAGTTAAATATGAAAAAGTACACCAGATTTATCAAAAGTATTTGGATATTCCAGATGTTGATCCAACTTTAGTAAGTTTATTTTTTACGCAATTTAGTAGTACAAAGTACCCGACCCAGTCACCTCTAGTATATCGCGTCACTAATTCCTAAAGGACATTTTTATACGCCCTATTGGTTTTAGTTAGTAAATTTAAAACCAAAAGATTGTATAATTTTTTTTTTATTACTAATTATATTGTAGACTTATTCTAATCTTGAAAATAGGAAAAAAATTTTTATCTATAAAATAAGTCTAAGAATCGATTGGTAATGAAAATAAAAATTATACCTTTTGAAATTTAATAACGTGGTATTTTATTAATAAAATAATTTTACGATATAATTAAAACACTTAATTAATTTAATTAATATTTAAATATTTTAATTTAGGCCTATGTACAGTACATGAAATTTGCTAGAAGAGCTGAAGGTATTAAATCAGCTAGGACAGTATTTAAACGCGCGCGTGAAGACACACGATCACGTCATCACGTTTATGTTGCAGCAGCACTTATGGAGTACTATTGCACTAAAGATAAAAATATTGCGTTTAGAATTTTTGAATTAGGTTTAAAAAAATTTGGCGACAATCCAGATTATATTTTATGTTATATCGATTACTTGTCTCATTTAAATGGTAATTATTATTATTATTTACTTATAAAAAAAAATATTTAAATCTGCTCAGGTCTATTCTATAAAATGGTAATTTTTTAAATAAATTTTTAATAAGATAATTTTTTTTTATTGACTTACGCTTACTAAAAAAATTTTAATTTGTAAACTCAGTAGATAAATGAACATATAAATAATAATAATATTTTTTTTTAATTACAGAGGATAATAATACACGTGTATTGTTTGAAAGAGTTTTATCATCTGGTAGTTTAGAACCTGAAAAATCAGTGTAAGTGTTTAATTTAAATATTAAAAATTTATTTAATTAATAATATATTCAATTTTAAAATAAATATTTATTACAGTGATATTTGGAATCGTTTTTTGGAATTTGAATCAAATATTGGTGATTTAGCTAGTATTGTTAAAGTTGAAAAACGACGTAGTGCAGTATTAGAGAAGGTACTTAATTTAAATAAATTATTACATTTATTTATTCATTTAAATATTCATTAAGTAAATAAATAAATATATTGAATAATCGTTTCTTTTTACAGTTAAAAGAATTTGAAGGAAAAGAAACAGCTCAATTAGTAGATAGATATAAATTCTTTGACCTTTATCCATGTTCGCCAATGGAATTGAAATCAATCGGATACCATTCAGGAAATTTAGGTAGAAATAATATTGGAGGTTCGTTACAAAGACCTGCGGACAATGAAGAAGTTATAGCAGCATTACCACGACCGGATTTATCGCAAATGATACCCTTTAAACCAAAAGTTAATGCTCTACCCGGTGAACATCCAGTTCCAGGTCAGTTTAATCTTGAACAACTTGATAAATTTTTTATTTTTTTTACAGCCCTCTTACATTTTATTATTATTTTTATTTCTATTAGGCGGCACGTTTCCATTACCGCCAGCTGCTGCCCAACTCTGTACATTACTTCCGCCACCGGGTTGTTTTCGCGGACCTTTTGTCGCTGTTGATCTTCTCATGGATGTTTTTAGTCGTATACAATTACCTGAACAAAGTAATTATTTTTATTTAATCAACTAAATAATATTTTAATATTTATATTTATTTAATTGTTTTTTTTTTTTTTTTTAGCTCCGCTGCCCGTTGCAGACAATGGATGTGATACAAAATTATTCGATCTAGCAAAATCAGTACACTGGATTGTAGATGAGAGTAATGATGGCACTGGAATTGGAACAAAAAGACGACGAACGCGCTTAGGTGCTGAAGACAGTGAAGATGAAGACTTACCACCACCGCCTGTTAATGACCTTTATCGTCAGAGACAACAAAAACGTGTTAAATAATATAATAATTGATATTAATGATAATAAATTTTTGTATTTAAGCGTACAAAAAATACAATAAGTAGTTTTACTTATAAGAATTAAATGTTAAGTTGAATGTAAGCTAATTACTACTTTCCAAAATCAATTTAATAGTTTCAAAATTTATAGATTATTTTTTCATACAAACTTTTTTGTCATTACGCTTAAAAATGATTTATCAAGGCTGTTTAAATTATTATTAATTATTGTTCTTAAGAACCTCGAACTTTATAAAACTGTTCAATTACTGCCTTAATTATTAATTTCTTTCAATTAATTAATTTAAGTTGATTGTTTAATTAAATTTGTAAATGTAATTAATTAATTTCTATTTTTCAATAGTAGTTTAAGTGACAAAAAAAAAACTTTAAATTTTAAAAATAGTATATATATATATATATATATATATATATATATATATATATATATATATATATATATATATACAAATATATTATATAATTATAATAAGTGAAAAAAAATATGTCAAACTTGTGTAAGTTCTTTTGTAATCTTTGTAAAATGTTTGATAGTCATTATTGTATATAAATGCTATTTTTTTTTTAAATAATCATTTATAATATAATTTTCCGGTAAAATAATATGATCGAGTTAACAAATTTTTACTGAAAAAATTGAGAAAAGTTGTAAGCAAAAATAAAAGACAGTAGAATAAAAAAAAAAATTAGGGTAGAGGTACCGTTTTTGGTCACTTTAGTCCCAGTTTTGGACACTCAAAAAATTAAAATAAAATAATTTCTAAAAGACAACATAATTAATTTTTAAAATATGTCCAACAATACTTTTATCCCACTATTAAAATGGTAATTTTGTTTTATACTTTTTCATTAATTAAAATAAAGTATTAAATGTCCAAAAATGGACCAGTCGCCACAAATGGTACTTCTACCCTACATTTATTATTCATTAATTATTAAGTAATTAATTAATTACTTAATTAATTTTTTTTTTAATTATCAGTTTTTTTTATCGGATAAATAATTGGATAAGAACCCACAACACTTAGTTTCATATGGGATTTGAACACGTAAGCAAGCAATTGAGCAAGCTCAATAATTTCTCGGCGACAACTGCAAGTTTCCCGGCAATTATAACTACTGGATAAGGGCGCAATTAAACTTTGAACACCATTTACAGTTTAGTTCTTCAAGCGAAACGATCTATTGACTATTATAGCTCCTACTATCTTATATAATTTACAATATCAGTCACATTACAGTTAAAAGAACACTTAGAAATATTAATTTAATAAACTACAGTTAATTCCCTGTTATTAAAGTAAATATTTAAAAGACAGTTGCTGGTTTTTTTATGAATTTAATGATAAAGATTTAAAAAATTAAATTTAAAAATAATTTTTTGAATAAACGTATGAAAATAACTTATTTTTTTTAGTCGATCGAGTATTTCAAATAAAAGAGAAAGAGAAAAAAAAGAGCGAGCAATATTTCAAGCAACGTTTTAATATCCGGTTTCGCAATATTCATTAAAAAGTTTTTTAACGTGTCGATGCGTGACGATGAGCTTCGGAAAAATTAGTTATTGTTTTAAAGAATGTAAAAAGAAAGATAGTACATCAACTACATCTACTTTTATGCAAACTATACGTTACGATACTTTATTATTAATTTTGTCTTACAAAATCTGTATAGATCGAGACTTAACAACCTCACCTAGACTAATACCTTATCTTTTGTAATAATATTAAAAATTTACTGAGGTATCTTCCGCTTAACTTAAAAAATAAAACACAAGTTTAAGTTTACTCTTCTAAACTCGCTGCAGAACTTATAATTTTCAATGAAATTAAAAAATAAATAAAATAAAACTCTTCAATTGTAATAACGCAATGTATTTATTAGTAGATTTTTTTACTCATCAAGTTATTATTAAAAAAAAATTTATAATTTCTTTAATTTTATTTTTTTTTCTTCAATTCTTTTTGTTTCCTCTTCATTTCACGGCGACGCTCTTTCTCTATTAAACTTTTGTACAGTTTGCATCCAAAGAATACTAAAAAAAAAAATAAAAGGTATAAATAATTATTTTTAAGCTGCGATAAAATTAATTGAGAAGGGCAAATAAAGTCTGTTAATTATTAAATACCAAAAATAACGGCGACAATACTAAGTAGGCCAAGTAACATTAAAATTTGGTACATGAACGGTTTTCCAGATGTTTGGGAACGTTCAAGTACTTTGTCCAGATTGGCGTTATTCATAATAGCGTCATGCAAATTAGCTTTTTCCTCATCCGATAAATTCATTGACTCAAGCATCGCGAGAAATTCTTCAGGCGACGGTAATCCCTTATCGAAATCGAATCCTGGAATATTACCGTCTATATTTTTGTAGTCATCATCATCATAATTATTATTATTTTCTTCACCGACAACAGCGTCTTCGACAACAGTGTCACCGACAATTTCTTCATTGTCAATTGCAGGCTCCGCGGAAACCGCGATTAAAGCAAATGCAATTCCAATCCACAGTGACTTCCACATTATTCAACTCCTCTCTTCTCTGCTGTGCTCTGCAATTACGTAAATTTCAATCAATAGTCACTTTAAAATACCCTTTAATCAAATATTAATTTATATTTATCAACAAACAATTTATATTTTTAATTAATTAGCTGCTTTGAATTCAATTATTTAAAAACAAGTAAACTGTTTATTTATATATAAATAATAATATTTAATTATTTATCAATAAAAAATTCATTTAATTAATTAATTAATATAATTAATGACTATTACTTATAATATTTAAAATAAATTACTTTAATAAAATTTTTTCCACGTAGCAGACACGTCAACGTTTTACTTAAAACTGATCAGTTTCTCAATCGGCTAAATATTAAATATCAAATTTTAGTCAACTCACAATTTTTATCATTAATTACATATACACAAACTCACGCACACATACATATATATATATTATCCGAATTCATGATATATATATATATATATATATACATAATTTTTTTTTTTTACGTAATATTAGTATTTGAAAGTTATCATTTATCATAATTGGCTAAAATATATCGAATCAGTTCACGTTAATCAACTTGATAAAATTTTTACATCAATGATTTCATAAATTAATAATCTAAATCTATGTAATAATTATTATGTATTATTTTAATTATTAATTTATAATAATGAAGGGGCCTATTGTGTGTCTGCAGTTACTGAGCTGATACATGCAATTAATTATTAAATATTAAAAAAAAAAATAGGTAGTAAATACACGTGGTGATTCATAAATATATGTGACGTGTCGTAATATGAGGATGTTATATGTAGGGCGAACGAAGTCACACTAATTGACCTTCATATTGCTTATGAATAATTTGAAAAAAATATGAAAAAGATCTTTTATAATATTCCTGGTCTTAAATATTTATGAAAAAAAATGTTTTTCAGTTTTTTAAAATTCATAAAAACAAATATCTAGCCATCATGAAATTTACACCAGTTTTAAAATTACCACTTCGTTGACTATAAAAAAAAATTCCATTAATTTAAAATAAAATAATAAACACAAAAATAAAAAATTCATTAGAGAATTTTTCAGACTTTTTTTTGAAAAAATCCATTAAAAAAAAAAAGTTTATAATTATTTGAATTTTTGCAATTACGAATTTGTATGATACTGAATTTGGCCAACGTCTAATAATTGCACGACTCATGATGCGAAGCATCAGAGTGTGCTTTACGATCGAAAAATTTTTTTCGCCTCACTTCGGCAACTATTTTTGAATTCTGAAAAAACGATAAATTATAAAAAAAAAAAAATATTTAAAAAAATTGCACCTATAGTTTTCTTCAATTTCTACATGTGCATATTTTTATTTTATTATTTTTTTTTTTTTTGTAATTAATTAGTAGAAAAAAAAATTTGAAAATTTTCATATGTCTGCCAACATCAGGATCATGAATTTTTATGAAAAAAACATTCTGTCTAACGACAGTCGATAGAAAATTTTTTAAATTAACAAAAATATCTTTCAGTGAATTGATAAGATATAAATAAAACATTCAAAGGTACAAAATCTTTCGCTTTAGCGTAAAGTGCCATTACACATCGAAAGATAATTGTATTGAGTGAGTAAGGATTGATATGAGTAACGAGTAAAGGAAAATAGGCGAGAGTATTAACGCGTTCGGTGTACACGTTGCAATTGAAATAAGTAATTCAAATGTGTTGAGTAACCATTGATTGTATTGGTCTACATACATACACATATATATACATATATATAGTATTAGTTTCTGTTGCGTGTAATATGGATAGGATGGATGGGTTAAGTAAAAATAGAGGGGGAAGGGAGTAGTAAAGAAGGGAGAAAGGGATTGCCGTGTCGCGACAATCGCGCTGTACTTCGGGTATTTTCGTACTTATAACCGAAGTGTTACGAACTTGGTCGAAAGTTAAATGCGCGGCAGAAGGTGTTCGCGCGTCGAGCTATCTAGTTGGCTTTTGTGCTACTGAGTCAGTTAGTTGGCTTGTTTTTTTTATTATAACGTAATAATTGTGAATTTATGGTATAATTAAGAGTGAATTAAACTTTATCAACAATTCTAATATTTAATTAAATAATTATTATTATTATTGTTTATTTAAATAATTATAATTGTTCGAGTTTATTTGTAGAAATACAAAAAGTACGAATTTAACGGATCAGTGGTTTTTTTTGTAAAGTGTTTATTTTTTATAAATTATAATTATTTATATTTAATAATAAATAATGTGTTCAATTATGAAGAAAGAGCAATCGAGCGTCATGAGGATCATCGTCAGGAGTTTTGCGGTTTTACTTCTCGTCTCTGCTGTACAAGGTGTGTGATAGTGTTTTTTTTTATTTTATTTTTTTAAAATTCTATTTTTAATATTTCGTAACTCTGAGACGCCATGTGCTTTTTAATGCGCTGTAATTTATACAAATTGTTTCTTATATATTTTTAATATTTGAATAATTATTATTGTAACTTTTTTTTTTGCCAATGGGGAAGGGGAAGGTTTTGAAAATGGCTTCTAAATATTGCAACGCAAAAAAATAAATTCATTTTATGTTGAGCTAAAAAATATCCGCCATTTTGAAACAAAAAAAGCGGGATTTAATTATTAAATTTGATGATTTAATTATTTAATTTAAAAGTAAATTAAATTAGTCGTAAATATTTTATTTAATTTTTTTGCGCCTCTTTTAAGTTGTTAGTTTTTTTTTTTTACTTCGTACATGAGTAATGAGTGTGAATGTAGCAGATATAAGACAGTTTATAAATTTCAAATAAATGAATTAATTTATTAAAATAATGAAGTTAAAAAAATGCGTACATAGAAAATTGAAAAACTAGTAGGCGCATTTTTTTAAATTTCATTGTTTTAATTAATTAATTTATTTATTTAAAATTTATAACATGTCTCATATCTGGTACATTCACACTCATAATAATACTCGAGTTAGCCGGCGTCTGATAATTTTTGAATTTTTTTTAGAAATGATAAATTATAAAAAAAAATAATTCAAAAAATTCAAAAAATTAATTCAAAAAATCTTCTAACTTCAGGATCATTTACACATCGGTAATAAATTCTTACCGTAATTATAACAAATTAATTAATTAAAATTTTTTCTTAGTGAAATTTTGAATGATCCTCAAGTTAACAGACAATTAGAAATTTTTGTTTTTCTTTTTCAATAAATCAATTACAAAAACTAAAAATATGCACTTGTAGAAAACTTAAAAAACTACAGGTGCAATTTTTTCAAATATTTTTTGCTTTATAATTTATTGTTTAAAAAAAATTTTTTAAATTATTAGACGTCGGCTAACTTCAGTATCATAAATTTTGATAAAATTTTCCCAAAAACTAAATTTTTTAAATAAATTATTAGTTAAAAATTAATTATTAAAAATACGAGAAACGAATTAAATGAATCATTCACGTCATAAAATCTTAATATTTTCATAAATAAAATTTTAGTAATCGATTAATTTAAATACAATAATATTTTAATGGAAATATTAATTGAAATATTTCACTGAAATAAATGATATAAATTTTATATTTATAAATACCGTTATTTCAAATTTATAATAAAATAATTGTCGAATAAAATCTTATTGACAGTTTAATTTAATTTATTTATTTTGATATTTAAATAAATAATATTGATATAAAAAATTTCACATAAATATTCATCACAAATAATAACGTAATTTGATGGGTAAATAATAAATAACAAAATTATGATATTGAAAGTAATTGAAAATTTTAGTGTTTTTAATTACCGTTGATTGTCATAATTAAAATTTTAAAAAATTCTTCACATGCATTTTTAAAAATTTTTGCCTGTCAATATTTATTTGAAAATAAAATTTTTTAATGTCTGCTACTTTCAGTATCACATAAAATTTTTATAACTTGGTGAGTGCGTACGACACCTGTCGCAGTCAGCAATTATATAGACATCGTTAGAATTTATTGAATTAAAAATTAACGGTATTTAATTTTTAATAAATAAAATAAAAAATAAAACAATAATGACATTATAATATTATCTCGCAGTTTGATGTCGCATAAATTAAATCTGACAATTTAAATTTAAACTACTGTAGAAGGTAATGTTTTAAAAGTTATAATTAAAATGTAATGTGATATATTAGAAAATTATATTATGTGTTAATATCACTGAATATTAATTATGCAAATCAATTCTAATTAATCAATAAATTCGTTTTAAAAACAACAGTAAAATTTATTAAAATTATATAAATAATTTCAAACTATTGGACATACATAATTTAATAATTTGAATATTTATATTGATTATCGGTTGGCGATAATTGGTATTGGTATGGAAATAAATATGCCAAAATTCAATTGTAATTTGTGTGATTACATCCATGTTGATTGAATTTTAAGTTCAATGAACTTGGCTTATGTAAAGAAATCCACTTGACTAGCTGGTGATTGTAGAAATACAATAAAAAAAAATTGAAAAATTATACAAAGAACTAGCTTTGATGGGTTAAATAAATGAATCACTTATGGAAAAAATAAAGAACAAAAAAAATTCAATAAATAGATTTATTAAATAATTATTTAACGTGGCGTAGAAAAAAATTTTCGACAAAAGATAAAATATAATAAATAAAATGTCAATAGTTAATATAATAATCGAGTAATAAATAAGTTTAATTTAAAAAATTTAATTACTCTGTTTGATTTTATTGGACAAAGCCGTTATGTACCTAGTTGTTCATCGTCAATGATTGTAAAACGTTAAAGTTGGTTTCCGGTGTCCAAAGAAAAATACGATTGTAAAGAGAATCAGAGTAAGAGTTGAGTTTCCGTCTTTTATTTCTCACGATTTTAAACTTTTTGTTTTTTTTTCTTACCGCTATTTTACTTAACCGGAATTCTACACTTTCTTGCCTCGATACAAACGATAAAAGGATTTTCTATCGTGACTTTTTATATTTATATTAATATGTCTAATTAAAAAAAAAAATTACAAACATTTTATAATAACATAATAACTATAATTTAAAAAAAAAAAAATCAGGATTGTCATTGACCTAATTGCATGTTGATATGTAAAACATGTTCAGTGCACAAGCGTTACACTGCAGTTGGCTTATTAAATTCCAGCTTTTTTTTTTTAATGTTATAAATAAAATGACAAGTTGTAATGTAACATCCCATCGTAATATTAGAGTTTAGTTGTAGGTTGTTGTAGGTGATGTGATGTGATATGAAGTGAGTGGCCCCGATGTACACGAGCTACGGCTATGACGTGGCCGCCAGCACACGTTGCTCTCGAATGCTATCGTATCGTATCGGTGAATGTTCCTCTTGCTCTTGCTCTTGCTCTTTTACTATATACTATATACTATACTCAGGCATATAAATATAAATATAGTCTTGTATAGTGAAGAGAAAGGAACAGAGTGGAGTACCAGACCAGTACCAGCTACAGCTACAACCAAACCCAAGAGAAGTGAACACCAACAGCAGAATAGGCTGACCGAGGTAGCCGCGTCTGCTTTAGCTCTACTGGCTTCACTTTACTTAGCTTTGGTTGCTCGCTGGTATTGCTCATGTTACTATATTACTATATATTCAGTGGAAGCGCTGCGCGAACAGTCAACGACCTTGTGGCTCTTGTTGAGTTTACGTTCTCTTTTTTTTACAACCAACATTTCATATAATACGTACATACATACGTTACCACATATATTTAAACTAATTTCAATCGATCTCTTTTACTAGAAACTATAAAAAAAAAATAGCCGCAAAAAATTATGTAGTTGTTTATTGAGTCAGAAAAAATTTTTTTTTCATGATTACCCGAGACGTAAATTGAACGTTTTGAACGTACATTGAATGTTTTGGACGTTAAAAACTTAATTTGACCGAATTGGCACAAAAAAAAATTGTTGACTTTATGGTAAATTTAAGGCGACGATTTGTACACGGAAAAAAATAAACTTTAAAAATTAGTGTTTGAAATTATAACCCGGAATCCGGGTGTCAATATGGGGAATTTTAACATTCCAAATAGTAAATTTTATAATACGTTTCGTCAATTTTCTGAGTGTCAGTTACGATTTTTAAAGTTCAAATATTAATTTTTCTTGCAGAGACAATAAATTTTCATACTTATCATGTAATTATTAACGTTTTAATCATAAATGAAAAAATTACTATTTAGAATGATAGTATTTACTGATCACTTTATCATTATATTACTTGTCGTTCTCAATTTATATAGTTCATTTTTTTCCGTGTAATCATGTAACTAATTGTTAAATTAAATTCAACAAAAACTCAACAATTTTTTTTGTGCCGCTCGGAAATCGAAAACGTAACTAAAACCTATTTAGACTTAAAATAACGAAATATAAGCAAACAAAAAAATTTGTTCATCAATTTTTTACTCCTGGATTATCATCACGTTAATTTCCTAAAATTTTTCAGTACACCCTTCTGGCTCTTAAGGCAAATACCGTGAGCCAGAAAAGCGTATCAAAAAAATTCTTATTTTGAAGAAAAATTTTTTTCAGTTTCAGGCTTCTAGATTATTAGTCTGTTTTCTTAAAATAAAATTTTTTCTACAACTTGCTTATATTTTTAACACCATATATTTATATCTGCTTACATATTATTTCATGTCAAGATTATGAAAATTGTGATTACAAACATCGAAATAAATTAATTAATGTTGTTATTAAATTAAAATCATAACTTATGAAATTATCAATTTTTTATAAATCAAAATACAAATGAAAACATTCAATTCACGTGTAATATTTCGACCCGGGATAACGTTCGAGTTAAATTTGAAATAACTTACTAATAAAAAAATAATTTAGTAAAATTTTATTTATTACCTAAAGATAAAGTGGTTGCACCTGGAACTTGAGAGATGAAACGATAATTAAGTTCCCAGGATGAAAACCATTTTCCAGCGATGCAAGAGACGCGACTGGTAGCTCACGGTGATGTAGTATAGGAATAAGGCTGAGGAATAGGAAAAAACGATGCCAAGAGGCTTGGGTTTTTTTCATTTTTATTTAGATTTTAAAACAAACTTTGGATGTTTGATAAGTACACATTAGAAACGAAAATTATTTGTTAAATAAAATAGTCAATGCCGTGGTCAGCTGCGGCTGTTTTTTTTTCTTTTATGTTACCATCCACTTAACTATTCTCTGCTCCCTAAATTCTTGTGGACGATATAATTAGAAGCTTCCTCGGTTTAGGGATTATAAAATTTAAAAAATTCACGGCAGGTGCACGGTCTATTATCTTGTGAAAAAACATTTCTGTTCCTTTACAATAATTCAAAGTAAAGGCCAACACATTTCAAATAAAAATCTATTGAGGGTTTTATTTTATTTAGTTTTTTTTTTTTTCTTAAAATTTGAAAGTTTAAATATGAAAAGATGAGAATAAATATGTAAATGTTAATAGTAAATAGTAAATACGTAAAAAATGAAATATTATACATAACAGTATGATGCAAGTTAAGGGTCAGAGAAATTGTTGAAAGGTTAAGAGAGTTATTTACAAGTGTACAGACATATGCAAGGTGGGATTTGTTTGGTAAATAGTCGCTGCCACTTTGAATAGCTTTTGCGGTAACGCTATACAGTGTACATTATTATATAGCAGTTTTGTATATGTATATGTATATTATATACAGTAAAATGGCTGAGGAAAACATATACATAAATAAAAAGTGTCTGAGTAGCGGCTGCGAACTCGAGAATCGACATTTTGGCTACTGGTAAATTTCGCTAGTATTTATTTGTATTTTCTTCTTTTACTTCTTCTTCTTCCTATTTTATTTACATCCTTTAAAGTCGGTGAATTATATTTGACTTTTATCTTTTCAATTTCCCGCTGTCAATTTAATGCGACTTTTGCCGGAAATGATTAAAAACTTTGAAATTTACATCCCATGTAAATTTTTTTTTTTTTTTTTTTTTTTTTACCAATTTACATTTTTTATTAATTAAATGGTTAGTTAATGAATTTTTATATAAATCTTTACACAGAAATTTTTGTGTTAATTCAACACATTGCGTTTGTATTGATTTTTAACTTAAACTATGTTAAATAATTCAACACAAAATCTGTTATTTTGACAGAAAATTTGTGTAAATTAATAGACTTTTCGTGTTGAAATTAACTAATTAAATATAAGCACATGACCTAACTACCTCAAGTATACTGATCTAACCTTAGTACAACTTATATCAATTTAGCAAACAGTTAGTTCGATTTTCAGTGATTTTTCTAAAAAACGGAGCTATGAATTATCCTCCCGTAAAATTAGAATAAAAAAATCATTGAACCTGATCATATAAATATTCAAGTTATCTATAATTATATTTAATTGTAGATAAATTATAATCCAAGTTTCCTTGCAAACAATGCTGCTACAATGCTTTGCTTGGTTGTAGTAATGAAGAAATGCGCGGGAATGTGAAGCTAAACAGAAAAATTTTGTGTTAATTTTCGAATAACACAAGAAATGTGTTACATTACAAATTTTCTAATCATTTAACATAAAAAATCTGTTAAAGTAAAATAACACGCAGTTTGTTTTTAATTATCAGATTTCTGTGTTGAAAATTAACATAAAAAATTTAACAAAATAATTTTTTAACTCAAATACACAAAATTTGTAACTGTGTGTATATAATAAATCATTAATATACATTAATGATAATGTTAAAAATGATTTAGTAAAGTAAGTGATTAGAGTAATGTGTTAATGGAACTGCAAGTAATATTCTCAGTTAAATCAACAGCAGAAAATTTGCTGATGCACAAGAATGTTAAGCCGTCAACTATGATGTAGTGAATTACCGAGTCATGACCCAATTATCGTGCGTTATTATACTAATACATATATATGTATACGAATAAAACAGCTGGCGTTATAAAATATAGGGTGTGTATGTCCACTTGCATTCAAAAGTATATGTTACACGTACATGGGCAAATTAATTACCTAGTCTATGTAATTATAATCTTTGGCATTATTATTTAAATATACATATACATATATGTTATAGTTATTACTGCAATAATACGGGTATTAATTATTTTATGTAGAAAAATATAACTAGATATCGATTTCAATACTATTTTATTTCCATCTCTTTATATTTTTATATTTATCTTGATTACGTTCAGTACAACAAACTTCCCACAGCATATTATTCAAATATGAAGGTCTCTAACACATTATTAATATACATTCTCTTATTATTATATTTTTATTGACCTATACTGAGTATGCATATATTACTCTCACTGGCATTGAAATAATTATAATCTCAATTACAATACGGTCTCACGAGGTTCAATGAATTTTTTATTTATTCAATTCAATAATTAAAAGCGGTTACCCACCCGCACAGTTGGAAATTTTGTATTCTTGTGTATAAAAATTCAATGGTTAAATATTTTGTGTCAATTATTGACACCATTAAGTGTAATCTTAACTAAAGTTTAATGTGTTATCTGATCTCAACAAGTTTTAAACCTGTATCATTGTTTGACACAAGTATAATGTGTTGAATTAACACAAAAAATTGAGTGGACCGTTTTGGACATGTGCTTTGTGTTAAATTTAACACAAATTTTTTAACTGTGCGAGTCGAAATTTAAATCGTAGATTGAACGTACTAGATTTTGAAAAAGTAAATTCAACCTTCGAAGATGTAAGTAGCCGTAAAAACGTATTTTAGACGTAGTTGACGTACGAAAACGTAAATAAGATTTGTGTAATCGTGGACAAAACCTTTCAAAACTTGCAATAAAAAAATTACACTGCATCGGAAACAGTTAATTGCCAAAAAATATATCTAGCAGCCAGAAGACGAGAAACGAAAATTTTCAGCAGCTTTTGAAAAATATTTTGGGTCTTGCAGGAGATAACTCTAGACTCATTTCTCGTTTTCTGGCTGCTAGATATATTTTTTTTGGCAATTAAATGTTTCTGATGCAGTGTAATTTTTCTATTGCAAGTTTTGAAAGGTTTTGTCTATGATTACACAAATTTTATTTACGTTTTCGTACGTCAACTACGTCTAAAATACGTTTTTACGGCTACTTACATCTTCAAAGGTTGAATTTACGTTTTCAACATCTAGTACGTTCAATCTACAATTTAAATTTCGATTTGGACAAACATAAATATATTAAAATATAAATTTATTTGACGTTTATAAGTTTGGACTTGAGTGTGACAGTGACATGTAGGAAGTATTATAAATAAATATATGTGTGTTATAAATTTATTGTAGGTGTTTTTGACCTTTACGGATAATGATTCTTAAAAAGAGATTAGGGTTACATCTTAGGATATATATTATTATAAATGACGAGTAAAGAATGAAAAATCAAACGCTGAGGGATGTTAATGCGTGACGCATTGTCTGGCTTTACAACAGGTTCTTTTTTTTTTTTTTTTTTATATTTATTTCGAAATGAAACAGGTTATCGTGGTTTATATTCTCATGCACGTGTGCGTGATATTCTCGCCTTATTTTTTTTTCTCTCTAATCTTTTTGATTTACGTTTTGGAAAGAGGCACGCCACTGCTGATGATGACGCCCCTTGAAAAAATTTTCTTAGACTAGTGGAGAACTAGTGTAGAGGTAAAAAGTATATATATGAGTTGAGGTAGTGTAAGATAGGATATAAAGTGGTGATGCCGTAAGAGAGAAGAACATTTTCTTTACTAAATATATGTAGAGAGGATCATAATAGCTTGGAGGTATATCTATAGGGCGGAACGTAGTACTCGATTAATCTCTCGATTCAGAACTAATATAATGAAGCTCGTTTCCCGTTAAAGCGTATTTTTTATCTCGATGAAATTAATTTTTTAATACTTTTTCTTGGGTGGCTCATTTCTTATTTTTTCATTTTTTATAAAATATTATTTAGCGGCAATCTTGGATATTATGTTGAAAATAAAATCATAACTAAGTGAAGTTCCTGATATTATATGTCTACAGTCTATATGTATACAAGAAAGCAGAGATGCAACCAAGAATTTTAACGTTCGATGTGAAATTGAATATCCATCAATTTTTCAATAAAAACCGTATATGCTTCGGGGTTCTTGCGTCGCAATAAATTTACTTTGATGCCTGTGGGAAAATTGGTAAAGGCTGAATAATACTGACACATCGTGTCAACTGATAGAAAGAATAGAAGATGAAAAAAAAAAAACAAAAATATGTAGGACGAAATCACTAAAAATAGTGACACACGCAACGTTGTAGTTTTTTTTTAACAAAAAAAATATTTAATATGACTTTTATTCACGCCCCCGATAATTTACAATGCAAATTAAAAATTTATTCTACCTTGAAGTATATATAGATATATGTCTACGTAATTATTAAATCCATATTTTCCATACTGCGGCTCATAATATCTATCTCGTTTATGTATACACATTGGGAGGGAATTTTAAAAGAGTCAAAGAGTGCCAATCAACGTTAGTATCAGGTAGACGCAAAATTTTTTGAGTGTCGCCTCTCTATGCTAACCGAGAACGACAAGTTTTCAATGACGAGCGATGTAAAAAATTCACGGGCTCTTATCTTTACTTCTTTTTATTTTTATTTATTTTTTACCTCAATTTTTTTCTTTTTTTAATACTTTTTTTCGGCTTTTTGACTCGACCCTTTTGCTACGCGGTACTCTATACACCAGTGGGTATTGGAGCTGACTTTTACGCGCTCGTTACAGTAGCATGCTAAGAGTACTTGCTGCTTCTCGAGCAGCCAACATATAAACGAGCTCGCACTCTACATTTCCCGTAGGGACGTCGTGTAGTCAATGGCTGAAGATATATATATATATATATATACATACCAAATAACTACTTATGGTTTCGATGGTAACGACGAGTTTACCAAATACTACTCACTTTAAAATGTATATTTGATATTTATATATATTTTTATATTAGATATCATTTTTATTACAATTTCGTACTGAAGGAAATTAAAACTTTTCTGATAGCGAATTTCTCATTTATTATCATTATTAAATAATTATTTATAATTGATTTTATTACGAGTTTATAAAGTATAAGATTTTCTAGTTACTTTTTTTCTTTCTTTCACGTAATTCCCGTATTCTTGTGTAGCAGGTTTTTCATATCGATACATCATGCGCGACATAAAATCAATATTGTGATTCAGTTATAAGTCTTCGTGTTAAAATGAAAAATATATGTTTTGGTTATAACGTACAATTTGTTTTATTTTTTTTTCTTTTGCTTATTTCAGAGCAATAAACTCTCAGCACACTTTTTATTTCCATAGATTAAATTTTTTACTCTAAAGACAAAAAATATACAAGTATGTTTTTCCATTTCCGGTATATTTTAAAAAATAATTGCGACTTTAGCTCTTGTGCCGATAAGTTATATTTATTTTCGGGTATTATATGACTTTTATAAAAAATGAAAATAAGATTTGAAGAAGCGAATAAAAAATTTAATTTTTTATTAAAATTCAAATGACGGTATTTTATTTATTTATTTTTTTTTGTATAGATTTTTCTCTTGAAATAAAATAGAATAGGCATAAAAATATATTTAAGTATTTGCTGACTTGACGTCGCGTGAATTCAAGTTATCGAGAGTACTTATTTGCCATTTTCTTTTTTTTTTTTTTTATTATTTTTACCCTTTTATATTCACCAACTTGTTCTCTTTCTGTTCCTCTTATTATGATAAAGACGTCGATTCTCGAGTAGAAGTAAAGTGTGTAAGTACACACGCAGACAGGCACTATATTTTTATTGAGTGGATATATGTTTCATAAAACCCCCGTTATATTTATGTTAACGTGTTGTTTGTAACCTTCAAGTGTTTATACAAATAGTGTCGTGTTTATTTATATTAAATGACATCCGCTTTATTGTCGTATACAAAAAAAATATATATATGTATATATCTATATGCATAAGTATATGGTATCAATATTATCTACAATACAAACAAATTTAATTTTACGTTCTCCAAACAATTAATCCACTTGATTATTGTTTTTTACACCAATTCTCGGTATAAAATGTTTGACAATTAAACAATTTTTCGCTTGTGAAAATATTTATTTAATTTTTTTTTCTTTTATTAAAAAATTTTTAAAACATCCCGTTCTCTTAAGAAAAATGATTTAACCCATGCTAAGTGTATATTTATATATTAGTCGATTCAAATTATTTTAAATCATTTCAAATTTTTTCGAATCATTGCAAATAATTTTTTAAAATCAGGTTTATCTTTGTTTTGCGCTTAGGCCAGCAAAAATAGAATTTAAATTCACAAAATTCGCAGGAAAGTGGACAATAGGATGTCAATCAAAATACTAATTGTTAATTAATTGCGACGTTTCGGTCATATATTTGATCTTCATCAGGCATCTAAATTTTTTTATAATTACAAATTAGTATTTTGATTGACATCCTATTGTCCACTTTCCTGCGAATTTTGTGAATATATATAAAGAATGGACACAATGACAGATTATAGAATTTAAATTTGCACTAAATTTCCGATCCAATTTTTTTTTTATAAAGTTTAGGATCACTTACTGAGTATAAAATCACAAAATGCTGACAGATTCCGGTGGAGCTTCAAGAGCCATCTTGAAAAAACGTTTTTGGCCAATATCTCAGAAACTATGCACTTTAGGACAAAAGTCCAATAGACCATAATTGTAGAGAATAAAATTTCGCATCTTTTGTTCCCTGTAAACTTTTTTTGTAAAACTTACCGTTTACGACTTACGGCTCAAAAAAGAAAGTCTGTTTTTACTGGCCTATTGCTCAGTGTATTTCAGTAGAAAGCTCATTAAACTGAAAAAAAGTACAAGTAAACAACAATATTATTATCATTATTATTACTATCTTTATAATTATTATTATATTTGTTTTTTCCACTAAAAAATTCCTAATTTAACAAAGTTGTCTCCAACGTAAAGTTATAACGAACCATAATAACGTACAAATCTTTTTTTGCGAAACAATATTATTACCATGATTTAATATTGTATTTTAAACATCATTAAAATTAAAAAAAAATATGTATATAACAAACGAGATTACGTTTTATAATTTTCTAGTTAAATAACAGTCAAGTTTATATACATAATTAATTAATTAAATAATTATTTATATTTATAATTATGTTTTGTCTGATGTATATAAATAATGCTATATGTTATAAAGCAGTTGTGTCATTATAAGTATCTTTGGTCTAGCATCCAATGTAGTTGGCAATTACCAGGGCACGTATATCCGATTCATGGTGGTGGTAATTCCTCTTTCCCTCGGCACTAATAAAGTCTTGCCGATGGCTGCCTTGAATTTCCATCCCTCTGCCATCCATTTCTCTTCCTCATCTTCTCCCTCTCTCTTTCAATATATATGTGTATATATATATACAAACCAGCAACTACCTAGCTCTTACTCTCTTTATACGACATTCCTATTCTCGTCTCCCTGACTAGATTCACCTCTGCTCCTATCATCCCCCTTGTCCCTCAAATTCCCATCCATCGTTCTCATAGATCTGCTTTGTAGGCGTGGCGAAAGGGTAAGAGGGATTGCAGTGCTCGTAATTACCCTGGCGCTAGTGCACTCTAGAGGCCACCGTATTGCATTCAAGTAGTAGTTTAAATATCATGGTCATCATTCTCATTATTGACTTATTCCCATATTTTTTTAACTTTTTTCGACCAATGACTTACCAAACAAATATTTTCTCAACTACTCAATTGTGTACAAAACCATACAATGAACCTTACAAAATCATTCATTTTAATAGACTCGAGAAAAAAAAAAAA
This sequence comes from Microplitis deprimator, assembly GCA_964016945.1. Taxonomy (NCBI): domain Eukaryota; kingdom Metazoa; phylum Arthropoda; class Insecta; order Hymenoptera; family Braconidae; genus Microplitis; species Microplitis deprimator. The sequence continues at coordinate 6,436,771 of OZ024710.1, read as the reverse complement.
GGATTCTAGTAAAATTGTAATTTTTTTCCGTTGAAAAGCCACACCTTTCACAGGTATTTATAAGAAATAACTTGTCCAACTATTTTTATAACCACTAATTTAGCTTAGTCAGTATGAAATTAGTTCGTGCAGGTGCACAGACATTTTTTCTTACTATTTATTTAATTTTTATTTTCTAAAGTATTTTTTTAAACTTAAATCGTATCACGTCTACAGTCTCGAGACCATACTAGAAAGAGTCTTGGCCGTGTGGCCTCGGCTCATTCCGGTTGTTCGTTTCTCTTCTATCGGATGAGGCCTCTCTGGATCTTATTCTCTCTCATATATGTATGTATATATATATATATACTCTTAGCCAAGCTAAGCACAATTGTTGTATATATATACCTTTTTACTGTTCTCTCTCAGTACAGATGTGTATAGTACCAGTGGATGCGGTTGTTTCGCTCGAAAAAACCTCAACTGAGGTCGAATGTTAGCACTAGTATCTTTTCGAAGCAAGGAATGGAATCACTATTTGGATCTTGCTCATTTCGTCTTTTTCTTTAGCTTATAATCTTTATCGTCTTATTCATTCTCTTCTTCCTCGTCTTCATTGTCCCATCGCCCGAGTTGAGAAAAACCTGGTAAGGGAAGGGTACGGTTTCCGGCGATCGTTGTGGTTAACGAGCCGTTCAACTACTGCCATCGCCTATATTTCTCAGCTTAAATGAGTAGAGACGATTCCAATAAGAAAAGTGTCTAGTGAAAACCTCTTACTTCTGCATTGCCATGTCTGTAGTTAAATATAAATATAATAAAATTCAATCGTTCAATAAATCATTTATTGTAAGATATGACGTGTGATTTAATGTTCTTATGACACCGATGTTTCAGTTATCTAATCTTTTATTTTATTTTTTAACGCTGGATGACGATGACATTCTTTTCAACGATCATCAATCATTCCTCTTACCTTGCCTTCTCTAAGACAATCGATTATACTTGTATATATATATATATATATATACGTATAGAAAAGGCGTGGCGTACTAGTATACCGATGATTGCTCGATCTTTAAATGATGCATTTGGTCTTTGTTTCTTATACAACAAGAGCCACCACGAACCATCTTTTAATATACCTCACCGGTACCTCTTCACTCACATCTTCACCGGCAATAATATATATAACTACATATATATATATATGTATATAAAACCGACAAAGAACCAACAGAAGAGAAGCGGTTACTTGCCGAACCGGTCAAACAGGTTCCTCTCGCGCCTATATGCTAGTATAACCAGGCGAAAGCCAACCTCTGTATTCGCTTCATACTATACATACAACTCCGTTACATTAGTCGCTTATATGTATATATATATATATCTTCGTCTTCTCTATAAAAGCATATTATCTTTTCTTTTCTTACTTTCTTATATATACTTATACTTATTTTTGTTTTTTCTGCGAGCAATGCATCGTTTCAACTCCATCCGCGATGGAAAATTCACTTCATGTCCTCGACTCTTTACTTATTTAACTCGTCATTTCATTTTACTTTTATTTATTCATCATTTCATAGTAACAATAATAACAGTTGTAGATAATTTTAAATTTTGTTATTCGTATAAATTTTAATCTAATTTAATAATTGATTATTTTTATATTTTTTTATTTAAATCCAAGTTTTAAATATGAATTAAAACCTACGGGGCTTTGTCTTTGCGGTCGAAAGATCATCAAGCTGAGCCAAGTATAACGGAAAAAGAATATAAAGCCGTTAGGTATATATATACACAAACACAAGTACATATATATATATATATATATATATATATATATATATATATATATATATATATATATATGTATGTAGATATGTATTATACGTTAAAAAAGTGTTGTATTCACGCAATGAATTTAGTACATGTCTCACATGTACAATTTATACGTATGCATGTAATAGAATACGAGTATATGCTTACATGTTATATATTTTATGATGAAAGTAAATCTCTGCCAGGCTATCATTTTTTTTTCTATGGCTTTAAAACTACCCTCTGCTTTTTTTTTTTCTTTCACTCAATCTTTTTCGTCTTCTTCTAGTTGGTGTAGAATACGCGAAACTTATATTCCCGCTTTTTTTCCCGCCCACAAGTCCAACGAAAGTTTGACCTACGGATATACTTCGGATGAGAATATAGAAAAGAGTAAGAGAAGTTAAAAGTTAGTTGGTTTATGAAAAGCGCTATGAACGTTTGCCAAAATTTTCCTCCATAAATGTCGAAAATCATCATGATTTTATGTCAAAAACTTTTCGATTGAGTAAACATTGTAAAATATTAAATGTATGTCATAAGTTACAATACATGATTATACACATATATATGTTAACTCTACACTCCAATTATATAAATAATAGCGATAATTTATCATAAGCATACTGACACAATTCTTTATTGTAATAAAATATAATTAAGCAATGAATAATTATTAAAAAAAAAAAAAGTAATATTTTTGCTATTACGATAATAACTAATTGTTTGGCATCGCAAAATTTATGATGCTGGCTCGAGCCCATCTACTTTGGAAAGCACCCGAAGATCAGACGTACATCGTCCAAGAAAATGCCGCCGCCATCATCATAAAGGTCGTACCTCGACGTCTTCTCGACGATCTGGAGCATTGTCGTGGCCTGAATAACAACGCGTTTCCGAAAAAAAAATAAAAAATAAAAATTGCAAGCTTTAACCATCTTCCTTCTTCTTCTTAACCTCCATCCCCTCTTTTTGTTACTTTTGTTATCATCGTTCCATTCCAACTGCACACAGTTTCCTCTGGCAACATATCCACCTTTTATATCCATATATATATATATATATGTTACCGGCAGTTCCTGACTTTTACTCAATTCGTATTCCTCGTATGCAGTTTCACCATGATTTCAATCTGACAAATTCTTGGGCTGAGATTGTTCCACTATAAAATTGTAGATCACGCTCGTTAAGCCAGCAATAACTGCTAGAATAATGCATTATTTATTTTTTTTACCTCCATAAAAAATAAAATTGACATTGTATACATTTACACATATGCCGCAATATCAATATATATAGACTTGACAAGTTATCTTTGATATGTACATACATATATACAATAAATCCGGTCATTATATGATCGTTTAAGTGCACGTAAGCAACTCACTTCGAAGTATAAATTTCATATTTAGTCTCATATCAGTAGTTTGCATTAGTCAAATATATTTATTTAACCAAAAAAAAAGTAAATAAATAAATATGCATGTGCGGAATATGTAAATGTTGGGGTCATTAATTTTTATAAAAAAAAAAGGAGTTCTAGATATTAGCTTTAAGGTATGCCAAATCGCAGAGGTTTTATGTTTCACGTTTTGCATTTATGGATATTATGGAACTCTATATGTATAGTACTTATAGGTGAAAATAAAATTTCCGTAATTTACAATTCAACTGCAACTTTTTTTTCGTATCAAATCGAATGATTAATTACTATTTAATATTTATCTAACGCTAGAATCATAAAATATAATTAATGAAATTCTTATGAAAAAAGATGAGTGTGAATGTAGCAGACATCAGATAAATTTAAAATTATTAGTAAATAGGGTAAATCATTAATAAAATAAAATTTTGAAAAAATGGGCATTTAAAAAATTTGAAAATTAATAAGTGCATTTTTTATAAATATTATTTTTTTAATTATTTACTCTATTGATTTCTAATTTTAAATTTGTCCGATATCTGCTATATTCACACTCATTGACAAAAGTTAAATTATTTAACACACGGAGAAATTATGATCATTTGAAATACTATACCGAGTCAAAAAAATGAACTTGATTTTGGTGTAATTTTGAAAATTGAAAATAAAGTAAGTCTAGCAAGACAAGAGCAAGTCAAGTTTAAGTTATTTTTTTTCAGTAAATGAAAAACATATTTTGAGATATAAAAACACATTTTTGTTTTGACTAAGTTGTCTTACTTAGTATCGATTTACGCCAACTAAGTCAAATTAAAGTCACGTTGTCTTGCATTTGACTTAGTTGACATAAATTTTTAAATTCAAAAAGTCATATTGAAGTTGAAAAAAGTAAGTGTAGCCAAAATTAAGTTAATTAAGTCTAAAAAGTTATTCTTTAGACCCGGGATGGTGTCATAGTAAAGCCGGGCCATGTTCACAATCTTCCGGAAAGTGAAATAAACGCGTGCGAAAATTACTATGCCCATAGTAAAATCGACAACGATCATATCACAAAGTACTGTAACCATTGGAAATTTTACTGTGGCCATAGTAATTTTCGCACGCGTTTATTTCACTTTCCGGAAGGTTGTGAACATGGCCCGGCTTTACTATGACACCATAGCATTTCAAACAAGAATAATTTCTCAGTGCACATGAAAAAAAATATTAAAAATTCATAGAAGTAAGTACAAGTGGAATTTGTTATCAATCATTAGTACTGTTATACATGTAGTGCAAAGTATTTTACTAATTTTAGTCGACCCATAATTACTACTATTATTTTACTTAAAATTTAATTGAATATTTTTTTTTAATACAAATTCATAACTTATTTAACGAAAGCTAATTAATTATTGATGTACAAAAATCAAATATACTACGGTATCAAATTAACTTTCATACAATTTAAAATTTTTGTACAAATGTTTATCATTTCTTTGTAATTTTAAGTAAAGAATATTCAACAAACTATTAAAATTTAAAGCATCATTTTTTCTGTGTCTATATAAATAACAAATTCAACGTTTATAAGTTTGCTCCCGTTTTCTTTCAGTTAAAACATTCAAATGTCAATTATATTGTCTTTAACATTATAAAATGTTTATTTTTACTTGAAAATTTTATTGTGAAAATATTGTTTTATTAAATGTTTCCGTAGTAGTAGGAGTGAATAGTACAAAATATTAGCAAAATAACAGTAGTTCTTACAATATAACATTATATATTATAATATGTATTTTGTTTTCATGGTCATGTTGTTTCATAAAACTTAACTCGGCGTATAACGGTATACTAAACGTTACGACGAATATTATTAAAGTAGTAAATTCTGAGTAAAATAATAATAGTTTTACCCTATTTATAAATTCTTTTAAAAACTCATCAATGAATTTATAATTACATAATTAATTATTTACATTATTATTATTATTCATCATTTTTTCTCTATCTTCTTATCAGATTCTTATGAATAAATTAATTTTTTTTTTCATTGATGTTTAAAATTGTTCGATAAAAATAAAAAAAATACTTTTTTGATTTTTTTTGGGAATTTTCAAAGCTTCGGCGCACGGGCTTTGTTGAAGGCCCTAGTAAGTGCAGTCTGTTGAATTTAATTCAAATAAAAAATTTAATAGATTTTTTTTTAACGATAGTCACTTTATGGTAGCGTGGATTTTTTTTTTTTTTGTGTACTAGTGATATTTAACAATTAAATTTAAATTAAATTAAAAGAAAAAAAATAATAGAACTGGCATTTGAAAAGGTACCGCGAAAACAAGCGAAAAAAAAGAATATTATATAAGCTTTTTTTTATTTATATTATATATAAAGAGAGCATGCAATTTTGTGTGGTACAAAGAGCATGAGAAATATAATTACCGAAAAAGCTCAGCGTAAAATGTTATCAGAGATCGTAAAGAGAACAGTGCAAGAGTGGAAATGAAATGAAAGCGCAGTTAAAGATGAACGACTGAGATTTTGTTCTGTTCAAGAGCCTCTTTACCTTCTACTTCCCTTGTTTTAACTCTTTACTTTTTTTTTTATTATTATTATTTAGTTTTTTTTCGTTTTTACAGACACTAAATCCTTTAAAATTTATTTTTATACATTTACTCATACCCTTAAACTCATTACAGACATGATGTTAAACACCGCCATACTATTTTTTTATATTTTATATCCAAATGTAAAAAGATCACATCTTTTATATTCATACCATACAGAAAAAAAGGATTTTTTGACGTAAGAAATATTTTGCACTATGAATTGAAGACAACAATTTTCTTAGGACTAGAAAAAATTTTTTCTTACTCGAAGAAAATTTTTTCTTGCCCCAAGATAATTGTTGTTTTCAATTTTGTCGACTTTCTTTGATTTTTAATAACAAAAAAAAAAAAAAAAGAAATATTCCGGTCTATTGACTGTCGGATGCATTTTGGCGGAGACAGAGTAGAGCGCGTACTAGTCAACTGGTTGTGCGAAAGAAAGAAGTTTTTTTGCCATATCTCGCGCAATATTTGAGATAGGAAAGAAACTATAGTACCTTATTTGTGTATTTTTCCATTCTGAACATTTTTTTTCAAATAAATTTCTCTCTAAAATCAACGGTTCGGGAGTTATATCGATTTAAATATTAAAATTGTTAATAATAATCATTTGCATCACTATTGAACAAAATGGACCTGATTTTCATGATTTTCGGCCCAAAATATCAGCTGAGGGACTAATTTATAATGCCTAAAATTTTCTTGAATCGAGTAAAAATTTTTGCTACAAAAAATTCTTTTTTTCTGTGCACATATAATTATTATTTTGTTTTTATAGTTAATGTCATTATTTAAAAATTTCTGTTACTATTCACTATCGTCAAAAATTTACTATACAAATTTAAATATTTTTTTTTACATTACACGACCAATTTAAAAAATAATTAGTTTATTCTAATTAGCGGTACAAAAATGAATAAAAAGAAAGAAAATTATTTCTCAGAATTATTATTGATGTATTTTATATCTAGACATTTAAAATACATCAAAGCAATAAAATTACGATGTATGAAAGAAAAAAATATTAAGGCTAATTGAAATGTGACGTTATAAATTTGTTTGCATGAAAAAAATTCTATTAAATATTTTATTAATTTGTCGCATTAGTTGACATATAAATTTAAATTGACCTGTCACAAGTTCTAAATTACCATAAATTAAATTCTAGAATTATATTGAGTTAATCACCGACAACTAACTTTTAAATTTGATAGCCAGGCGTAGAGGCCTTTTGACCTTAATTTGTTTATAAATTTATCGTCGATATTTATGATAAAAATCCTTACTAACGCGTTAAAATTTTACCTCACGACTTTGAAATATTTTTTGTCATCATTTCGCATCACTGCCAGTCGTAGTCGATTTAACGTGTTTGTAAGTACAGTATAAACCTCACAAGATCTTTACTACTCCATTATTTATATATATATATATATATATATATATATATATATATATATATATATATATTAATACTAAAGCAAATCGGTTCTAGAAACGGTCTAGCTATACGACTCTTTTATATTTAGTTGCCTTCTTGACAAGGATTTACGAACTTTTCAACGGATACAAGCGCACAGAAACTGACTGTTACTGTCGATAAAATTCAGTCGTGGACGAAGCTTAACGTTAAGCAGCATATCTGTACTATCTAGAGCATGAAACGCGATTATGTTTGCTAGATCTCTGATCAACCGGAGATTCTAAACTTAAAACTCAAGTCACTGGACATTATATACACAGATAAAAGTTATCCGTTGTACTCTTTATGGTTAGAAAGGTGTTACACACCTTACAGATTATTCTTTGACCATTCATCTGAGAATAATCCTTTGTAAAGATTTTGTTTCTAGGCTAACATTATCATTAATCCGTAAAAGAGAACAAAGATCACCATCACAAATTATTTTTTTTACTTTTATTCATAATAATAACAACTAGTCATTTCATTTATTAGATTTACAAGATAGTTTTTTTGTAGACATTTTGACATAGGTAAATCTTACAACAAACAGAATTTTTTAGTGTGTGTCGCAATGTGAACAAGAGTCATGCTGTCAGTGCTGAGAGAATAAGTAGTCGCATGAAACGGTTCAGAAGTCTCCCTATGTATATATATACATATATAAAAATACATGTGTAGTATACGCGAGTAGTCTACGCTACGGTCTACGGTCTGTATGCTGCGTTATGCCCCTGGACACAAAAGAACGTGCAACAGGTCAGCGTGCAATGTTAAAAGGAAGGGGGAAAAGCGGCACAGCACTTCACCGACTTCTGGTTGACGGTAACACAGGGTCGGTGGGAGGCACTAGTCGTGAGAATATAAGTCTCAAGCATCATACATATTTTTTTTTTTTTTTTATTTTTACTTTTTGGTAACTTCAATCTTAAACTCTTTGAAAAAAAAAAAAATTATGTTAAATTTAACACAAGTCACATGTCCCAAACGGTCCACTCAATTTTTTATGTTAATTTAACACATTATATTTGTGTCAAACAATAATACAGGTTTAAAACTTGTTGAGATCAGATAACACATTCAACTTTAATTAAATGTAGACTTGATGGTGTCAAATAATTAACACAAAATATTTAACCATTGAATTTTTATACACAGGAACTCAAAATTTTCAACTGTGTTTGTCTATAATTTAATATTTTATTGTTTATTAATTTAATTTTACTTATTTATTAATAGATAATTTATTCGAAAGTCAATTTTTACAGTCGGTACTAAAGTATCATAATTTTGTTAATGCTTGAGTGCATCGAGTTTCCGGGAGTTGAGAAAATAAAAATTTATATAAGCTAAAAACATACTCTTGGCGCGATGAATTTTCTGGCATGTATATACCTCGTGTATACATCCGGTAATTCATTGATATTTTTTTTTTTTTTTAAGACGAAATCTGGCAAAATTTTATAGCATTATTATATTTTATTTATTATCATTATCATTATTATTATTACTATCTAAATAAAAATAGTACTGGGAAATTTTTTTACGGAATGTTTGTGAGAAAGTTTAACGTCAGAAATAAATTTTTATACTATTTTTAAACATTGTAATTTACTATAAAAAAAAAAAAAAAAAATTAACAAGTGTACTATATATCCAGTACGCCAATGAACTTTTTGTATATGGTGTAGAGTTGCTGGTAACATTGCTGCACACCTGACATCAGAGCGGGGGTGCAGCTACCGTGACGACACCAAGGTTATATATACGCCCAGTTCAACGCACTTCCGTCGTCATTGGATCTCATTTTACTTCTCCGCGGCATTTTACTGTCTGTTATTTAAACTTCTAAACAAAAAAAGAAAAAAAAAAGTCCATCCAATCATCGAAGAACCAGTTTTAGTTTCAGTTATTAAACTTTTCTATTTTCTTTTAATTTAATTTTTCTATACTAGATAAAGTATATAATTAAAAAATAAATGACCATTGATTGGATAGATTGAACCAGTGGTGTGTACTTTAAAATAAAATTACACTATAAAAACAAGTTGTTAATTGCATTAACGTCGTCCCAACGGAGGATGAGTGGAATGCTAATTTACCTGGGGATATCATTTTATATATCTTGTATATCTATACATACATACATCCATACATACATACTATATAGTATATAATATACATATATATGGAAAATGGATAATAGAAACCCGTGAAATGGGGCCGTAGGTGCACGACCCGTACACCTGTACCATGCACACGTTCAACTGCTGCTGATGTGAACGTCGAGAGCGCATCGAGACGTGCGGACTTTTGACCTCTCGGTGCTATCCTAGATTCCCTTCACTCTCCAGCTTTGTCCCACTATGTCCTATCTATGTATCATGCATCATCTATCCCTTCATCTCCCTCGTCATCAAGATAGTCAACCAGTCACGTCGATCGTCTACACATGACATCAATGCCGTTTACTAACCACGCGGTTATTTTCATATATATATATGAATGTATATACATATTATGAAAAGCGACGCATTTCCCAAGGATTATAGATGTGTGTCGAGAAGGCTAGTTAATATTTTTATAATAGGATATTATAACGGTTTTACTGAGGCTCGCAGGTACAATGTCTGGGTATGGGGATTATCTTTTACCTCTAGGTTATAAAACTATTACGTAAAGTCGAATAACCGAATAAGTTAAATTCTTTTGTATAAAAATACCTGTTTCTTTCTTTTTTAATTTAAAAAATTTAAAAAATTTTTATTATGTAATAAAGTAAGACTAGACTTGTTGGAGTATAAATAAAAAAAAATGTTGCTAAGATGAGGGAAGAGTAAAAAAAATGAGAGAGAGAGAGTCGGCCGAGCGTAGTAGATTTAACACCATTCACCGGCTTTCATTTGCTCCTTGCTTTTACGATTCATACACTCTCTTTGTTCCATGTAAATTGTTCACTGGGAAGTAGAGGGAACCAAGTACCTACCGGAACGAAGTGCTCTAGGCACTTGGTAGAAATCTCCAATTTCATCTTCTAACACTCGCAAATTCGTTGACTTTAATTTATATAGTTTTTTTTTTCCTCGTCATTGTTATTTATTTATTTCCCTTATTTTATCATTGTTGTTCTTTTTATACTGCGCACTGTGCGGTACGATTTTTTTTTCTCATTTTACATATAAATTTTTTTTTTTTTTTTTAGGGAAAAGATAAAATATGATGATATAAATTATACGGTTTTTATTAGAATAACTTGATGTTTTTTTTAATACAGTAATTTTTATTATCCGACATTAATAATTTATGTTAATTAACGTGACATAAATTTAATTGTATAAGCATACAATTATTTAATTTTTATTTATATATATTTTGGTTATAAAAATAAATAACAAGATAGATTTAAAACCACAATAGCAAATTCCCTTTCTGTATAAATAGATTAAGTGTCTGTTGTCTAGTACACTTGAGTGAACATATACGTAACACCTGGATCATCATGATGACGTACATTTTTCTAACTCTATTCTATATACGTATAATGCGCAGGTGAAATTTTCCAGTGCCGTAAACATTTGCCGGATGTTATGCCACATTCATAAAAATTATTTACGCTTTTAGGCATTCTTTAGTTTCATTTTTTTTTTTTTTACTTTCTCTTACTCACACTTCAATATTACTGATAAATAAAATTTAATCAGTAAAAAAATTAGTCATTGAATTGGTGATTTCAGTCACACTCGCGTTGATAATAGAAAAATTTGATAAGATAACATACAGCTTTATCTCACGTGAATTGTTCATGTGTATGATTTAAATTTAAATCTTAAAAACAATATTATTATATGGTTAACTTAGGGGAGGGGGGGGGGGCAAACGGGATACCCCCAAAATTTTATAAAAAAAATTTTATTTTTTAAATGTTTTTTTTATACATTCCAAAATCACTTTTGTATATATAATTGAGCATTATTTTAAATTTTTCTCGTTATACTTTTCCAAAAATCGAACGTTAGTCGAAAAATATTAATGACTTTTACTTTATAATAAAAACTATTAAAAAATTTTTTTTTTCTTCCTTTGTATCCAATAATCATATGAATATAATTTTTCTTCATGTAAATTACTTACAAAAAAATTTAATTTAATCAAATTCATTTAAAATCCAGAAGCTTTTTTTTTTAACCTTTTTTCGGGTACCCCATTTTGCTCGCAAAAATGAAAAAAAATTTTTTTTTAACGGTAACTAAAATTTTTTTCTATTTACTTCGAATATCATTAAAAAAAAAAAAAGATTTAGCGTATTTGAGTCCTCGGAAACTTGGTATTTCCTTAAGTATCCCGTTTTGCCCATCTCTTTCCTATTTACTATATTTCCTTATTATATTTACCGTTTAATATAAATGTAATTAATGGTAAATGTTAATAAAGTTAATTTTTAAGTATTTTATCATAATACAAGTTTATTAATGCATATAATTCGTGCACTAGTCGTTGAATGGTGAAATTAAAGTCTTGCTAATGAGGTTAATCAGCTTTATAAGTTATAAGATCCAACCGCTCGTCATCATTAAACTATATCTTTCCGTTAGTACCGCAGCTTGGTAGAAAATTTTCTGACTTTAAAAGATTAAATACTCCAATGATACAAAAATAATATATATACATATATATGAGTATTAAAATTAAAACTTTGAATTGCAGTCTGCACTCGCGAAAAATAAAAATAATAATAATAGTAATTACGTAAGTTGTGTTTTTTGGAAGGAGGGAAAAATTAATATATAATTTAAATTAAATTGACCGTGATGAGTGACTCAGTATCAATTTAAGACGACTTTGTTGTCATGCAAGAAGCTTATAATTGCATCGATTAATCATCACTTATTATATATTCTATATACATTATATGAGTACTCCAATAATAAAGTTTCCGTTATATTACTTTTCGAAAAGTTTTGTTACTGACAAAGATAAGCACGCAAGTTGTTCAATATATATCTAGGTCTACTGCACTTATATACTCTGATAACTTTTACACAACCATTGGCATGTTGATTTTACTATTATTATCGCGTGCACTGTTAACTCGTTCGAGTCTTTTCATTAATTATCAATGAGAGTATATACGTCGATAAAGCAAACCCAGACTACTCGCTAGACTAAAGCTATAATTTATTTTTAGAACTTGTTTAGTTATTTACAAGCCCTAAGTGTTTTAATTGTTTTAGAGTTATCTAGGGTCAATAGAGTAGGCTACAAATTTTTTTACCCATCGGTATTTATTTTTATGTAAATTTTTATTAATAAAATAATTGAATTTGAAAATTTAAACGAAAAGTTTCTAGCCGGGATTCGAACTCAGTTCGATCAGTTATGAACCAACTGCTCTATTATTATTTGGCCTTGCGGCATCTCGTCAATTTATTAACAAACACATGATATTATATATGATGTATTTTTTATTGTTTACTATAAATTTATTTAAATAATAATTATACCCGCCGTAGCCACGCGGGTTAAAGCACTAGAAGGCTTGAGCTGCAAGAGAAAAAGTCTAGTGTTCGTCCGAGACTCGGCGCCTGATTAAAACGGTTAATTAGATGTCCGAGTAGAAAATATATGATGAGGTAAAAGCCTAATAAAACCAGTGAGATAGAATATAATAATAATATTAAATAATAATTAGTAAAAAAAAATAAATAATTAAATGAACAAATATTTTTTTGTTGCAGGTATGTAAGATGAAGTTTACCAGAGTTTCAAAGTATATAAAAAAAAATGATCAAAGAAACATCAAACGAATATTAGTGCAGATGTCGTTGAAATACTGCAAGTAGCTTAATTTTTTTTGTTTTTATCAATATTATTTTTTTGTTTTTGTTTTTCGTTCCTTTCCTTTTACGATTTAGCTTTTTTCTCATGAGACGAATAAGATCCCAATAAGTTATAGTATAGGGTTCGTACAACTTTGAGAAAAGAGACTTTAAGACATAGCGAGAGACGAATGCTCGCGAAAAGTCTTGAAACAATCCTCTCGAAAGTTTAAATGCTTCTTATCATTCTCTTTAGTTTTTAAACTTTTATTTCGATGAATTTTATACCGAGACCCATTTTAGAAACATAATAAATTTAACATCGCAACCGTTACTTTTTCTTTTAATACCAAAGTATCTAATAGATAAACAATAAAAAAATCATATTTTTTATCTATTTAAAATTAGTAAGTAAATAAGAAAATTTTCTTATTGTTCAGATTATTATTTGTGCAATAAAATATCGTTATGGTAAATTTTATATCTTATTTACTGTTTCATTTTATACTTTTCTGATTTTTTGATACTTTAATCTCTGGATATTTCAAAATAGAGAGTGTACTTTACTGCTAAGTACTTTGAATAGAGTACAGTACACCTTATACTCTATGTATATACATTGTATACAAAAAGCCACTACACTAAGAGAGCTATTGCAACAAGATGCTTTTTTACAAAGGAATTAGGACGACGTGAAATACGATAAAGTCGCTCTATTTTTATTAAGGTATTTAGGATTATAACCTTATCCAACATATTAAATTAAATTTTTTAAAATTGAATAAAAAAAACCTTTATAATTTGAAGATTCAGTATAATTAAAATTTATGCAAAATTTTAAGTACAAAGAACTTTTATTAAATTAATTAATCAGAGTAATTTTGTTTCAAGCTTTATAACCAAAGAATTAAAAACTTTAAGAAATAAAATCGTATATTTCAGTATAATTTTTGAGGATTAATTTTTTAATAAATTTTTACGATTGTCATAAATATTTTTGAAAAAGTTATATTTAATTATTATTATCTCTAATTAGTTCTTGTAAAAAAATTATTTAAAAAATTTGAACTCATGCAGGATAAAGAGATTAATTTTTTTTTCTTTTCTAAAATTTGTTTAGCTAAAAATTGTTGATTAAATTTTATCGATAATATGCATAAATAATAGTGATATATATATTTGAAGTTAAACAATAAATTCAAAATTTTGAAATATCCAATATATGAATTTCCCAACGGACACCACAATTTTCATCAATTGCATCAAGTAAATTCTATTATAGCATGTATACCCAAATAAAATTTCGTTTCCCCGGTGACACAGTTGATTATTTTGCTAGTGTCAAAAGGGCCAATTTACGAGAACCAATAAAATAATCGAGGTCAAACCAAGTTATGATGAATATTGCGGTTGTTTTCACACCAGCAAAATTACCCGAATTCATGTCACGCCTAAATATATAACATTTTTCAAAATGTAATTAAAAAAATATTTTATTTGCATCACATATTTCTCTTGAATCAAAATAACTATTACCAATTCTCGGTTCATATATATTCAGCTGTCGTATATATCTACATACTGTCAATATTCAACTCATATTGACATTTTGTTATCACACTCAATACAGTATTGAGAATAAATATTAAGAATTAACAACAATCACACGTATCATTTAACACGAATTTCAAAATTTGCATTACTTATTAAAATAATCAAAATTTAAATGGCAAATATGGTTCACCTCCTATCCGCTAATGCAATAAATATATACTATGCAAGCACTAATATCAAAATATTACATTTTCATGAATTTATAATATGGTCAAATATTCACATGCGTACGCAATATAATAATTTATTAATATACTCATTATCGCCTACACTTTATTCAACCGCGTTCAATAATTAGTTTTGGTTATTGGCAATTTACTTTAAATATATACATATATTGATTATTATATATTATGTATTTGTGATTTGATGTAATATATAACATTAATTCTCTCTTATGAATGAGAAATACTATTTTGATGTACATTTTGCAGCAAATAAATTAAATTGGTGAATTGGGAATTGAGAGTTGAGTGGTGAGAAGATATCAGAGTTATAGTTGGTTGCAAGAGAACAATTTCTAGTGCATCAATAAAATAGTAGCAGATGTACTAGTAGTAGTGGGAGTAGTAGTTCAGTGAACATTTGATTAAATCAAATTGTCGTTAGTATTGGCATTGTCCTTTGGTTTAATTTCGTCAGTATATACATATATACATTTACAATATATTTAGTATTAGTAATCAAAACACGTATTGACTTGAATAATTTAAATTAAATATTGATTTAGTCATTAAATCTATACATAGCCAACGCGACAAAAACTTTTTTTGGTTACAAAAAAAAGTGCAATAATTTTAGACTTAATTTAGCCTATGAGTAATCAATCAATGACACATGTCAATTTCACAAAGTTTTATCGAATACAAAGGAGACAAACATGAGTTTCGTAGTATAGTTTGCTGTGACTATGACGTATATCAGCAAAACGAATGAGCCGTTTCAGCGCAACGAGCAGTAGCGGCTATGGCACACGAAAAACTTTACCGGTCACTATCAATCATTTCCAAGTCCCTATTTCATATAATATGCTATTGTATTGTTATTATTATTTTGCGTAACACACCCGTTTTACCTTTTCAACAACACCCCAGTCATACATACCCCGAGGTTTAGGATAATCGCCCATGAAATTCATGTCTTTGGGGTTAATAAATCGTATATATTATATATATATATTATTATTATTATTCTGCATATATGACTGTGACATTGGTATTGTATAATAGAAAAAAAAAAAAAGACAGAGAGAGTGTAAATTGGAAATTTTTCAATACAATAATACATATATATTCAAAGGTTATGAGGCTATGACGAATTCCCGCATGTACAGATATAAATTTGATATTAAAAATAGCATTCCGCAGGATACGGATGATAATATCGTGGAGATTGGATTGTACGTGTGCAGTCATGTTAAAGAATCTTCATGTTCTTCTATATATCTCATATCATATAACATTGCGCTCCATTTAATTTACGTCATTCATCCGGATTGCCAATAACTGAGTACAAACATTTAACAAACTCTCATTATGAGCAAGGGATATTACGCCGGCAGACCATATCAAAGTACGGCTCATTAGTTTTATTTCGATCTTTATTAAATTTATTCAATAAATTTTTATTTTTATTAGTCAATGCGAACTTTGAAACAAATATTTGAAAAAAAGCAATGAATCATCAATATATTTAAAGAAAAAAACTGTTTTTTTTTTTTTTATTTATTTTGATGTCGTTATTCGTTAAAATCAGGTAAATTGTATACGAAATTAAATCCCCATGGCTGATGACACAGCTTTTAGTATACACAACATAGAGTGTATCGAATTTACAAAGTGATGTCAGTGATGTCGCGCAAAATACAAGGTTTGCAACTAAATGCCACACGCTGGGTTGTCTAGTGTATATATGTATCTATCTATGTTCATAGTGTAAACTCGGACGCCACGACCACGCCGTCACAATCACGGTGTGTAGCTTATTTATCAGCGACACGATCCTCTGCTCTAACGCCGGTAGTATATAGTTGTGACTTGAACGTGCCACCAAGTATGTTGTATGTAGATTAATCAAGGGGTGGCCAGTGATGTGTATATGCGTACACCAGCAGAAGGGAAAGAAACTCGTTTCTATGTCCCGGAAGGGTGCACGCACTTAACTTCTTTTTTCTCTTTTTTTTATACATTCATATCCATAAATATCTGCCTGTATATTTATATATACCTTACAAAGTCAGTCAAGTGTACAACAAATGAGACTACGGTACAACCCGGAAGTGATAAAGTTAACCTTTGGATATTTATCTTGAGACGCAAATTCACGGATGATTTAAAAAAAAAAAAAGCAAAGTAAATAAACAAATATGAGCATGTTTGTTTTACGTCTACAAATATATCAATGGATCTATTCATACATATGGATGTGTTTAGTCGTCGAAACCCTACACTTGAAAGTGGAGTTTACTACAAAGTAGAAGCACGATGAGAGAACTTTGGTCCTGAAATTTGCATTAATATTGCTCGGACCAAAACCTTTTTGCTGGTACTGTTGTGCAGTGTACGGCAACCGATACACATATGCTGAGGTACAGAGTTGAGGGAGTCTTGGACGAAAAGGAGAACATAATATAACACATTGAAGTTTGCTAGCAGAGGTTCCACCAAGCGGACATCGCATACAAATTCGTTAGACGATTTTCGTATGGGGGAATGTACTTTTGTACGCGTACCTTGTTTGCTTTGCCTGTGCACGATTCTCGTATTGCCGCACCTTTACTTTGTTTTTATTTTCACTTATTTTCTTTTTTCGAGTCACTTTTTTATTTTCGACTGTGTTATATATCTTTGACGCGTGACTGGTTTATTGATATATCCTAAAGAATTGGATTAATTATTTCAAATAAATTGGGCAGTATTTCGTGCATCTGTAGACTGTTTTATTGTTGCAATAAACATTAACGTATATTTATTATTTTGTGTGTTGATATATTGCAATAATGGCTAAATGTCCACTACTGAGAAGAATCGTTGTTTGCAATTCATTATTTATTTTATGTCTTTTATTAATTTAGGGGAACGGGGGGGGGGGGGGGGGGGGCAAAACGGGGTACCCCTAAAATTTTGTAAAAAAAAAAATTTTATTATTTAAATGTTTTTCAAACATTCTAAAATCACTTTTGTAAATATAATTGAGTATTATTCTGAATTTTTTTTGTTAAACTTTTTCAAAAATCGATTGTCAGTCGAAAAATGTTAATTACTTTTGTTTTATGATAAAAACTATTAAAAATTTTTTTTTTTTCCTTTGCAATTAATAATTGTGTAAAATTTAATTTTTCTTTGTATAAATTACTTACAAAAAAATTTAATTTAATCAAACTTATTATCCAAAATTTTTTTTTTCACCTTTTCTAGGGGATACCTCATTTTGCCCGCAAAAATGAAATTTTTTTTTTTAATCGCAACTGAAAATTTTTTCTATTCACTTCGAATGTCATTAAATAAATATATTTAGCGTATCTGAGTCCTCAAAAACTTGCAATTAGTATTTTTCTAAGTACCCCGTTTTGCCCCTCCCTCCCCAATAATTTATCTAAATGTTCAATTAATTCAAATAATAAATTTATTAAAAGTGTAATATTGCAGTAGATTTAAAAAAAAAAAAGACTAAAGATTGAAGTTAAAAATAAAAAAAAATATAATTTTATGAATATTACAATGGCTAAGATCATTTGTTCGGTTTATAAAACGCGAGACAATTCTTCTTGAGTGTTTTTTATTTGCAATCTCTCGCGCTCTTTATTTTTTTATTTTACATTATTCTTTTAAACTCATTTTTTTCTGCACTGCTTTGCCGCTTCAACTTTTCATACGGTCGTTTTTCGCGAAAATTGCACTCCTAACCTTGTAC